>OX411546.1:70723440-71323440 GCA_948146395.1 Fragum whitleyi
ATAACTCTTTATTCAGACTTGTACATAACATACATCGTTTTAACAATATATACTAATAACACGTGAAAAAAGGCTCACACACACTCACAAACACACACACACACACACACACACAAAAACCACTCACACGCATGTATACTCGCGCCATGATTACAAATATCGCTATAGTAGCCACGTATGTCTCCACAATTCGAATAGAGCGATCAAATGTCGACTCTGCCTACAGTGTATAGACCGACTCGACCTTCGATCACCCACCCAAACCTGCGGACCCATACACGTTGTACGATCATCTAATCATTAGATTAAGGTGGGACGTTACAGTTTTGGGGAGACAACTCGCATAGAAAAAAATTGTGAGGGGGCCTTGTTAAAATCAACTTTATATGAAGTTGCGCGTGCACAGTGGAATGCTTTTTTTCAAACAATCGTAATTTTGTCAACCTACAAGCAGGATTGTCCTGAATTCAAAATAAAAACGTTCGCGAAACATTTCAGAAACATACGACTGCCAAGAAAGGTTCACTTTCTAAACGTTTGCAGTTTTTTTTGCATCCTGAACTGCAGGGTTTGGCAATTATTACGAGGGACAAAATGAAATTCGGTCATGCGTTCAGAATAACGAATCACAAACGATCATCCGAAAAAATGGTAGTCTGCATTGCCGTGTAAAGTATATCTAATAAGTGTTTCACACTTGTGCTTCGTTATTCCAACCAAGTACGGGCGACGTTGATAGACCTATCACAAGCCATGCATTCAGGATGACAAAACGGGGCAAATATTTTTGCTATTTATACCCTGCATTGCTCGCACGTGCATGAGCTAAACGTTTACTTCGCTTTGTTGTCCTGAACGCAGGGCTGTCACGTTCTCTTCATCACCGAAAGGGAATGTTTGAGTTCGGGTCATATCGTTGTAAGTATAAAACTATCATGTAATGGATGCTTATAAAAGGTAGTCATCTTTCAGGTATTTGAACATTGCTTGAAAAGGAGAAAAAATATGTTTTTTTTTTATTTACGACTTCGGTAAAAACTGATACGGGATGACGAATCATATCCCGAAATAATAAGATTTCGCCACATGGATGCGATTTCTCTCCTTTTCAGTTTACTTTTCTGCACTGTTAACTGTCTGTTCGTTTTTCACTATTCTTTTTATAAATTTTCAAAATGATATGTTACTTTTGCCTATAAAGATCCCATTCATTACGTATGTTACACGTTGTAAAAACGGAAAGGAGACAACGTAGAAAAAGGACAATTTCAACCTTTATTGAAGTTTAAACCCCGTTATAGAAATAGTACAACTGCCATAGGCGTTACCAAGTGTATCAAAATTACAAATGGTTTTCATCGTTGATTGGGAAATCAGGAGACGTAACAATGCCAGGACAAAATCAAATTAGAGTAGTAAATTATGGGGTTCTGTATTTCTAACTTATGAAATTGACCAAAAGTGGCTGGATACATATACTTTTCTTAATCAATTTCAGTTGAACGATAGTTGGGCTAATTTTCTATTGACATATTTCGAGTTTATTTAATATAAGTGTTTGCTTTTTTTGCCTTCTAAAAAAATTATTCACTTTTTAAGTTTGAGGAGCATTTAAAGCAAAATGTCCATGTGTCACTTATTTATGCCCTTACTAGAAAGTTTATTATATTTTTATGTTTTCCATGTCTATGGCTATAAATATATGTTAATTTAGCAAACCAGCATTGTGATTGGTCGGTGTAATAAACAGTTCTCTTTGATATTTTCGAAAACATGGCCACCTTAAGAAAAATGTAAATATTTTCAAAATATGCGTGGAAAGCTATATTGATATTTTCAATATATATGTGCATATAAATTCTCTAAAACATACATCTGTTTCGCGGATATCTGGAAATCCTCCGAAACTGTAACGGACCGCCTTAAGTAGTTTTTGCATGGCAATGATGAAATTGAAATGGAATTGAAAGGGAGAGTAGATTATTTTTCCGGTAAAAACAGTATAAACAGTACCTGTGTTGTTCAATTTGATATTGCCTAACTAAGAGATTCTTTTTATTTATAAGCCAACATAAATATTTAATTTTAACTGTCGCAAGAAACAATTTTTGCAGTATCGAATCAAATTCTAAACAAATTCAAATTGTAAGAAAGCACTGGGAGTGCTCTTTGAAATTATTTTAGAATTCTATTTCGGCCAATGAATTTCTAGACAAATATGATTCAATTACACAGTTAGCGGAGTAGATGAAGATCAGGCTGCACATAAATGCTGAATGATGTACATCTATCCCGCCTCTGTAGCAGAAAATTTTCGGGGTTGAACTAGGCTAAACTATAAGACTATTAAGAATACAAAGTTGAAGAAAATATACATTTAAACAAGATTAATTCACACGTTTTGTAATTCGTTTCGCTTATACGAGTCAACATATTCTAATATGATGGATGGATGTAGATGTTGCCCATGATCAGCCAACACAAAAAGTAGGCCAATCACACACGAAATGCACATCAATTTTGAAACCAGCATCAACAACTAAAGATAAAATAAAGCTAAATAACCGACAAAACTACCCGTCAAGTCAGCCTTGTTCTATAAAGCCCAAGACTGTCTTTTGGGTAAAATTTCTAAATAGCACTTAAACTTATCGGTAAGCCCTGCCGAAATGAAACACAAGGCAGGGTGACAGTTCCATTACGACCAGCAAAATGAATTAAATATGAGCAATGTTGTATTACATCCCTTTAAAAAAGATATGTAATGTTTTCTGTGTTACTTCACGGACCAATCAGGAATACATGTATTTAAATCCCCAAACAAGCAAATGTAACAATGGGGTGATCTGATTAATTTTGATGAATGTGTGGGGCGCTTTCAAAAATTTCGAAGCTTTTTTGAACGATTTTAGATCGTGTTTTGTTCATGTGATTGATTGGAGTGAATGTTATAGGGCTGTCACACCTTAACGTTTTAGCCAGCGTGTGCGGAACGTGTTGGATTTTTTATAACACGCTGCGAACACGTCGGGTACGCTATGGACACGTTCCGCACACGCTATCGGCACGCTGTAACACGTTGGCACACGTTGCGATACGCTGAGTATCTCATAAAATTTTGTGCATGCTTAAAATTTCTCAGCGTGTGCCGAACGTGTTGGAATACGCTCCGCATACGTTCCGCACACGTTCCGAACACGCTCAGCACGCTAGAGAAACGCTAGGAGCTCGTTCACTTACGCTACGGACACGCTAGAAACACGTTCGCAAAAAGCTTAACGTGCTTCAAGCGTGTCTCCAGCGTATTGGGAGCGTGTGCATAGCGTGTCCATAGCGTACTGAACGTGTGTCTAGCGCGTTGCCAGCGAGTTCATAGCGTGTTTCTGGCGTATGACAGCGTTTCAGTTTTCAATGAAAATATAAAAGTTCCGCTGCATGTTTGTCTTGAATTTCTACCATCAGCTTGTCGTAAATGAATTAATTTGTGCATGTACGTGTGTATGACCCTTTTGACATGTTCATATCTGCATGTTTCCTCATGACCAGTCTAAGAAGGACTTGAAAACTCGATTATAAGTAGCATTCTCTATATTTGACGATGGACCATTTCGTTCAAGTCATATAAATAAAACTTATGTTATGTTATGTTATAAGCTGCTTGTCTTTTCTTCCATATGAATCCTTTACGGATTTTCTTAATTCCTTAGATTGTCGAGGTGGAGAATGTAGCCTAAATGCGTATTAAACATTGCGTTTATAGCTTTACAAGTGCGTCTGCTCTTTGGTTAGAATAACAATACGTTCGCGAAAATACAAACATTCATTCGTCTCATTTGATCATTATCAATATACCAAAAAGACAAGTACATCGTTGTACCTAGTGGACATAATACAAGACGTGTTTTACTCTATTCTGCTCTGTTCAGAATATTTGATTCTATTATATATACTACAGGTTTGATATTTGGTACACCTTTTCCCCCTTAATATAGGATTAGCTATTCAAAATTAAGAGAGGTTGTAGAAAGTCATCCTGCATGGTAGAGCATATGGAGGAAGAAAGGAGTGCATTGTGACAAGTAGTTTCTTACCCTTTCGCAATATTTTTCGAGTGAAAAGTACTACAAGTTTTAATCAGCCTGTAATCTTATAAGTTTGTTATATGCATGTTTTCATATGTAACAGATGCCAGTGTATTTTTCTTTTCGTCTTTTCCTATTTTTCATTTACATGAACCAACATACTTTCAATTTGAATATGTGTAGTGGCATTGGCCTGTTTATTTATTAAAAGAATGAATTTAAAGTGGTAATTTCTTGCAGAATTTATATTTACATCCAAAACACGCTGCGAACACGTTATAACACGCTAGAAGCGCGTTACAAACACGCTAAGCACGTTCTGAGGACGTTACGAGAACGTTGGACACACGCTCAAGAACGTTTGTATACGCTGACATACGCTATCAACACGTTCTGGACACGTTTCTCACGCGTTACTTACACGTTCAAACTCGCTATGAACACGCTACAAGCACGTCGTGAATTGACAAAAGGAAATGTAGGTCAGCGTATGCCGACTTTTGCGGACTTAGTCGTTTTCTCAAACGCGTTAGGCACACGCTGGCTAAAACGTTGAGGTGTGACAGGGCCATTATGAATGGTAAAATGGAGCGCTTAGTGAGTGATTTTGAAACGTTTTTTGTCGGGTTTTGTATCGAGGCACTCACTGTTAAACGCTAAGCAGGTTTCTGACGTGGAAAGCGGGAAACCATTTGTCAAACGTTTTCAGCCTAAAAGTAGGACGGCTTAACTTTTTAATGGCGTTTAACGCCACCTTTAAAGAATTCGATTCTTATAGCGGAAGCTGGAATACCTAACAATGGATTTCAGAGGAAAAATAATCACACGGCACTAACGGTTGACCTCTACTTGAAAAAAAAATTCTCTTTTTCACAATATCACTTAACGAAGTTCCGAGGTGGTCCTTTTTCGCGTGACGGGTCACATATTCATCACGCGCTTGATGTATATTTGATCTGAATTTGCATTCAATCCATTCTGCACTTCCGAAATCAAATAAAACACAAAACTTGTCATTTTGTAATATAAATATTTGTTAAATGCTATGAAATAGACATATGAATAGTTCTCCTTATTGTTTTTGAGTTCAGGTAAAACAAATTTCAAGCGATGGCCTGGAATGTTTCCATTTTGTTTAAATGTGTACTAACAAAGAGGCAAAAACATGTTCGTTTACTGTTAGCCTCTGCACAAGTCGTAGATGAAATTCCCGGCCAATCAAAAAGCATAACTTTTTTTGTAGTAAAATCGGGTACATCAGTGTGGATTGAATAACCATTCGTGCGCGATTAAAATCGTAAAAAGAAAAGTGAAGAGCATTTGGGTTAAAAAAAAGTTGAATAAGGGACCTCCATAAGCAAAATGCGATGTTTATGCAATAATTTCATTTTCGCTCCGCCCGAGGATTTTGCTTTGCATATAACTCTTCTCCCATCATATTTTATTCCGTGATACTTCATAGTAAAAAATGAAATTATGTCCTTTGAAATTATCCATTATAACACGAACACAACTCTGAAAATAGTGTTATTAACTTATTCTTGCTGCAAAATTGTTATATAACTGTGTTCAGGATGTAATAATAATTAATAAACAAGTAATTGTATATAAATTGGAAGAATTTCCTTGAATGCGAACGTGACTTAACGTGGGTTATATGACATCAAAGACATCCAACTTTTCTGCTTAAGATGACGTATGACGTCATAAATGGTAGGAGCTGTATGTGTACACAGTAAAAACATGAAATATTAATTTTATTGGGAATAAAGTTATTTCTTCTAATCTTTTTTATTTCATATATGCGTTTAACGCCATCGTATTATGATGTAGAACATCTCTACACTGTTCGACGGCAAATTACTAGGAGTCGCGCACCAACGTAGCAATATCAACTTTGATAATTTCCAACACTTTTTCCATGGACAATACTTGATAGTTTTATACCTTTGTAGCTTTAGTACCTTGTATCTCGGAAAAGACGCTGTGATAGAAGGCAGTCTAGTATCTGGGTCTGAGATTATAAAACTTTTCCCATGCTCAACAAAGAATTCTCTTACATTTGATCTTGAGATTGAAGCATTAGTTTTGTTAAAATACTACAATAAATATATGGACATAAAAGGTAATATTGATAAGTTATAAAATATTACAAATCATTAATATAATGTTCATACATTAAATTAAAATTATAAGTTTATTCTCAGTTAAGAATGAGAAAAGTTATTTTTTGATATCGGACACTAATGAATATCTTTTACTATCTGTTTTGACGGAGTAAGTCACGTACATGTATAATTCTCTTTTCGAAAAGTAGAATCCCCCCCGTTACATTCACTGTCGCCGTGCCCAGCCATGGCTCAGCAGTTCGCATTCAACGTTGTCAACCCTGGGGTCGTGAGTTCGAACTCCGACTCGGCCAACTTTTATCCGAGTTTCGATTAAAAAAAATCTATGTGACACGAGACATTTGTCTCGCACAATTGAGCGTATGATAAGTAGTACGCCATTGTGGGGTGAGGAGATTGTTACGTTCATATATCCGATTACCGAATGATAGTAAGAGAGATGAACAAAAGTATTCTGCGTTATTATTCACCTGACCGGGCGTGGCTTAGTCGTGACGTAATTTGGCGAGTTTACTATAAAAAAATTTGGTTTCTTTCAAAAGTTAGTCGGCAGTTATCGTTAACGCGTATACACTCCTCAAAACTCCTAAGCGGCCACTTGCCCTTTTTGTCATTTGTTATAAATGTCGCATGGTATCATCCCGTTATCGCTTGAATAATTTAGCCAAATAATTTATGAAGTCAACAAGAGAAAAATCAGAGAAATAAGTCAACACGAACTGATTTAAAATTAAAAGAAAGTAGGAGTACCCTCGATTTCAAAGTTAACATTGGTGGGTGGGGTATTTATGACATTTCTTGTTAGGATAAGGATTGTGTAGAATGTTTTGGCATTTCTTGTTAATTTTAGAAATCCACATGCGTTGTACCACTGATATAAGTACAAAATATTGATAAGCTTTGCGTTTTTCAAGTATCGAAAAATTCAAATTTCTCTTAAAAGTGTCAATTTTGTTACTTTTGAATTTGTGGGTACATGCATTTAATTCCGTCCCTAGGACTTACTAATACATAATTTTACAAAACAATTGGATAGGATGATGACTGAATGGCCACTCGTTCAAAAGACATAGTTCACATTTCCAAAAAAAAAAAAAAGCGGAAAATGTGTGAAAAATAGAGAAAGGTAAGGTGGCCGCTTAGAACTTTTGAGTAGTGTTAATAACTATATCGTGAAACCAAAAGGATAAGCGTGCTTATCGTAATTGAACATATTTTATTATTGGGATACCAAATCCTCGTAACTTCAGCTTGTCCAACCTACGAATTTAAGCATGCCGAATATTCATTAAACTGAGAAATTAACAATACAATTGATTTACTTTAACCTTAAATGCAACGACCCGATACTTAGGCTAAACCCTGCCAGAGCAATAATCTTGAATTATGGGCTAAGTCTCGCCATATGTTTAATTAAAACAAACAAACAAACAAGCAAAACGAGTGACCGTGGCAAGGGAGACAAATCGTTTAGATAAATTTAAAACATGGAAAATTAGGTTATCTAACATTGTCATTATGGAAGAAATCTACGGGATTAATTTTATTTATTCTGAATTAAACCTGGCAAACAAACCAGAAATCGACAACCAATTATGGCGTGTGATATGTTTCAATATTGTATAAAAAAATATTTGTTCAATAAAAAAATTATTATGGTGTAAAAGTTATATATATGGACTATAATAAAATAATTATATTCTAAAAATAATATTTATTTGGTAAAAATATTTATTTTTGCAATAAAAAATATTTATAGTGTAAAAAAGAAAATATATTTATTCAATAAAAATGTATACTAAATATATATTGTAAAAAAAAATATTTATAGAGTAAAAAAAATAATATATATGGACAATAATTAGAATTGTGGGATAGCAAGATTAGTTTGTAACAACGAATTTCATTGGTTCCTTTATTCAAATATACAGCTCGCATAGGTTGAGTAATACGTCATCGTGTATCCCTTATTACCGCTAGCTGTTTCAACCACGAACGCAATCACAGGAAATACTGATGTGGTTTAACGTCACTTTTGACAAAATTTATGCCTTATTGCGACGACTGGAGAACCATGGAATCCCGGAATCTCACACACTAGATGAACCAATATACCTGTCCCGATCTGCCAGCAACTCACCCATTTAGGTCTATGAATACTAACGGTGACGAAAGTCGTAAATGATATATGTCGTGATCGGGGATCGATTCTAAGTTCCAAATCACAAAGGTTATGAATGATCTTAAGATGAGAGGTCAGAGCGTTTCTTCGCTTCATTATATTCTTATTTACATTATTTGTAGCATCGTGTATAAGATACGCAGGAAAGAGTGAGGTTCAAGAAACCGTTATCTCCTATCTTTTTCAATGCAAAATTGATATTTGATCAATCACTTGAAATTGCTAGTCTTTACATTCAAAACCGATTTTTTAAAGCACGAGTTTTTCAAGTACGCGATTTCCTTCCGTTGGATTTATCCAAAGAGGCGACGAGTTGATACGAGGGAAAGTGCAATGATGCAAGACGCAACTTCGACTAAGATATGCCGCGTTCTTTATCTTTTTCGAAGGTAAGAAATGACACACAGGGCATCTTTTTAACGTCTCATCCTAAGACAAATAGTAAGTTTAAGTGCCAACCCGGGGATTCTTCGCTTTCGGATAATTTAACCTGGGCTCTTCGAGACCGGAGCTATATATCGGAGTTGGTATTATTGGAATATGGCATATAATGTCACTTTTTAAAGTTAGACAGTCATACAACAGAGACTGTGACATAAAACCATGGGGCCCTTGTATTTCTTTCACCAGTTCTACGAGTAATTCATTTGCCGATAACTTTCGTGTGTAGTGACGCTAGCGGAAATAAAGATGTCGATGACGTAGGATATGACGCAGTTTGTTACCGAGCTATCCCACAATTCTAATTTTTGAATAAAAATATTTTTTTTATCAAATATATAATTTTTTTTACCATATAAATATTTTTTTATTGAACCAATATATCTTTTTCTACAAATATAATGTATATTTATTTTTTTCTCATGAATATATTTGATAGAATAAATATATTGTTTTTTACAAAATAAATATTTTTTTTACACCATGAATATTTTTTATTTAACAAATATTTATTTTTTACCAAAAAATATTTTTTCAATACCATTAATAATTTGTTTTTTGATATAATTAATTTATTTTAGTCCATATATGTAACTTTTACACCATAATTATTTTTTTATTGAACAAATATATTTTTATACAATTTTGCAACTCATCACACGCCATAACCAATGACTAATTTTCATAAAACTTTATAATCAAAACAGTTCACCAATCATATATGGAATTAAGCGGATATCACGTAATTTGATCAATTCTAAGTTTACACTATGCGACTATGCTATATAAAGATATAAGGATAACACCAAATTTTATCCGAGTCAGATTTACAGGCGATGTCCTAATTTGTTTTTGTCTTTGTATTACAGGCCTTCTTAGATAACAAAATTCGTATAATGAAACATTCGCCAATGTTTTCTATTTATGTTCCGTTTGGCAATGCTTTCGTGCACTTACGAATAAATTAGATTGTCGATAATTGTCTGATTCAGTGTTAAATCGATTGACAATACATTAATTGAAAAAAAAAAAAGTTTTATTATGGGCATATTTCACGAGGGACGGAGCCACCGCATCGAAAAGCTAGCACGACCCCTGCCCTGCGTTCAAGATTACAAAACGGTGCAAAAGCTTTGTATTAGTTTTTTTTGGGCCGCAGTCATAGCGCAGTTAGTAGCGCGTCGGACTGTCGACCTAGAGGTCCCGGGTTCGATCCCCGACGGCTGTTCTCATTCTTTCCTACTATTTGTCTCCCGTCAATGGGTTGATAGTCTAGACCTATGTGGGATAGCAGCTTGGGGCTAGGAAGCGATGTAGTGGTAGTACTGGTGAGAGAAATACTAGGAATCCATTGTTAGGTGCTCCAGCCGCACTGAAAAAATGTTGTTGAAAGCGGCGTTAAACCCCATTCAAACAATCAACCATTTTTTTTTTGAAAACAGTTTACATCGTTTTGTTATCATTAATTCAGGGCTGCTTTTTCATATTTCTAATTTTTTTCTGTTTTAGAATCCTATGGCTCTCCTGGAGTCACTCATACCCCGACTAAAGGAGTTTCTACAGAAGCCAGTGATTACCATAGTTGATATACCCTGTGGAGATTTTTTCTGGATGAGACACTTCGTTGGTCCGAGAACTGACGTACAGTATACCGGAATTGACATAGTACCAACACTCATAGCGAGGCACAAAATAAACTTCCGGAACATGACGCATGCGCAGTTTATAAATCACGACATAGTCACAGCGGGTTTAAACCAATCCTATGACGTCATCTTCTGTCGAGATATGCTTCAACATTTGACCAACGCGGACGCATTAAAGGTTTTGGATAATTTTTCACGGAGTGGTAGCAAACTACTAGTTACAACGAATCTAATCAGCGAAACGAATATAGATTTAAATCTGAAGAGGACAAGATATAGACATCTGAATTTAATGTTACCCCCTGTCAATTTGGTACCCCCGATGTGCTCAATTAGAGACAACATATCAAATAATTTTAAGGACCTAGCTATTTGGAAACTTCCTTTAAAACAAAAAGCGACATACAGTTAATCGTACCGTGACATTGACAATCATCTCGATCAAACCCATTCAAAATCATTCGCTCAGCGTTCCCCTCATTCGTTCCAAACACTCACCCCAATCACTCAAAAACGCCCCGAAATTGTTAGAAAAAAGCTTTGAAATCGGTTCAAAATTTCAATCAAAGCGATTGTTTTTGGCTAGTGTAAATTTTAGACGTCTGATTTGTCAGTGAAATCACGAAAAGGAAAGCTACTTACATTTATATTTTATTAAAAGGAGGTCAAACTTTATCGCTTATTTCGTCCAAGTTGGACGAAATTGGCGATTATGTTTTACCTCCCTTGAAAATAACTCATAACACGCTCGTTACTCTCATTCAGGCTCATTTCAAAATCATTAAAAAGTTTTTGAACTAGTCAATTTAACGATGTTCCTAATTTAAACCAAGGTCGGGAGAAACAAAGACTTATCTTGTGTGTATTTATTGTTGTTATGATTATTTTTTACATCTTTCTAACGATCATTTACTATGTCTTTGTATGTGTGATTAACTAATCTCAGTTACTAACCACATTAGTAATTGACCAAACTTATAAGTTACCCTGGACGTGTATCACATAGTTCGCCTCGCCTTCAAAGACTTCGTGTTTGTGTTTAAGCCTACGAAACGTCGGAAGTAGACTGACTTTGTAAGACAAATTTTAACGATGTTTTAGCTGCAAAACTGTTGACTATTTTTTTACCGCTGAAGGTCAAACGCCACCAGGTCTTTTGTGACACTGTGGCCGTTGTGTTTCCATTCGTTTGTTTGTTAACTGTTATTTTAAAGATAGGAAAAAATCTATGATAATATACCCCAGTATTTCTGCCAAAAGATACAAAGTTGTAGTATCATGATAATTTGAAAACCAACAAGATTTTTTAAAAATCCAGAAAGAATTATCTTGCCCATGAAAATTCTGTTTTGGTTAATATTTTTGTGATGTTGATATATGGTATCTACCTTAACGTCTAACGTCCCATACTGACATCGAGATACACATGTAAAAATATTGTAAATAATTCTGAATTCTTAAAATAGAAAGCCTTTATCAGATTACTTTGTTTCGCTGTATATAAATTCAATATCGTAAAGGAAATCGAGATACCAGGTAAAATATACCCATAGTTTTATCAAATAAAATTTGAATAACGAGTGAAAATGTCACGGATTTCTTCGAAGTAGTGTGTATAGAATAACAAACTCTTACCGTTTATGCCTTAAAACTAAGAAACGATGTTAAATATTAAAAAAATAACGATAAGAAATTGTTTTTATAATTCTATCATGACTAAAATTTCATTGGTCATTTGAAAATAAACGCGGAGATACCAAGTCTTTTTCTATTCCGGAATAGTTTCTTCGACAATATACGCTTATCCTTATCCACCAACGTAAGCGACGGTAATAAGAGGTTATTTAACAATACTGAGTTCTATTGGATGAGTACCCTGCAGAACCAGGCTATATTTGACGAGGCGATAGCCGAGTCAAAATATAGACTGGTTCAGCAGGGAACGAATCTAATGAATTCAGTATTGTACTCGATAATGTTAAATGACATCTTTATTTCACACCATACACTGAAAGTTCAACAATTAACGATTTGCGGCATTTGAGAGAGACAAACGGAATAGATCCAAAATGTTCCGGATAAGGGCTTCAAATGCAAGCCACTACGAACATGTTGAAATTGAAACAAACATTTGTTCTAAAAATAGAATTCCACGTGAAATGTTTATTTCATGTGTCAAGTCGACAAGTGCTTACTGATTATAACATTTAATTAACATAAAACATGTTGACTACCCGTCGTCGCTTGAAACGTACATTTTCATGTGAACAAATGATATTCTAAAATCAAGAAACAACAATTTTGTATCCCTCTATGTCACTGAATTCTTATTTTACTTGCTAAACAATGTAACAAATGAAGAAATCAAGAATCTTCTCAAGGTCAAACAATCACAATACCTCCGAACAGAGGGTTTGATACAATGAAAAGGCTGCGAAAAATGGTGATATCTTTATTCGGGACTGCAGCCTCGCTTTCATCCTACAATAATAGCTTGTCTAGCTTTCATCGTACAATATAGGTTGCCTCGTTTTAAAATAAAATCTGTATTGCACAGTAGCCTCGTTCTGGTTGTACAATATCACTCTCACGTGATGCAAAATAAGTGATGTCATTGGTCTAAATTGTTTAGGTGTGAAATAAGAAATGATATTCGACTGTTCACTCTATATTTGGCTCTTAATACAAAATTGAAAAATTGACGAAATTTGACACTTTATCATTCTTAATTCGTTTACTTCAAAATGAACAGACAACCATACGCATCTACCTCGTCGATCTGCAATCTAAGATTCCAAGTGGGCCAGGGATGTCTTCATTTTTCTGATCATGACTTTTGTAGATTGGTGGGTGGGTAGGTAGCGCGTTGGACAAGGCCTAAGCGTCAACGGCCACAAAACTGAAATGCCGAAATAATACTTCCTTGACAATCAAGAACATATACGGTGGCTTTTCTTGTCGATCGCCCATCTTCACTTTCTTCTCACAATTTCGTGTCCTGCAGCTAAAACTAAGCACCTCATTTCAATATGATCCTGGTTACTTATCACGAGATGAACATAAGATTAAGATTAGATTATAGATGCAAAGCTGTCATCGAAATTCCCCCTTAGTCGTGTAAATGTTCATTTTTTTAATCATCAATACATCCGAATAAAGAAAACATGTGTAAACATTGATCGCTTGTGTATACGTCATGATTCAACCTTTTTAAACTACGTCACGAACCCCGTCATCGATAATATATATATATATATTCAACTAACGTTAGTGACCTTTACTCGTAGGTTGGTAACCAAACCCTCGTCACTTAAGCATGTCCAAGCTAAAGTTACGAGGATTTGGTAACCCAACGATGAGATGTGTTTTTCTTTCTTTAAGCACGTTATTACTTTTGATTTTTAGGATTCAGTAATTTCCACGCGTTAACGACAATTGCCTGCCTACATTATACAGAACCCAAATTATTTATAAATAAACTGGCCAAATTGCGTAATGGATATACCACGCCCCGCCAGGTGAATGATAACGCAGAATACTTTTTTGTACCATTTACAGAAATGTAAATCTATTGGGCATGAATAAATTGTCAAGAATCTTCTCTGAAACGACCTCCCTTAGATTTCATTCTTGCGTTTTTTCTTTTTTATTTCTTGTAACGCTGCATCTGAACCAACTCTACAGAAATGTTTCTTTGTGCCCTTTTTAGTTTCGCAAAATTTCGATTGACTGCCAAGTATTGGTGAAAAAGGGTGGGCTTATATTTACCCTATTTATTTACTACTTCTTTTCTGTAATCAATGGGTGAATTTCAACCAAATTTGGCAAAACTGTTCCTTGCGTGACCCTTCTCAGATCTTGTCCATTATTTATACACGTCCATATATGGGCATGGCAGGGCGAGACTCCTTTTGATCCCAAAATGAATAAACGGATCCTCTTTAAAAGAAGTGCCAATTTTCGCCAAACTTAGCATGACAATTTCTTTGTCGACCCTTTCCGAATCTGTTTTGTGTGTTGTTATTTTTCACTTCAAAATATGGGCGCAACAAGTTAATTATGATCATGGCAGAGAAGGGATGTTGCTAACTGTGAAATCTTTAAGCATCTTCTCCTTCCAAGTCATTTTCATTTTAACTTGACATGAATGCTTCTTAGTTACCCCTTCCTAAAACTTGTTTGACCCTCCTCGGATTATCGCTCGGAAATTCCGTAAACTGGAACGTACCTCGGACGTAAGTGTAGTCATCATTTTAAGATAATTCGGCTTCTAATAGTTATCCCTTTCATGCTTTCCGGTCGTCTGTTGCAATCCTTTTTTTGTCTTACAATTTGAAAACGCTGTAAAACACTGCGTTTGTTTTGAAATTTTAAAATATCTGATCTCTATCCTTTTGTTGAATTGGTTTTTCAAAACGTCATCTTCAGTGATGATTGTAACGTCATATAAACCCACGTGCGTTATGACGCGATTTCATGGCTACACCCTTATTATTCTCGAGATCTCTTCCGTAGAATCACCGGGAGTGCTTGATTGATGAGCAATATATAGAGGATAATCGTTCATTTCTGTGAAAAAATCGAGTTATACATGTATTTCATTGAATGAACAATGAAAGCTGTATTTACACGAATGGTATAGTCATGACTTTATTTTTTTCGAAGTGAAATATCAAAATATCAATCGATTTTGCCCGAAAAGAAACGATAATTCTCTTTCTTTAATGCATAAATTAGACAATATATGAAATTTTGAGGACAAATTTTATTAAAATGCGTCATTCTTCGCACATTATTGCTATACAACGTCATGGCGACGCTACTATTTGGGATCCGCTCGATGACAGAATAAAGCGTGAAATGAACGAAAGCGGGCTATACGTTTTTGACATTTTCACTGGTACGGCGGCATGTTCATTAGAAATAAAACACTTGAGAAGATGAAAAGAGACATGAAAACTGGTCCCCTATTTGTACGCGATTTCATGGCTACACTCTGTGCATTTGATCATTTCTCCAGGAACAGCTGCCCAAATGATTTCGTCTCTAAATTGCAGTTGTCTAACCCAGAAACTAAAGAAAAATAATTTTTGACTAATCAAATTTCAAAGATTTTGCAGATTTTAATTCAATGTGCGTTAAAATTGAAAATATACTTCAACGTCTAGAAGAAAACATTGAGAATACGGGAAAAATTGCTTGAAACAAAACAAAAAATACTCCTTTTCTCTAAATGTTTCCCTTTCATTTGATTTCAGTTTATCAAAAGAACGTATGTCGGAAAATGGTTACACAAAAAGCTAGAAATGATCTTATTCTTTTTGAAAAGGACACTATTTCCCCTTCCCCAAAATCCCCCTTACAGTTAAAATATCGTGAAATTGACCCTCATTCCGATCAAAACCTTTCTTAATTATTTACTCGGCATTCCATCCATTCATCCGCAACAATCACTCAAATCGATCAAAAACGCCCCAAAATCGTAAGAAAACATTTCGAAGTCGTTAAGCCAAATCGATCAAATTGTTCTACGATTTTATTGGCTGATGTGGCTTTTAAAGTGTCTGGTTGGTCCATGAAGACACACACACACAGAAAAGTACGTATATTTTATCAAAAGAAAGTAATAAATATCGCTATTTTTTCATCTTGAACATAATAAGCGATATTGAATTACCTCCCTTGAGTTTCACTGAAAACTCGCTCCACACACTCATTTCATTTAATTAAAAAATCATTCAAAAACCAATCAGCTTGTCAATTTCCCGATGTTGTTAACTGTTACACCTTAGATATAGGCTGGTTCTGCAGGATACGGGTCCAATATTCAGTAGTATACTCAACCATGTTAAATTACATCTTTATTTCACACCATACACGGAAAGTTCTACAATTTACTATTTATAACATTTGAGAGAAACGAAAGGAAATTCTCGAAAATGATCCTAAGGAGGCATTCGGAACATCACTCGGCCATTTCCGTAAACTGCAACAGACCTCGGACGTATGTAAGGCGGATGGGAATGTAACAAAATCGTGCATTTTTTTAGGCGAAAACAGTGTAAGAAAAATAAGCACCGTAGATTTTTATCTTTTACAGTAAATAACGGCTGAAAAAACTTAATTTTTGAGAATGGCGAATCATTCTCAAAAATTAAGATTTTTGCGGCCGTTATTTAAGAATCTAAAAAAATTTAAGGATACGATGGTTTCACGTCAGTGACTTAAACGAGTAGCGTTGACGACGTCGAATGTTTTCACTCAAAGTTTCGAGGGCTAACGCCATTTTAACTGACGTCATCGAGTTTTTCCAAGGTTTTCCCGTATTTTTTTAAAAATAGTCCGTCAATGTACATCCGAGGTTGATCGTGAGATTGGCTGTGTGGTGTTCCGAATGCCTAAGGAGGGTGTCAAATGCAAGTCACGATGAACAAGTTTAAATTGAAATTAACACTTGCTCTAAAAATAGCAACCCACGCGAAATGTTTATTTCAGGTGTCAAGTCTGTTATTTTTTACTGCTTATGATAAGTATTTTACACCCCGTCATCCCTTGAAATGTACAATTTCATTTTGACGAAGGATCTTCTAAAATCAAGAAACAATAGCATTTTGCGTCTCTCAATGTCACTAGCAGTCTTCTTGTAAAGCAATGTAACGAGCGTAGATATCAAGAATCTTCTCAAGATCAAACTTATTTCAGTACCTCCGAAAAGAGAGTTTGATACATTGAAAAGGCCGCGTAAAGTGGTGATATCGATATTCGGGAATGCTTGCCTTGCTTGCATCGCCCAATATAGGTTGTCCCGTTTTGGAAAAAATCCGTATTGCACGTTAGCCACCTTCTAGTCATATAATATGGATCATAGTATTTCACTATCACGCCATGCAGAATAAACGAAGTCATTGGCCTTATATGTTTAGGTCTTCAATAAACGGAACTAAACACACACACAAACACACAATGAACGTTTTTATTTTTTCACCGTTATAGTCCAAGTTAGTTGAGCGTTTTATACGAAGGTATCCTTGGTTATTTACGTGGAGTAACACGGCCGTTTTTAACTTAAAAAAGTACATTTTACCCCTTTCTATTGTATCCTCCATTCTTTCAATCAACAATATAGAGAAGCTGCGTCAAAACATCCAAGTTCATATTATAACATAGATCCCTGATGATGACACACATCCTCTCCGACAATTGTCTCTCACCATCGGTAGATAATTGTTAACAATTTTAGATAAGCAGGTGGAGGCCCAGAAAAGTTGTGGTGGTAATACTGGCGATATGAAGCACATGGTTAGGTGCCCAAGCTGTAGAGATTTGACTGAAAAATTGAAAAAAGCCGAAGTTAAACCTATCCAAAATACAAAAAATAATAATGTACGAACAGAATATTCTTGAGAATGAAATAAAGCATGGAATATGACCAGCTTTAAAAAAATGACGCTCTTTTGATTTTTTTATGTGATGTGTATTTGAATTACCCATAGATCAATAAGTTTGATTTAAGTTCTTTTTTATTCATTCTAACACTTCCTCAATTGTTAGTTGTACACTGTAATTTGATCCGTATCATTGAAAACATGTTCATGTATTTGTATTGCGGAATGAACTTGTCCGATAAATACATGAATATTGAAGAAATCATATGACAAAATGTTCACGTCGGAAGTTTACAAACCAAAACATATTTGGTTGCTTTCAGCTTTTCTAATCTTATGCGGTGTAGCGTTTTTGTGTTATTCTTTAAATGTGAAAAGGAGAATATTTCCATTCTTACAAGGTATTTTTTCTAATATTTTCAGACGTACAGATAATAAATGGTAAATCAATTCTAAAATCTTTATTTCTCAACAAACCCCTTTGTTCTAGGTACTCATTTGAATCGCCTCGACGAAACGATTCCTATATGCACCAACAACATAGGGTTCTGTGCTACACTTATTGAAATCTAAAATCCAAATAACCATCAATCTGTAGCTTTGATTTTTGTATCCTATTGATTGATTCTGTCCATGATTCATTGGAGAAAAACGTCTAAAATGGAGGAATATGTATTTGATTGTCTGAGTATAGCACTGCCTATATCAATATTTTAGTCAAACACTACAGAGCTGTTGCAACTACCCATGGTTTCCTGTCAATTGACATGTCATTGCAACAAAATAATTTCATCAAACTCAACGGCCATACGTTCAGGCTGACAAGACGGCGCAAACAATTTTTTGTGCGTGTAAAGCTGGGCATAATTGGTAAACTGTTTGCATCGTTTCATCATCTTGAACACAGGGAAAATGTTCATCCCAATCACAGACAAGTAATTTCAGGTGAGCCATAAAAGAAATAGAGGATAATCGTTTGTTTCAGTGTAAGATCGATTCATATTCATTGAGTGGACAATAAAAGCTATAAATATAGCTTTTGTTCTTCACGAAATGAAATATTAATCGATCTTACTCGAAAAACAAACGATTATTTTATTTCTTTATTGCAAAAATGAGACAAAATGTGAAAGGACGTACTTTCGTAAAGCGCGTCATTTTGCACGGGAGCAGGGTATATTTATTTGATAATTTCACTGCTTTTGCGGCGAAATTATCAAGTGATAATCTACCGTATTTCTCGATAAACCACCGAAAAGCTTTAAAGAATAATTTTACATTGAAAATGAAAGGGGTATAACTGTTTCTCTCAAACTCATTCTTCCTTGCGGATTTATAGGCGTGCATCTTTTCATTGACCTAGAGGTTGATAACAAATAACCTGTGTCACAATGACTTTTGCCAATTGTCGGGTGTAGGTTGGTTAAACCGGAATCGAAATAAAGATCCGAAGTTTTTCAGCGAACATTTGATGGATATGATGAAAACACCAAATAACCTTTAACAAATAATCAAATATTAAATTTTAAATAACGGCAATATCAACAAATATATCATATCAATAACAAAATCAACAATAATACGACATTCTACGAATTCTTGCTCAACTGGGCTCAAACTCACCTTCGCAAGCCAAGGGTAAGGAACATAGTGGAGTTAGAACCCTTGACTTGCGATGGTGGCTCAAACTATGCCCTTTTAAAGTGCCTACATATTATATTCTTAAATTTGACTTGACCTTTCTTATAACCCTAAGTTACAATGTCCAATCAATCACTAAGTTTTTTTCCAATATTTCAGACTCTGTGGTAATGAGTTGTTTATAACAGAGACTCTTATTTGTGAAAATCGATTCGCAAAATATTTTGCATTCTTTAAGACAAGCCGTAAAGCCTTTTATTTTATAACTATACAAATATCTGTGTGATATCATCCTGTATGATATTTTTTATGACATCACATAGTTATTTTTAGAACAAAGATATATTGTAGTTATTTTTAGAAACCTTCATTTCAGCTAGAAACATCGACAAAAACAAGACAAATAGAGGCTATAAGATAAATATAATACATACTTAGTGTAATGTATGAAAAAAAATTCTAACTCGGTTGTGAGAATTGATAATTGTCTCGGCAGAGCCTTGACAATTATTAATTCTCCCAACCTCGTTAGATATATTTTTTTCATATAATACACTAAGTATGTATTATATATATGAACTACAAAGGCACGGTGGCTCACTATTTATACATTAGTGTTCATGTAAAATGTATGGATGGTATTCAAAATAATCAGATAACCAAATCAAATTTAATATACATTCACTATATATTGAATTTTTAAATATATGGTACTGGTTACCGTCGCTGGGTCAAACTTTTCTAATATTTACTCTTCACGAACTCCCAAAAAGTCCATTTTTGCTTGACGGCCACAACCTTTAAATCATCAGATTGCTACTGTAACAATAAAACAAAGGACTGAAAGTCCTAGGCCCAAAGTTATAAAAGTTTTCTCAGGCTCAGGCTCAATTTTCACAAAATTTTAAATTGAAATTAATGTATGAAAATAAAAGATGATATTAATAAGTTGTTATTTATAACAACTTATTGGTATCATCTTTTATGTTTATACATTAAAATAAGTAATAAAAAAGAATAACGGCTTTAATCTCAAATTGAAATTTTAGAGAAAATTTTGAATTGAACCTGAGAAAAGTTTTATAACCTTGCGCCGTGAAGCGCGATTTCAATTGCATACTTATGTATGTATACCTCAATTTAGAATACATTGTAGCTGATGTTTGGACATAAAGTTTTATTTAGAGAAAACATTCATGGTGAAAAAAGCACATTTCAGTGATAGCATTTGGCCAATAGAACTGAATATGAAAATTTTAGTACATGTAATTGGAAATATCTCCTTTTCCTACAAAACTTGTTTTCGTGATTCATTGTTTTGCAAATTGAAAATTGAAGTTTAAAGAAAATTCTTTGAAAATAAACGATTAAAATACATTTTTGTAAGTGTAAAACTGCTGATATATCTTCTCTTTTTGATGTATACAAACCTGGGCTTCCGGCCACCTCTATTCAGCGTGCACCTGTCTTTAACGTGCAGTACAATGTCCCCCCGAACTGATATACTCTTATTTTTACCTGTATTCAACAAGCACCTATGAAACGCACGCAACGGCCGCTAAATTCATGTCCCATCATTCATAAAATCTGAGATTTGCGGCCACTCAAAAAGAATAAAGGGCAATTATCGCAGTTATATCCGCGGTCAATTAAAGATTTTCGCCAGTCGAAAGACTATTGTGATTTTCACAGATTCGTGATTCTTACATATAACATAACATAACTTTATTTGCATAGAATACAAACATATTCATAGCACATGTCATATAATACAAAATTCATACATATTCAAAGTGGATAGGATATAGTAAAATACGTTCAGGTTAACAGAGAAGGTAAGTGCGGGATCGAAAGAATGTAGATGACAACGAGATACTGCTTTTTAATGTGAGTTAGCGTGGCTAATCATTATCAAAATAATATGCTTAAAGAGATAAATCAAATTGATAATTCAGAGATGCCTAGTGACCGTTTGTCAAAACGTCGTAAAAGCATTCTCAAAAGGATATTATTACGAGGTTTTCACAATCGATCTTTACATTTTGTATTTGAAATATTGTAGATAGAAATCTGATTCGAAGTCTAAGTATATTTTTTGCATATTTTTCAATAGGCTTTGATCATTTTATAATTAGTTTGCTCTTTGCTACTCTCGGAATAGTGATTCCGTGTTAATATAGTGAGATATATAGACTATTATATATATAAACTAAATCAAACAAACTGAAATCAACATCAATCAATTAGGGTTCACGTTCTCTAAATGCAATAAATAGGTATTTGGATAAAGTTATAAGTGTTCCCGAATTTTCCGTACTCAGAAGTTTATCGAATTTTTGGATGGTTGGCCAGCAATAATAGTATTTTTTAAGATATTTTTGTCTTAAAGTTGTGTATTTAGGACAGACAAGTAAAAAGTGAAATTCGTTTTCTACTACACCCATATTGCAGTTGTTACATATTCTGTTTTGTCGGGATACATTTTCATATCTCCCCGATTCAATTCTTAAATCATGAGCCGAGATTCTAAATTTCGAGAGTGCTACTCTATATTTATTTATTCTTATTTTGTATAGATAAGATTCTAGTATGAATTCATGTTTAAATAAACTATATGTAGAAAGTTTGCTTGAATT
This sequence comes from Fragum whitleyi, assembly GCA_948146395.1. Lineage (NCBI taxonomy): Eukaryota > Metazoa > Mollusca > Bivalvia > Cardiida > Cardiidae > Fragum > Fragum whitleyi. The sequence goes on from OX411546.1 coordinate 70,745,583, forward strand.
ATTTATATTTGAGTACCATGTTTGTTTATATATATCTAAAATCCTTTGCTTGATTGTATGTATATTGATGTTACAATAATTTTGATTTTGCCAAAAGTTATTTAATCCCATTTCATTTAGATATGTTTTTATTTGATATGCCCAATTTCTATTGTTGTATGTGATATTTAAGTCCGCGTCCCGTTTCATTAGATTATATAGTTTTTTAATTATTGAATTTTCTTCCTGGTTAATAATTTTTATCCAATATTTGAAAGCTCTTATTTTACGCTGTATTCTTAATGGATATCTTCCGGTTTCTCCATAAAGACCATCTAAGTTAGCTGATTTTTTGACACAAAGTATTCGTTTTAAAAATTTGCAATGGACTAATTCTAAATCCTTTCCTTCATGAAGGCTCAAAACTTCAGCACAGTAGTTCAAAATCGAACCAACAAGACTATCGAATAATTTGCATTGGTCTCTTATATCTAACTGTAATTGGTTTAAGATAATAAATAAGTTATGTAGTGCGTAAGACGCGTGTTGAGCTAGCGTTTTCTGAGTTCTGCACATATTCGCATTTTTAAAAATATGTAGACCAAGGTATTTAAAAGATTTTACTGTTTCAAGCGCTGTGTTATTGAAACTAAAATTAAAATTTGTGTGTCGACCATTTTCGAATATCATAATTTTAGTTTTATTAGTATTAACCTTTAACCCCCAAGTATTACAATATGATGAAAGATCATTGAGTAGTGATTGAAGCGCTTCCGGTTTCTGTGCAAATAAAACTGCATCATCCGCAAAAAGTAAAATAAAAAGTGTTGTTTCGTCGAGTTCAAATAACCCTTCTATATTGGTATCGAAACAGTCGATTATGTCATTCACAAAGTATAAAAATAATAGGGAGGAACATGGATCGCCCTGTTTCGCACCTATGTTTGAAGTGAAATATGTTGATAGCTTATTGTCGAATCGAACGGTTGCTTTAACAACATTGTACATATTTTGAATTGCTTTTACGAATTTAGAGCTTACATTTGATTTTAGTAGTTTTTGAAATATGAATATACGGTTGAGTTTGTCAAAACATTTTTCAAAGTCTATAAAAGCGCAATAAAGTTTCTTTTTTGAACTAAATGACTTCAAGATGATTGAATAAAGCATGAAGATACAGTCAATAGTAGATTTGCCTTTCTGGAACCCAAATTGGTTTTGAATTAATTTATCGTGTTTTAAAGACCATTTAGTCAATCTATTTAATAAAATCTGAGAATATATTTTGGCAATAACATTTATTAATGTTATGCCCCTGTAGTTTTTCGGATCTTCAATGTCCCCTCCCTTATGTATTGGTGCAATGATGCCAGTGCCCCACTCTTTTGGATAAAACCCATTCTGAAATATTTTATTGAATAACTTTAATAATAAAAAACCTATACTGTTGAAAGTATGCTTGTAAATTTCGGCTAAAATGTCATCTATTCCACTACTTTTACCATTCTTCTGTGAAAAAGCTGCATTTTCTAACTCAGACATAGTTATTTCTGCATCAAGATCGTCGTCATTTATTTGGGTGTCAACTGTTGTTTTTTCGAGTTATCTATTCAAGTGTCATAAATCAATTATACATACACAATGACACGCGTAACCGGTGAGTAGGTGGTGACAAACATTGAAGTATCTTTGACAACAATTAATATTGATAAAATTGATATTCTACACAAACCATTTTAAGAAATTTCGTTCAGACTTTTATTGATTTATTTTGGTCGAGTAGAGATCGAAAGTACTGTTAATACTTTATTCAAAGGTTGGCTTTCGTATTTAATTCAGCCAAACACATTTGGGGAAAAATGCAGTTTTTGAGGTCTGTAATGGGTAAAGGAACTTGACTGCTAGATGAAGACTGATTCTTTCCAATTTTTTGATTGGCAATTATAGATTTTGTGTCCGACTGAGAGTTGGGCTTTTGCTTTTGAATGTAATTGGTGATAAATTTGTGGAATTGCCTTCCGATGATTGAATAGATTCATTATATTATTTTGGCTATTATTTTAATTGGTCATTGGAGGTTTAGAAAAAAAGAAGACATTTTTTCACAATCTTAAGATAAACGTCACCGTTTATTGGAGAAATAAGATGTAAATCTTTTATGAATATAATCAAAAGTTGCTTTTCCTTCTCTGTGCCTTTTCCTTGATCAAAACTATGATGATGTATCATTTAACCCCCCCTCCCCCTCCCTTCCGCACCTGATATCAGGTCAACCTGTATTAAGCAAGCACCTGTCTTAAGCAAGTGATTTTGGCATATCCCTTGACCGTTTGCTTAAGACAGGTTAGACTGTAACTGGAAAAAAGTGAAGTCATGTTTTAGGGTTTCCAACTCGTGCTACAAGCACCCATGAATTCCAAGTTCAATATGAGAAATCAAACACGTGTTTGGAAATACTTTCTGAACTTTGCGGTACATCCGGTCGGGAAAAGGTGGTTAAGCCTACCCAGCGTTCAGGAAAGCATGCTAGCGAACGTAAGGGAGAGCCTTCCTACTTTCCTATTGATTCGAGCGCTAGCGAAACTCGGCGTGCAACATAACCAGGAGACTCAAATAGCAAGTAAAATAGGCGGATATCTTGACTATAAGCTGTTTTTTCTTTCCTATAATTGACAGGTTTCACCACAGTTCAACATTCAACGAAGGTAGATTTAGCGCAATTATTTGTACCACAAGGGAAAAGATATAACTCTAAGGTAAACTAATGATCAGTTTGTGAACGATGTATTAGATCATTTTAAGGCTTCTTCACGACGGAAGTGTGTTGCAATTTTATTGGACTTCATTTTAAAGGACTGTACAGTTAAGAACATCCTAAAATTGACAAGGTGAACACTTTGGGGTGTTTTCGGAATGAAATTGATTGAGTGTGTGGACTGAGTTTTGAGTGAGATTAAATGGAGGTAATCCAATCTTGAACAAAATTAGCAATATTAATTACCTTCCTTTAATGAAATTTACGCATTTGTCCGTTTGTCCGTCTTCGTGGACCAATCAGACACTTGAAAGTCAACGCCAGCTAATAAAATCAAAGATTATATCTAGATAGATTTGAATTTATTGTTGAAAGTCTTCATAGATTTTAAGATGTTTTCTCATGACTTCGGAGCGATTTTGATCGATATGAATGAGTATTTGGAATGAATGAATGGAGCGCTGAGTGAATGATTAAAGATGCTTTTGATCGGAATAAGTGCCAATTTTTACTATGTTTTTAACTGTTTTAAAGGCCACTAACGAGCCCGCACGAATTGATACATTTGGCAGGTCATTCTACTGGACAGTTTCACATCTGTAAATATTCGCTGAACCCTTAGATGGCTTTTATACAGTTAGAAACAAAGTGAAATTGGCAATTTTAATGATTTTAGAATGACATTGAATGTTATTTAACTTTGTCCAATTAGCGATTTTTTACCTCTCTTTAATAAATTCTAAGTTCTTTTACCGATTGATTGTCTTCACGGAAAAAACTGTGTTGACACTTACAAGTCAGCACAGCCTAGAAAATCATGCAATCTTTTGACCGATAAGAATGAAATTTTGATCAGTTCGAACGATTTCGAGGCGTTTGTGAGTGTTTGGAGTAGATCTTTGGAAAGAATGATTGGAGCTCTGAGCAAATAATTTTGAATGGTTTTAATCGAGATGAGTGTCTATTTTACGATGTTAGTACATGTAGCTGTATGATAGTTACAAAGATGTGTATCATTCGGAACACCACTCGGCCAATCTCACGATTAACCTCGGATGTACATAGACGGACTACGGGAAACCCTTGGAAAAACTCGGTTTAAATGGCGTTAGCGCTCGAAACTTTGAGTGAAAACATTCGACGTCTCGACGCTACTCGTTTAGGTTACTGACGTGAAACCATCATATCCTTAAATAAATATCTTTCTTTAATGCTTTTCGGTGGTTTATCGAAAAATAATGGTAGATTATCACTTGATAATCTCACCACAAAAGCAGTGAAATTATCAAAACCTTATACCCTGCTTTTGTGCATTTCATCCTATCTGACGTCATCTATGCGGGGCGAAATAAGTGACGTCACAATGAACGTTGCATATCAATTACGCGCAAAATGACGCCCTTTACGAAAATATGTCCCAGAAATTTCACATTTTGTCTCATTTTTTGCATTAAAGAAATAGAATAATCGTTTGTTTTTCGCGTAAGATTGATTGATATTTCATTTCGTGAACAACAAAAGCTATATTTCACTCGTGGCTCTGCAACTCGTGAAAATATAGCTTCTGTTGTTCACTCAATAAAATATAAATCGATCTTACACTGAAACAAACAATTATCCTCTATTTAGTTTCTTAAATAACGGCAAAAAAAAAAAATCTTAATTTTTGAGAATAATTCGTCATTCTCAAAAATTAAGATTTTTCAGCAGTTATTTACTGTAAAAGATATTAATCCAAAGATAGCGCCGGTTGTTTCCGCGCTGGTTTTTCTTAAACTGTTTTCGCCTAACAAAATGCGCAATTTTGTTACATACTCATCCGCCTTACATACATCCGAGGTCTGTTGCAGTTTACGTAAATGGCCGAGTGATGTCCCGAATGAGATGTGTATGTGAACATTAATGTCTCCCAAACTGACTTTCTTTAGAAAACTTGGCCTGGCACTTGAAAGCAATAAAAAATTTAGTTCATCTTACCTATCATTAAATATTTTTCTTATATACAGTTAAAAATCATCATGAAATTGAAAAGATGAATGATGAATGATATTGGAATGATTTTGGAATGAAATTGAATGGGTGTGTGGAGCGATTTTTGAGTGAAATTAAAGGGAGGTAATCAAATGTCGCTAATTTTGTTCAAAATGAATAAAACTATCGATATTTATCGCCTCCCTTGAATAGGATAAATTAATACAAGATCTATAAATATTTTCATATTTCTTCATGAATTAATCAGCCGATTACAATTACAATTACATCAATACAATCGCGATTTTTTTAGATACATTTAATATTAATGTAATTCTTGATCTTATGTTTTTTCTGTCATTTTGGAGAGTTTATGAATGGTTTGAGTGAGTGCTTGGAATAAATGAATGGAGCGCTGAGTGGGCGATTTAGAATTGTTGTGATTGAGAATGGCAATGTACTAGAATCAATCTCTTTTTAAAATATTTATTTTACGAAGTTCCCGGATGACCTCTTTTTGCATGACCGGTCACAATTATTTGTTATATTCATTAGGAAGGAATTATATACGAATGTATCACCAGACGCGCATATTCACAAGTCGAACCATTGAGAACTACACGTGACTTCCGGTCGGACTCGTGGAGTAAGCCAGGCGAGGATAAGGAGGCCCGTGTCAGATCATTTAAGAAAATTTTCGAAACCCAGTCTTGGTATGGAGAGAAACCTCAGAACTCTGACAAACTTTCACCCGAATATAGGGCTTCCGGTCCTGGGTCAGCATTAGAAGAGGCACAGGTAGGTTCACTTGAAGGTTCAACAACTAATATAAATGTGACCCGTCTAGCGAAAAGGGACCATCTGGGAACTCTTTAAAATGATTATTTGAAAAAGGTATTGGGTCCAGCATAGGTCAACCAGAGATCGCATTTCATAAATTCTTTCACTTGGAGGTTAGTAAAGCATTCTAGATTCAGAAATTAACCACAATGCGAAAAGCTTCGACCCATGTTAGTCTGTGCAATTCTCGCAGTCTGACTAGGTCGATACATTCACACTACCCAGATGATCCTTTTTCGCTTGACGGGTCTCAAATGTATTGATTTGAATAAGCCTTGCTGTAAGATATAATTGGGAAGCTAATAAGGGCTACCCTGACCTTTTCGTAGACGCCAAAATGTCCGTAAGTGTACCGCAAATGCAAACAAATATGTCCCTAAAAGAAGTGGTTCATGCCATGAGTAAACGCATGATTTCCATTGCGATCGTTTGCGGATATGGATTTAACAGAAAGATCAGTCACGTCTCGCTATTAATTTCAGCTTATTAAGTATGGTGCTAAAGCAAAGCTTTGACACTGCATATTCTTGTGTAAGTTAAATGTGGAGTTTAAAAATCTAAATATTACCCTGACCCTAACCTTAATCGCTCTCTCTTAGAATTTGAAACTGGTAGGCATGGTATAAACAGAAAAAGATAGAAATTCGAGATAAGGAACAATATTATACATTTATCAATATTTACGAACCTATCCAAAACAGATAAATTTATATTTCAAAAAGAAAACACACACACACGAAAAAAAAAAATATGTATGAAATAAGTCACTCATCGGCTCCTACGCTTCTTCGACCACTGAAAAAGTATCACGTCTTAACTTAGACTTCGTTATTGGCTCTGTCATTTCTGTAAACGACCTAATCTGTTTATTCCTTAAAATTGACTGTTATGGCTTTTTGCATGTACGAAATTTCACCCTTAAATACTATGTACGCTACATTTCCAATATTAAGATACGCACAATACTCATATACAGTTTTATGACAAAATGAACTCATCACAAATCATACAGTTTGTTACCAAATTGAAGCATATGAATTGGCCTTTCATATGGTAGTGACATAAATACAATGAGCAATGGAACAATAGTATAAAGAACATCGAGCGGCCTAGACAACTATGTAACGAGAACAATTTGCGGACGGATTGACGATTAAACTTTATCTTTATTCAACGCGCAAAGACGGTGAATACTTTGGCCAGACTGTGGGGATGCATTGATTGCAAAGCGCCTTTGCGATATGTACGTGCGGAGTTGTTAAAATGCGACAAACGGGTTCAGAGCGCAAAATACAGTTAAATGAAAAGGCTTAACAAAATGTATCAAATAAGTCTTTCCCGTAACCCCTTTCCAGGTAGATCTCTATTTATACTATCAAATGTAAGGTAGGGCTTATGGCTTATAGCTTTGATCTAATGTGTTAGTTATAACCATTGGCCTTAGCTAGAAATGTTACTTGGGTCAGTAATCTTAGATGACTATGAGCTTGGAGATGGGAAAACTCTTGATTTTAAATTCCAGTGAACAATTTAGAGTCATTAATACAGTTAACAACATCGTGAATTTGAAAAGACGAATGCTTTTGGAATGATTCAAGAATGAAATTGAATGAGTGCGGTGAGTGAGTTTTGAGCCAAATTACGGGAGTTAGATAAATATCGTCAATATTGTTAGGGATTAACAAAATTAGCGAAATTAATTACCTCCCTTAAAAAAATGCAAAACGCGTACGTTCTTATATAGTACTTCATGAACCAATCAGACACTTACAATTTCAATTGATTCAGTGGAACCACGATTTATTCCGAGCTTCATTTATTTTGAATGAAGTCGTTGATCTTATGTTTTTTATTCATTTTTGGAGCGTTTTTTGAGTTGTTTGAGTGAGTGTTTTGAATTAATGAATGGAGCGCTGAATAAGCAATTTAGAATGGTTTAAATGAGACGAATGTTAATTTCACGATGTTTCTTCCCAGATATATAAACAAGTCGTAGACCAACTTGGGAGCAACTTTACTCGACTACATCATTATAATAAACAGTTTGGCATAAAATCTTATACACAGTTCCAAAACCATTTACTCCAAATCTGAAGCTTGCAGACCCTTTGTTTCGTGTAGATGCATGTTGTATAGTAACTTTTTTATCAACGGCTTGAAGAAGCAATGCAAACACTGTCACCTTTCAAACAAGCAAATTCGTTGAATTGATATCCCCCGCCGAACAAATTTTCATTGTCAATGATGTAAATATCAAACTTGGGTACAGGTTATCTTTTATCAACATCAACCTATAGTTTTCAAGAAATAGCGCGGAAACGAATATCACAATGTATGTATATGGCTTAAACAGTCAGGGGGCAGTAACTCTAAATTCGGCGGTCGAACCGGGTAACCCTGACGATATGCCCATGTCCTCTTTGTAGTGAAGCTGTGTGCCAAGTTTCATTAAAATCCAGTCTACAGTTTTCAAGAAATAGCGCAGAAAGGAATATCACTCTGTATGTATATGGCTTAAACAGTCAGGGGGCAGTAACTCTAAAATTCACAGTCGAACCAGGTAACCCTGACTATGCGCATGTCCTCATTGTAGTGAAGCTGTGTGCCAAGTTTCATTGAAATCAGGTCTATAGTTTTCAAGAAATAGCGCGGAAACGAATATCACTATGTATGTATATGGCTTAAACAGTCAGGGGCAGTAACTCTAAATTTGACCGTCGAACCGGGTAACCCCGACGATATGCGCATGTCCTCATTGTAGTGAAGCTGTGTGCCAAGTTTCATTGAAATGGGGTCTATAGTTTTCAAGAAATAGCGCGGAAATGAATATCACTATGTATGTATATGGCTTAAACAGTCAGGGGCAGTAACTCTAAATTCGACCGTTGAACCGGGTAACCCCGACGATATGCGCATGTCCTCATTGTAGTGAAGCTGTGTGCCAAGTTTCATTGAAATCAGGTCTATAGTTTTCAAGAAATAGCGCGGAATCGAATATCACTATGTATGTATATGGCTTAAACAGTCAGGGGCAGTAACTCTAAATTCGACCGTCGAACCGGGTAACCCCGACGATATGCGCATGCCCTCATTGTAGTGAAGCTGTGTGCCAAGTTTCATTGGAATCGGGTCTATAGTTTTAAAAAAATAGCGCGGAAACGAATATCACTTTGTATGTATATGGCTTAAACAGTCAGGGGCAGTAACTCTAAATTCGACCGTTGAACCGGGTAACCCCGACGATATGCGCATGTCCTCCTTGTAGTGAAGCTGTGTGCCAAGTTTCATTGAAATCCGGTCTATAGTTTTCAAGAAATAGCGCGGAAACGAATATCACTATGTATGTATATGGCTTAAACAGTCAGGGGCAGTAACTCTAAATTCGACCGTTGAACCGGGTAACCCCGACGATATGCGCATGTCCTCATTGTAGTGAAGCTGTGTGCCAAGTTTCATTGAAATCGGGTCTATAGTTTTCAAGAAATAGCGCGGAAACGAATATCACTATGTATGTATATGGCTTAAACAGTCAGGGGCAGTAACTCTAAATTCGACCGTCGAACCGGGTAACCCCGACGATATGCGCATGTCCTCCTTGTAGTGAAGCTGTGTGCCAAGTTTCATTGAAATCCGGTCTATAGTTTTCAAGAAATAGCGCGGAAACGAATATCACTATGTATGTATATGGCTTAAACAGTCAGGGGGCAGTAACTCTAAATTCGACCGTCGAACCAGGTAACCCCGACGATATGCGCATGTCCTCATTGTAGTGAAGCTGTGTGCCAAGTTTCATTGAAATCGGGTCTATAGTTTTCAAGAAATAGCGCGGAAACGAATGTCGGACGGACGGACGGACGGACGGACGGAAGGACGGACGGACATGGCAAAAACAATATCCCCCCCGAAAAATTTTTTCGGCGGGGGATAATAATCGTGAATTTTACCATTTTAATTCAAAAGTATGGAGTTAAAAAGTTCAATTCTTTATTATTTTGTCCACTACAACCTTTTCCCTTTATTAGGAGTAACATTTTCTTAGTTCTTACACTAATATTCTTGCTACTAATTTATCAATGTTTTGAAGAACAAAATAACAATTATAACTAGTAGATATGTTCTTTATGAGGGGTGTTTTAATGCTCTCTGCAAGGTTGATTAGGCATCTCTTGCACACAACTCGTCCACAAACATGGTCGATCGAATTGGGTTAAATCCCGCTTTTAATAATATTTAAGTTCTATCGCTGCTAGAGCAACTTACCATGAATTCCTTGTATTTCTGACACAAGTACTACCATCACATCCTATCCGAGCCTCGAGCTGCTATTCCACATAGGTCTATGATAATCGACCCATTGGTGGGAGCAAATAGTCGGAAAAGAAGAGATCTGCCGTCGGGGATCGTACCAGTGAGCTCGTGATTGAGAGGCCGACGCACTACCAACTGCGCAATGACGGTGGCTGTTGCAATGGAAATAACTTAATCAAACGTTGTTTTTTTTTCGTGATGAGTATATCTCAATTCGTTAACCTCAAATAAACAAAATTCAAGGAAAGAAATCCATAATTTCACAGGCCATTCAACTTTTAAGACATATTTGTAAACATAGTTTTTTTCTGTTTCTGCGCAAATTAAAAACTATGATGTGCGTGTTAACTTTGTCATTTTTAATTTGCCAATATTGTACCACAAGATTAAATCAGTTTTGCAAGACTGACTATTGTTTTTTTTTTCTTCAACATACAAGTATAAGGGACTAATTTATCCGCTTCATAATGTTTGGTTAGAATTACGTTTTCGTGTCTCTTAAAATACATGTTCATCTGTTTATGATAAGACCTACATCGCGGGAGTGAAATAAACCCGTTGAATGTTTTTGATATTACACGGGTGTTATTATACTAGTGGAATAAGTATGCAAATGAGCTCAGATCGAATAGCAACGCTATTTTGTAACCGCGAAAATGACATCATAATGTATATTTTGTGACGTCAGTTTTAAACGGCGTAATAAGTTTCGCGGACAATTGAAATGTTGAAAGATCAAGATTTTTGGCGATTTTTCGCAAAAATTCGGATCATATTATAAAAAGAATATAAAATTTGTGCTCATTAAATACCGAATTTATTAAACTTGTCATCTATAAACAGATAAAAACTCGGCGCAGCCTCGTTTTTATCTGTTAATGGATGACTCGTTTAATAAATTCCGTATTTCATGACCATTCATTCAATATCCTCTTATAAATATTTATTTATTTTATTTTTCAGAGACCACTGGCCTTACTGAATTGTTTGGTGGACCGCCTAAAAGATGCTTTAAGAAAGCCAGTAATTACCATGGTAGATATACCTTGTGGTGATTTCTTTTGGATGAGACACTTCGTTGATTTAAGAACTGACATACACTATACAGGGATTGATATTGTACCAACACTCATAACGAGGCATAAGATAAACTTTCGGAACATGACGCATGCGCAGTTTGAAAACCGCGACATTGTGACTGCCGGATTAAACCGATCTTATGACATTATCTTCTGTAGGGATATGCTTCAACATTTAACAACTGCAGACGTAATGACGATTTTGGATCATTTTTCAAAAAGTGGGAGTAAACTTCTTGTCACAACAAACCTATTGAGTTCAGAAAATGTCGAATTTAATCTTACTGGTACTGGCCGATTTCGCAACCTCAACTTGATGCTGCCTCCGATTAATTTGGTTCCTCCAGTCTGTTCTATAGTCGACAAACAGAAAACTACAGGGATTAAGGAATTATCTATATGGACATTGCCTTTACACCAAAGGCTGAAAGGATAAACAATAAAACTATCTGAAGTTACTGTTAGTTTTTTTCATTAATGGTAATCTTATCTTAACGAGTACTTTGCAAGAGGGACGTTTTAGAACCTTATAACAGGCTGTGAACACCGTATTTTAAAAAAATTCGTAAACGTCCGACATCTACCGTTGACGAACCAGGACCCCGTTTTACTAGACATCTTACGATAATTTTTTGCGTAAGTCAAAAATTAAAGTTGATTCTACAGGTGCAACTAAATATGGAATTCTGCCATGCAACATCTTATTGGAATAGTCTTCTGAAGACAATTTCAATGAGATATTTCAAGGAAGAATCCATTAATGAATGAAAACACCGGATACTATTATTGATTTTGACTTACGACTAATTTGTTCGTTAGACCTCTGAGGATTTTGATTTCGACGCAAAACGCTTTTACATTTTTCGAAAATTGCCAGTTTCTACAGTACATAAGAGTCCCGTGGATGACTTTAATTCGCAACACTGATCAGACCTTTTCGTAGATTGGAAAGGGCCATGAATTTGGGTCCTTCGTTTAAGGTTAATGTAAAGTGTTTGAGGCCCAATTTTAAGGGCACTTTATTAGGCAATAAAAAACAGTATGTAAAGGTAAACTATATATCTAAACGAAGGTATTCATGTACACAATCAGATAAACAACATAAGACCGCTATAGATATAGCAACTATATAGTAACTAAGCAACTTGTCGAAATTTGGTCACTACAAAAAAAAAAAAAAAAAAAAAAAAAAAAAAATCGTCGCTTTAGGTTCAATGGATCGTCACAATCTTAGTTGTTTCTTTGATTTAGGAGAGAATAAAATTAAAAGAGATAGTCTCAAGGCATTTCGGAGCCCCAGTGTAATACTGGTAATACCCAGGAAGAAAATGAATTTTGACGAACTGTGCCGACATTTGACGGTTAAACTCTAATTCAAATCAAACTACGCAATATATGATGGCCTTTATTTATATTGTTCACGGAATTTTGATTGACCCCCAAATATGGGCGTGGGTGATTTTCAACTTTAAAATCGATAAAAATCTCTTTCTCCGAAACAATTGATCCGATTTCAATGAAACTTTGGATAAAAAAATCCTTGTATAACCATGTACTGAATGTGTTCAAGAATTTTGAATCCCCCCCCCCCCCAAAAAAAAAAATAAAATAAAAAATAAAATAAAAAATAAGAGTGTGGCAGGGCAAAGCTTATTTTCACTTTAGATGCTTATTATATTAAGCCATTTGACCAATTTCAACTAAACTGGGAATTAATGTTCCTCTGAGGACCATGTATCTTTGTTGTTTAAGAGTTTTTTATTTACCTGGGCGTGGCATGGTGAGGCTTATTTTCACTAAAAAATCACCATTTTGCCATTTTCAATTAAACTTGGCATGAATGTTCCTAAAGTGTCCATGTTCCGAAATTGATTCCTCTAATTTTGTTAATCTTAATCTCTTTTTCAAATCTTGATCTGTTAACAGACCCTCTTCGGCAAGTAGCCTATATCTTTTTTTTCTCTCCTTTTCTAACAATGTGAGACGCATCAGATTTTTGTGATTGCAATATGTCCGTAGTCCGTCCATCCAACAATTTCTTAAAGACGAAATTCTTATGAAAAAAAATCTTCTTCTACAAAACTACTTAGCCAGTCAAGCTGGAACTTTGCAGGGATCTCCCATTGGTAAAAGCTTATAAGCAACCAAAAGGTCTTACCCAAAGGCTCTAGAAATATTGACCTTTGCAAAATCCTAAAAGGACTACTAACAATATATTCGACTTTTGCAGTCAGGAAGGACTTCAAAACATGACTTAAACGATTGGGAACGATTAGGACTTGACCTTGATAAAACAATCACAAAATTATCGCCCCTTGGTAAGAGTTAAGGTCGACCCAAAATACTTAACAAGATGCCATTGAATCATTGTTTGACCCGTACTCTTTCGCGAGCCGATCAATGAAACGAATAATAAACCGTAACCCTGAGGACTTCAAATATTACGCCCTACATAAAGCGGGTTCACATCGACGAGCTGAGGGGGTTGGGTTCTATATAAATGCTCCCTTTTCGGAAATTACGCAAGACTCCCTCCAAGCAAGCGAATGTCGGGCGTAATCGCCAGAGTCTGTCCGGTCCGAGACTGCCCGGCTATTGTTGGAAGAGTGCCCCGCCATCTCAAAGATCAGCACAGTATGGCGAGGGCACAGGCTCTTCAAGAGTCAAAGCGGGCCATCCGGGTCACTGACATGCAGTGGCATGTTGGAAGGATGGCCCGCAGGGACGGAGCTGATGTTCCGGTGCAGGACCATCGCGAATTCTTTGTAAATATTCGTAGAGCCGCACGCAGAGAGCGTCTACTTGCTGATGGACGTGGTGGCACCAGCCTCGATCCCGTAATAGGCAGCAGCTTAGAACTCAGTCCACGGAGATTGCCGACCAGACGCCTGCCGAGAGACAGGAAATTAATTGGTGGGTACCGTGCTGTGGTAACCAAACGGTTTGCTGCCTTCCTGCAATCCTCTGCAGGGGGGTTGTACTCCCTGAAGAGGGCCAGGGAGTACGCCCTTTGTATTGAGAATATATGATGTACGTGGGTACATTCTCTGATTTGAGGACGTTCCTGAAAGCGGAGAATCTATCGACGTACATAGACAGCCTGATTGCGAAAGGTAGGCGTCCCGGGTCGATTCTATCGTTTGTCACAGTTATCAAATCTTTCTGTAGATTTCTCGTCCGTGTACGCAGTATCACCTCGTCCTATTTTGCCACCCTCTTTTTAGAAAGCGTTGGCATTCAGAAGACATTTCACAAGAAGAGGGTGGTCCGCCAGCACCAGGTGATGTGGCGGTACCGTTTCAGGTTGAGTGGAATGGATGTTTACGAATTATTTGAGCACCCAGACGTCCTAGGGGCCATTAAGGAGATGAGATGTAATCAAGCGGAGGCCTGCAGACTTATCGCTCTAAGTAAGTACCTTGCCTCCGTGTTGAATGTTGAATCGGGCGCCCGGACAGGGGCCATTGCTATCCTCCTCTGCGAGGAAGTCCTTACAGCAGAGGATGGCCGACTAGAAAACGGCCTGATTCGACATGTTGTGCTGATCGGGTCACACAAGATCTCCCTGTCCGGGGTAGCTTTCTTATCTGTTGCCCAACCCGTGAATGATGCTCTTATAAATCTCGTGGCATTAGCCGAACGTGTAGGGTCGGCGACCGTCTTCTGCTCAGACGGTGGAATGCTTTAAACACGTCTCAAGTTTGTAAAATGTTTAAGGCCGTCTGGCAAGAGACAGGTTTCTGTGCAAGGGTTGGCCCATTAACCGCAAAAGGCCCGCCACCTTTGCACAGATCTTTGATCCTAGCAACGCGGCCGGGACCTCAAGACAACTGTGCCACAGTCAACAGACGGAGAGGAAGTATTACGTTCTTGGAGACCAAATGGCCAGTAACTACATTACTGAAAATGAATATTTTTTATATAAAAACAACCCAAAAAATAAAGTGCTATAAAAAATAAGAGATAAATCTTAAAAAAAAAAAAAAAAAAAAAAAATTGATTCATCATATTTTAATATCCATGTAAATACCCTTTTAATTTTTTTTGTATATATGTAAAAAGTAAATCATACTAATTCATTGAAATGAAATTAATTTATTGTGAATACGGTTTCCATTATTTCATCGATTCATCTATCATTCATTGTAAATATCATTGTTCAATCCATGTAAATATTACAAATTCTATTTATTGAGGAATGAAATCAATTCTAAATATCTGATTTTCCCCTTATCGGCTTTTGCCTCAACGTGGCGCGGGGTGAACACCATTTGGTGGCTAACAGACCGTCTTCGGCAAGTAGCCTATGTCTGTTTTTTTTTTCTCTCCTTTTCTAACAATGTTAGCCGCATCAGGTTTTTTGTGATTGCAATATGTCCGTAGTCCGTCTATCCAACAATTTCTTTAAAGACGAAATTCTTATAAAAAAAAAATCTTCTTTTACAAAACTACTTGGCCAATCAAGCTGAAACTTTGCAGGGATCTCCCCTTGGTAAAAGTTCATAAGCAACCCAAAAGTCTTACCCAAAGGCCCTTGAAACATTGTTTGACCCGCACTCTTTCGCGAGTTGATCAATGAAACAAATAACAAACCGTAACCCGAAGGACTTCAAATATTTCCTGTACCTATAGTTCATTAAACGAGGACTTAATTCTAAAAAGAAATTTTGAATTATCTCCCCTTTTAAAAGACTTATAAGCAACCAAATAGTCTTACCCAAAGGCCCTTGATATTTTAACCATTGAAAAATAAAAAAAATGAATGACCACGGAAAATATTCGATTTTGTACTCGGAAAGGACTTAAAGTCTTGACTAATTACATTGGGAAAAATTAGGAGTTGACATTGATTACAAAGTTAAACAATTATCTCCCCTTAATAAATGTTTATAAGCAACCCAAACGTCTTACCCAAAGGCTCTAGATATATTGAGCTTTGAAAAATCCTCAAAGGACTGCCCACGGAAGATATTCGATTTTGTATTCGGAAAGGACTTCCAGTCTTGACTGAATACATTGGTAATAATTAGGAGTTGACATTGATTACAAAGCCACACAATTATCTCCCCTTAGTAAAAGTGCAGTGCGACCCATTGTCGCTAGGTTGAAGGACCTCTAAGTTAATCTGCAAAATCCTCTGTGAGCATTACTAGGGTCTCGTTTTACCCATTTTTTTAAACTGTGGATCGTGTAGCCATTTCGCTTGAATTAAAGAACCTGGCATCTGAAATGACACAAATTGATTTTAAGCATTTGGTACAAACAATCATAAATTTATGTTACAGCACTACCTGGACTTGCATGGTTATTATTATTTTTTTACCCTTGGCTAATTTCCTGATAGTTCAGAGGTCCTTCATTATTCTGCATGTGATGCAGTGTGTAAAAGAAGTTTGACCTTGATTTTAATATGCTTTCGAGCCCACAAACAATTGACCTTGAAGTGCCACCTTGACATCCGACCTTCAGTCATTACTATTTTAAAAGGCACGTCTACACCTTGAGGGTAACATTTATGCTAATTCACTTTGAAATCCGCCAATAAATGTAGAAGTTATGGTCGGTACATAAAATTGACGTTAATCTCAGTGTGACCTTGACCTTTGAGATACAGAAAAAGATTCTTTCAAAAGACACACCTGCTCATTGTGGGGAACAATTGTGCGAAGTAAATTTGATATCAATCTATAATTGCAGGAGTTAAGCTTCGGACAAAATTGGACGGACTGTCGCACTAGCAAACATACACTAACTTGTCGTAGTAACGCCTATGTCTCACTCAACGCAAGCGAGCTCGACAGTAATTTACCTTTTTACTTGACCTTCAAGCTGTAGATTGATGAGTGGAATTTTATGCCAAACATGAGCATCAAAGCTTGAATAGTGTGCAAGATATTGAAATATGACTCGTTTGCACGTTTTTGCAGAAAGACTAAAGGACACACACTTAGACATGTAAATGATCCCTTGACATTTGATACAATTTTATCAATAAATGTAAAAAAAAATATAATACAAACAAGAAATTAAAATGAAGAGCTGCCTTACAATCTTTTCATGCTAGAGAACAATGGTTCCAAGCTTTTGTGAATGCATTCATAAATGTTTGAGCTGTGCTCTTGACAAGCTAGTTTTATATGTTTAATATTGAGCTGTGACCTTTACCTTAAGCTAGCTTAAAATTTCTTTGAAATATCACATCTACTGTTGATGGAAAATAAGTGTGCCAAGTTATTTTAAAATCCATCATTATATGGTCTGGATAAAAAAGGGCGGACGGACAGATAGATGGGTGTTTGGATCACCTATATTTTGTGAGGTTTTATTGAACCAAACTGACGTTGCTGTCGAATGGTATTTTTTGTACAAGTGATTGATAATCGATGTAAGTTTCATCTCATTCTAGTCAATAATTTGTACGCACTGTATACTAATTTTCAGTCAATTCAAGGGCAGATGATTCAGGATTACTCATGAACTACTGAAGCATTTTGTATATAAGAAGGTCTAATGGCCACCTTGACATCATAGAGAATAGGTTTTAGCTCATTCCTATTCCTAAAGTTTAGGCTGATTTGCAAACAAAAGTTGCTAAAGGACAGACAAACAACCGTGACCATAACATAATTCGAACCTTCAGCCCTTTGAAAATTAACAAAAGGGTGCGTTACTGTTATATATCTTGATTAGAAATAGTTTGTGTCAGATTCGGTTCGCTGTCACATTCGATAACGCCCACAGATATAATATTATGTAATTGTCGTTCTTTCAATGTTGATTTCTTCAATATGTGGCATACAACACAATGTTTTAACAATAGCTGTATTAACTCTAGCGGCATCCACATGAGTATAGCATCGTTCAGTGAGCTAATTAGGCCTGAAACTAACACTCGGTCTCTTCAATTCCGTTGATTGTCCTAATGATTCGAAATAAGGCAATTAAAATTTCACAGGCGTTAGTTCGAGTGTCTGTAAATCCTATTAGGAATATTTAAACATGTTTCTCGTCCTCGGATATATCTTAAAAAATACAGACATCTTGTTTGACGTAAGTGAGCCTTGTCAATAATACACTTGAAACGGTTTCCATATTTGTTCACAATGTGAAAAAAGTTGGGGGTGTTCTAATAAAGGGTTTCGGCAGCCGTTCATGAGCTCCGGAATCAAAGAAGTTTCATTACTAGATTTTCGGGACTGGACACTGGAAGCTTTAAATTCCAATAAATAGTTTCCACATCTTGTAAACAAAGCCTCAGGTGAGAACTTTAGGGCCCATGGTCTTCTTGTTTCTTTATTGAACCCAAGTCTTTTAACAGTATCTTCTCCATTACCACTGGAAAAAATATTCCTATGAAGAATTTTCTCTAAAATTGTTCTCGAAATTATGATTGACCCCTACAAATACGGGCGTAGTAGGATGGGGCTCCTTTTTGACCTCAGAAACTTAAAACATCTTGTCGTGTATAACAATTTGGCTAAACCGAATTTGACAGATAAATCTCTTGTGCGACTTCTTTCAAACCTTTATCTCGAAATCTTTATCGACTCCAAAATATTGACTTTGTAGTGGAGGGCTTTTGTGAACCCAAAATCTATTAACATCTTCTCTGTAACCTTTTTGGCCAACTTCAGCAAAACTTGGAGAAATCTTCATTGGGTGAACTTTCTCAAAGTTATCAAAATTTCGTTGGACCACCAAACATATAAGTGTGGCAGGGTAGGTCTTTATTTGACACTGAGATCTTTTAAGATCTTCTCATCTTACCACTAGGCAATTCAGTCAAACTTAGACGGAAATCTTCCTCGTGTGATCCTTTTCTTAACCTTGTTCAAATACCTCTGCATGAAAACATGTTAAGGATTCGCAATGAAAACAGTCACGATTTCCGTACTTACGGAAAACAAAAACCCTACGCCTTTCAAAATAATGTCTTTTATCCAGCGAATTTGAAAACGCCAAGTGTAGCTTTTACAGTCTGACTCTCCGCATTACCATTTACTTTCATATCTTATCCTGCAAATAACTAGAACATTGAAGATTAAAGGGAAATCGGAAGTAATGTGTGTCATTTTTTAAAGAAAAGGCACTTAAAGCTGTTAGATTGCGTTTCATATTGGAAATTCATGCATTCTCAAACAATAAATCAAATTGAAATAATTGGTAATATTTTTCCTCCTTATAATTACAACTGAAAATAAAAAAATCGAAAAAATATAATAAAATTTATGTTACGGTGCATGACAGAGAGTGTTACAGTATAGTAACTACATCACTAATATAGGTTACAGATTCTTATGGAAAACAATTCTTATGTTTTATTTAATTGAATGGGATTTATTAGCTATTCTAACCATGATTTCCTTCTGTCCGCATGTCTATCCGTCCGCCCGTCTGTTGACTTACACTTATTTTCCCAAAAGAGTCCACAATCTCTATCGGATTTACTTCAAACTTTCACATAATGATTATACCAACATCAGAATATTTTTGTTCGAAATTAGTTTGAAAAGCACCAAAGGAAAAAGGAAATTAAGGAATTTTGATTACAATATACTCGTTGTAGCATTAGAGTCAGGGAGGTGAAGTATTAATGCAAAAAGGGCCTTATGATAACTGGTGAAATTATCCCAACCCTTGAACTCAAATTTAAGAACTAGTTTAATATCTAGTACAAGAAGTTCAAGAACTTGTTCAAGAACTAGTTCAAGAGCTAGTTTTACTTTTCTTGAATTGCCATTTAAGTTCTAGAACCAGTTCTTGAACTTTTTCGCAGGGAAGAAGGCATTAGAGCGCCCCAGGCTCTCGTGGACGTCTTGTGATTTCGAAAAACTTAAAAACTAAAAACTATAATCATCCAGTAATTCGGCGGGTCTATCCTCTCAGAAAATATTTTAGATTAGAGCACGGCTAGCTGTTTTGACCTTTTTTTTTTATACAAATCTATGATATAGTTCAGAAGGTTTGATTGTTTTTTTATATAGACCGAAAAAAGGTTCTTTTCCCCGCAATTCATCGTATTTACTTCAATGAAAATTAGTGTCCATTTTCAATCAAAAAGCGAAACAGGACCGTTTGTGCTTAGATTTATATTTTTAGATAATTTCACCTCAGGGTAATATTTTCCTTAGAATTTCAAAAGAAAAATTTCAAAAGAAACTTAAAAAACACAATTGGCTGATGGTATCCATTTGTAAACATATCTAGGTATAACACGAGCACCACGGTCCCATTTATAACATTTTTAAAAACATCAAATTTAGATTTATTTTAACAAAAGTTTCATGTTTGAGAAAGGCTGAGCGAACAATCGTAACACCGTCATTTGTAGCAGAGATTTAAACCGATGGTTTTGAGAACCTTTAATCCATTTCGATTTCATTTAAAGCAGGTGAATGTTTTACGATGCTATTTTGACTACCATGGCATTCGTTAATCAACATTTGCGAGTGCTTTCTTACCCTGAAAGTAAGACAGATATAAATGAAAAGAAGGAAGGCATACTGTTTTTCATAAATTAAAAAGGAGATCAGAGTGTTATTTTTAGATATATCGCATTGAATGAAGTTTTGGGACTTTTCTCCAAGTACCTCGTATTTCGCAGAAAAGATTTAGATATAAGATAACTCGGATTTCGTTGCGCATTTTTGTATGTTTTTGAAAATCCTTGCGCCAACAAAACTGGGATTTTTGTATGCAATATCAATGACAGAGTTTGTAACGCTGTAGGCAAGATACTGTAACATACCAAAAGAATTAGGCAGAGTTCGTAACATACACATAAAACTGAAATAATACATATAAGTTTGGAAACTTAAGACATTCCTTTTAGATAACGGGTATAATAGAGGAGACTGAGGGGTTTAAACGCCAAACAGATAAAATGTTTCAATAATTCTTCTTTCTGTTCTAATTCCTAGAAAGAAGTAGACAAAACACTGTTTTTCGATCAAATTTACCTCAAAACTCATTTTTATCGAAATATCAATATCAAAAATATTTCGATCAAGATTATTCATTATCCAAGGAATGGAATAGGAATATATAAAAGTCTAACGTGTCTTCTGGTTGTAAAAATATGTCGAAACAGACATGTATTCAAACAAATTAGCAGACGCCTTAACAGTTTTCATTGCGAATCCTTAACATGTTTTCATGCAGAGGTATTTGTCCGTTGTAACAGTTCTTAGGGTGTGGAACTTCTTACACCAGTACTACCATAACATCCATTCCCAGCCTCCATCTGCTATAACACATAATTCTACGACTATCAACTCATTGCTACCAAAAACGTCTTGGCTATATTTTGAATTAACCCCCAGGACGATGTGTTTTCCTTTTTTTTGCATCTCCTGTAATCACATAGACAATTTTAGCACTGGCATAATTGGTCTTGTGGTGCCCTGTTTGAAAAATTTTTAAATACTGATTGAACCAAAATTATGGGTCCAGCTGGACGTTGCATCGTTCTATGAAAAACATCAGCCAAATCATTGGACTTAATTCAATGATACTTTGCCAGGACGTGATTGAATGACCCTTTACAAAAATGTTCATGAAGTTCCGTTTCGCCCATTAATGATGATGTGGTGGGGAGGGACAATTTTCACTTTAAACTCTTCGAAAGGCCTCTTCTTAAGGACTTGGCTGAAATAAATATAATTATATAGTTTTTTAGAGTGTTTCTTTCATGATATCCACTGGATCATCAAACTTCAGATAGGTAGTTCAGGGACATTCTGACCCCCCTTTAAATATAGCTCGATAGCCGTTGCTTATTCCTATATGGATGTTTACATAAGAGTACATTAAAATTCATGTTGAGATGCAATCATAATATCTATGTGGTATTCAAGCTTAAAATATTCTCTGGAATGACATTTTTATGCCCCCGTATCGAAAGATCGGGGGCATATTGTTTTACCGTTGTCCGTCTGTCCGTCTGTCTGTCCGTCTGTCTGTCTGTCTGTCTGCAAAACTTAACCAAAAAAACTTAACATTGCCAATATCTTCAAGCCTATTCAAGATACAAGGCTCATATTTGGCATGATGGTAGATCTCAATGATACGCATCTGCTGATACCAGAGTCAAGGTCATGTGATAGGGTCAAGGTCATTTCTCAAGGTCAAATAACTCAAAAACTTAACCAAAAAACTTAACATTGCCAAAATCTTCAAGCCTATTCAAGATACAAGGCTCATACTTGGCATGATGAAAGATCTCAATGATCCACATCTGCTGATACAAAAGTCAAGGCCATTTGACAAGGTCAAGGTCATTTCTCAAGGTCAAATAACTCAAAAACTTAACCAAAAAAAACTTAACATTGCCAAAATCTTCAAGCCTATTCAAGGTACAATGCTCATATTTGGCATGATGATAGATCACAATGATCTGCATCTTCTGGTACCAAAGACAAGGTCATGTGATAAGGTCAAGGTCATCTGTCAAGGTCAGATAACTCAAAAAACTTAAAATTGCCAATAACTTCAAGCCTATTCAAGGTACAATGCTCATATTTGGCATGATGATAGATCACAATGATCTGCATCTTCTGGTACCAAAGACAA
Source organism: Fragum whitleyi (assembly GCA_948146395.1). Taxonomy (NCBI): domain Eukaryota; kingdom Metazoa; phylum Mollusca; class Bivalvia; order Cardiida; family Cardiidae; genus Fragum; species Fragum whitleyi. The sequence continues at coordinate 70,768,086 of OX411546.1, forward strand.
GGTCATGTGATAAGGTCAAGGCCATCTGTCAAGGTCAGATAACTCAAAAAACTTAAAATTGCCAATATCTTCAAGCCTATTCAAGAAACAAGGCTCATACTTGGCATGATATAAGATCTCAATGATCAACATCTGCATGTTCCAAAGTCAAGGTCATGTGACAAGGTCAAGGTCATCTTTCAAGGTCAAACCTCTTAATAACATAACCAAAAAACTTTCATTGTTCAGATTATGTAAGCATATTATAGATACCTTGTCTCATAATTGGCATGATATTAGATCTCAGTGATGTACATTTGTAGGTATCAAGGTCAAGGTCATGTTTAAAGGTCAAGGTCATCTGTCAAGGTCACCATTTTGAAAAAAAAATGCTGTAACGGGGGCATTTGTGTTTCACAAACACATCTTGTTTGTATTGCAGATTAGTCATCGGTATAATTATACCATCTACTACAAAGGATGACGGTCGGAAATTGTTACACGTTTATACAAAAGAGACATAGTCGAAAGATTCATTTCATTTCACTTATTCATAAAACTGACTTAAGACGATTTTGTGCGCAGGTTTTTGAACAAAGACGAATAGCTATTTTAAAAGAAGAATGTATTTTTCTAAATTCATATTAAGAAACTTACATTCACCTAGAACCAGGAAAGTTAAAACCTGCTACAATAAGAACAAGTTCCGACAATTCGTGTAAATTAAAACCACACTGAGAAATGAAAAGATACATCTATATATCGTCTGACGTTAATAGAAAACGTATAACAAATATGTTTTGGTATCGCATGAAATGGAAAGAATGTATGATGAACAAGTGGACCCTGAGGGCCCTAGATCGCTCACCTGATATTTCAAGTAAATTATCATTAAGATATTTTCTATGAAATGGAATGAACCCTCCCATTTTTTACGGAGTTCATTCTTTTGACCTGGCAAACATTTTGATCAAGTTTCATGAAGATTGGGCCATATTTGTGGCGTCTGTAGCTCTTACGAGAAAATTGTCATTAAGGCCCTTTATCCCGTGATACGGCACGGATACTTCCCATTTTCAAAAAGTTCATCCTCATGCCCTAACATACATTCTGATAATGTTTCATGATGGTTGGACCATATTTGTGGCTTCTAGTGTGTAAACAAAAAATTGTCATAAAGGCCCCTTTTCCCGTGATATGGCACAAATCCTTCCTATTTTGAATAGACTGTATCCCCATGACCTAACAAACATTCTGACCAAGTTTCATGAAGATTGGGCCATATTTTTGGCTTCTAGAGTGTAAACAAGAAATTTGTCGTTAATGCCCCTTTTCACGTGATATAGCACGGATGCATTCCGTTTTAGAAATTTCAACAAGGGACCACCCAAGGAATATTTCTGCCAAGTTTGCTTGATTTTGATATAAGTTTAGGAGATGTCGTTTAAAGAAATTGTTGACAAAATTGTCATTAAGGCCCTTTTTTCCATGATATGGCCCGGATTCATCCCATTTTCAATAGACTTCAACCTCATGACCTAACAAACATTCTGTCCAAGTTTCATGAATATTGGACTATATTTGTGGCTTCTAGAGTGTAAACAAGAAAATTGTCATTAAGGCCCCTTTACCCGTGATATGGCACGGATCCTTTCCCTTTGAACAATTTTGACAAGCGACCACCCAAGGAATATTTCTGCCAAGTTTGGTTAATTTTGACCCATAAGTTTAAAGAATGTCGTTTAAAGAAAAAAGTTGACGCCGTGACGGACAGACGGACGCCGGACATTGATCGATCACAATAGCTCCCTTGAGCACTTCGTGCTCAGGCGAGCTAATATAAATGGGGCGGACTTACGGGTCACAATAAAACGTAATCAAGCTGAACATGTGGGTTTCCGAATGCGAACATTATGAATTTCGGCAATTACCGGGCTGTCTATTGTCAGATATCGGAGAAACACTTGGCGAACATATGTGCGTATCTCTAGTAGCTCGCTATGACTAGTTTCGCAATCGGTGATCGGTACAGACATTTTCCTTTTAAAAAAGTAAATTATTTTGTCTTTGCTATGCATAATTGTTCTTCATTTAATGCAAAAACAATTAGTTATGACATTAGATAATTATTCAACTTCATTGCTCGAGTTTGACTGTGGATAATATTTACATTCAAGTATCATCAAGGGTTGTTACATCCTCGGATACATTGAAGTCTCCCTATTTGCTACGCTTTATCGACGCCTGGCTGATAAAACTTTGAATCGGCCACCGAATATCGATACAAAACGCATGCGCGAATGGACAAGTCAGATTGTCAATTTGTGAAAACGAAATCAAAAGTAAAAAACACAGATCGCTAACATCCTACACATCTGTAGAAAAAAGGGACAGTTTTTTAACGAATTAAATATACACCCAACTGGTTTATGCTGCAATCAATGTACTAAGAACTTAACTGGCCACTAACATTGCTTCCAACGTTAAACAAATAGTTGACAAACTTTACCTAGAACGCCAAAAGACTATTTCGACTTTGCAAGATATGCCTGGAATAAAAAAGATGTTGAAGACCGATACTACGCCTAAAAGTAATAAGTTTGATTTTCAATCTTTTTCAATCGGTCCAAGAACGGATTTTTCATTATTAATTTTGTTTCTTTCTGGTCTTTCACATATGCACGAAAAGGCCCTGCGATCAGGATGCCAAGGGACATTCGGTATGCATTGCAAACAATTCGCTCTATTTGTCATCCTGAACAAAGAGCTGTTATTGTAGGGTGGGTTTTTGTGGTTGCGATCTATTGATTTTAGGGAGGACTGGAAAATGTTACTATGCTGGTCAATCAGGCCTATAGTTCACAGCAGTACTTATTGTTTTTAAAATTTGTCCAGTTCTGAAAAAAAAATGCCTTTTAATACTAAAACCTGCATTACCAAATAGAAAACAATGTTTCCTTTAAAATTTATCCCATACTTTTCTAAAACTCAAGCATTGTTTCAATTAGGCCCTGTTGTTATTTTTGAGGATCTGTAACATTTAGGGATAACAGTTCCTTCAGGCTGTTGGCAAAAAGTAGTTAGTGTCAAACCTTGGTGTGCGTTAGTGCTTTATAAAGAATATTGATATAATCTTGAAAAGAATATTATTGGCAAGTTTTGCAATATTTAAGTGAGTGGAAATTCACCTATGATGATCTCGCAGATATGAAAAAATCTTCTTTTACACAGTTGTCTCTTCCCCTGGAAATGTCATGATAAAAGAGTAGTTGGTAGTATATAAGACTCCATGGGGGAAACGGTTTGATTTGAATTGGGGTTTTACGTCGCTTTCAACAATCTCTCAGTTATATCGCGACGACTGGAGCACCTAACGATGGATTCCTGGTATTTCTCACACCAGTACTACCACCACATCCCTTTCCTAGCCTCCAGTTGCTATTCCACATAGGTTTACGATTATCTACCCATTGGTGGAAAACAAATGTCGGAAAGGATAAGTGCCGCGGCCGGGGATCGAACCCGTGCAAATAAAGACCCCTGGATTAGAAGTCCGGTGCGCTACCAACTGCGCTATAGGGGAAACGGGATTGATCTTTTGTCGGTGTATATACCTTATATGACATTAATATGAAACAAATGTGTGAATATTTGTAAACACCTGTGGGATAGAAGCTAGATGGTCAGGAATATTATCGTAAAACTGGTGAAGAAAATTCAAATAATTAATAATATATTCACGTAATCTAAGCATGTACCCATTTAAACGAAATTAAAATAAAAAAAAATATCATGGGAAGCTGATGATTTAATCGATTAATCGATAGATCTTACGTTTCAAGTAATCTCTTTACGTGAAATAGATTTTGTTGTTTTATGAAGCATCTCGAAAAGTGCCTTTTCAAGGCATGAACCGAATTCTTTTTATTTTTCATCATGCATAGAATAATATTCTATGTCATTTAACAAAATCGTACCATCGAAAACATGTTACTTTTGGCCTTGCCCGTAGGTTAAAGTGGGTAGGCTAATTAAAACAAATTTTCGAGAAATTTATATTAAAAACCTTTATTCCTATGCAATGTCAATTAACTGCCACTGGAGTCTACAGTACAAAGCATCACACAAAAGGTGGTCATGCGTTCCTTCGAGTTTTCTTTTGAATGCGTTGGCAAGAGCCCGGGCAATATCATTGCGATTTCCTACTATTCTTGATCAGTGGTTTTCTAACCATGCATTTCTTCATGAGCTCCCCTGAGCACGAATTTCTTAAGGTAGGCTGATGTCCGTCGTCCATATTTACATCGTGCTGTATTATAACCAAATCTATCTGAAACCTGGTAAGAATGATTTTCTTGATGAAATCTCGGACCAGTTCGAAATTTGGCCAAGTGGGGTCAAAAACTAGGTCACAGGATTAAGTCTTAGAAAACCTTATGGGCACTCTAGAGGTCGGATATCTAGCACAATAAAGCTGAAAATTGTCCAGAAAATTTATCTTGATGAAATCTGTGACAGGTTCGAAATTGGATAATGTGAGTTCAAAAACAAGGTCACGGGGTCAAATCTTAGAAAACCCTTGTGGACACTCTAAATGCCAGATTTCTAGCCTAAACAAGCTGAAAATTGTCCAGAATAAATATCTTTATGAAATCTTGGACAAGTCTGAAATCGAGTCAAGTGGGGATCAAAACAAGATCAGGGGGTCAAATCGTAGAAACACATAGTGGTCTCTCTAAAGCTTATATTTGTAGCCCAAACAATTTTATCTTGATGTAATCTCGGATATTTTTGAATTAGGGCAAAGTGGGGTCAAAAACTAGGTCACATAGTCAAATCTTAGAAAAACCTTGTTGACAATTCAGAGACCACAGTGTAAACCCAATCAATCTGAAAATTGGGCAACAGTCAAATTGATGGGTTCAACCTGAAATTTAATCAAAGGGATGTTCAGATGATTTCTTGGTCAGAATTGAAAATAGCTCAAATATGGTCAAAACTAGGTCACAGAGCCAAAACTTAAAAAACCTTATGGACAGACTGAGGATTTTTTTCAGCCGAATTCACTGGATAATTTGTCAGGACAACCGCTTATGAAATCTTGAACAAGTTTGAAATTTGGTCGAGTGGGGTACTCAGGACACTTTGTAACCCAGACAACCTTTGAATTTGTCAGAGTGTGTTTCTTGTTAATTAAAACCAACAGCAAAACTTTTGCTTGGCATTTTTCCACCGTATAAAAACAGGTTTATTCAGGTGAGCGAATCGGGGCCAATAAGATCCTCTCGTTTCTTAGTACTATTTAAAAGTTGCCAAATGAACGATAATCAAGTTAAAAAAACGCATGGACTTTGCCTATTTGTACAAATCTGTACGGAACCATACTCGTTCGAGTGTACCCTTTCAAAAATTATTTCCCGACGGCGTCACTCATCCTTTCCAACTTTTTGTCAGGAAGGGTTGATTGTCGTAGACCTACGCGGCATAGTAGCTGGAGGCTAGGGAAGGTTGTGGTGGTAGTACTGGTGTGAAATAAACAAGAAACCTATTGTGAGGTGCTCAAGTCCCAGGGATATAACTGTAAAGATTGATTGATCAATTTATATCAGGAATGTGCCGTGAACAGCGTGAATGGTTTAATGTATCGATTAAGTTGAAAAGGATCTTTTAGTCCGGCAGATATCTAGCTTGACCCGGAAGTAGGGTTAAAAGTTTTTTTCTTGACTGATTCTTGTAGCTAAGGCCTTCCCAAACAAGAATCTGGCTGATGACATCTTGTCATCATTGAGCATTTTGAGAAAATCGAGATGGCAGCCAGGACTATTGAATGTTACACCAACAGCTCGGTAGATCACAATGGCGACCTTTTAGATGTTTGTGTGTTTTATTTGCTGTTTAAGTTCGAGTTTAAAGGATTTGACATAATTAATGCATGTAATAATATTAGAAATTAGTATGGTGGTCAAGATGGTAGCCAAATCGAATTATTAAATGGCATTTAAATATTTCTTGACCCATGTGACATAAGAATCATAGGAAAAGGTTTTAGGGCTCCTTCAGTAAACATTTTGAAAGTGGTTTTTAAGCCTTCTTAATATCAGGCAAAAGACAACTCTCATCCTTTGTTACATAAATTCTTGATTTGAAGATGGCAGCCAGAAAAGAGAAGATTCTAAATTAATTGTGTTTTAATCGGGATTTTAGAAAAACAAAATGTGCCTATATCAATAATTTCAAGACCAGTTTCAAAGTTGTTTTGAAAATTCATGCCTTAAATGATAGATAGCATTCGAGATGGCAGCCAAGGATTATACCTGAAAGAACGTTTGAGGTTACATAGTTATATTAGAAAATGATCCATATTTACTTATGGAAGTACAGGTACTCATTTTGAAATAAGAAAAGTTACATAAGCAATATAAAACGTATTTTTGTGTACGAAGATGACAGCCAATACATAGCATGAATATTGCATTTCCATTGGTGTTTAATGTTTTGTCAATTTAAAATATACTATTTGCAAGATCCATACGTAGACAACCACTTTGATTTGAATTATCTTTCGGGAAAGACAAAAAGGAAGCCAACAATACATCCCATAAACATGAATAACTAAATAGAAGTCAATTCACTTGTAGCATCATACCATTATACGTATTTTAGTGAACAATGCATAACACTTGTGTTGCATGGTAATTGAAAATAATATTCTGTTTGCTTTGCGAGAAAATTATTGCACAAAAAACAAAATATATTCATCTCATATCGATGGATTGGCACAAAACAGTTGTACCTCACTATAAACATAAAGACAGTAAGAACTGTTTCGTGCTGAATCATCGATATGGTCAAATACTGACAAAATTCTTTTAGGAATATTTTAAAGAATCGTTATTATTTTGATTGAATATAATTCTTTTTCATCTGATTTTTTTTCGCTAGTTTGGTAAGGATATGGTACGTTGCGCTTAAGATTATTAATATTATTTTCATGATAGCCATCACATATAATTGCCAGAGTTTCTTTATGAAAGTTCTATAGATTCATTGTAGCCTACCTATCAAACCACATTCATATCAGTATGTATAGTCATATGTGTTTATTAGTGGAAAAGAAGTTGTCCTGCTAAGGCGTATTTAGTACTTCAAAAAAGGTTTTAGTGGTAAATTTAAATTGCATGTTCACAATCGCTCAACATGTCATGATGATTGGCTATTCTGTGTTACCCTGATACATTGGGTAATAATTGAAAACATGCAATGTACTCCCTGAATTTGTCTTTGCCACAATTGCAAGCTCTGTTCAAACTAAATGTATGTAGCAAATGACTAGCACACAGAGTGACTAAAATGCTGATTTAATCACAAACCTCACATCCCCAAAATCGAGATTTGATATATTTAAAGCACCACCAAAAATTAGCGATTCAGTGCAGCGAAATGTTGTAAAAAATGTTTGTTCAAAAGCGCCCTTTTGCAAATCCTTATCTTCATCGTTAGCATTAATTTTGATACACGACAATTTTGTAGCAGCCTTGTAGCTTTTCTGTACTGTTATAATTGTTTTCATCTAAGTGTTCATGTTCAAATTATTAACTTGGATTAATTTTCAAAGCAGTTAGCTAACACAATCGTAAGCGAATTGGGCAAATGGAAAAGTAACAAAAATAATAATTCAAAAAATATTTACAATTTCTAATTAAAAAACCTTGAATCAAGCAGTAAATAAAAAGACACCAATAACAAGACTATGTCGATAGACATAGAACTAACATATTTTAAGAGAGTGACCATTGTTGTCTATATTGTCATAGCAAATTTATACTCAATTATATACTCACACACAATGAAAATGCACCACACGATATATATTTATTTGTATATTTATTTTGATGTACAGTAACTTCAGACTTGAATATCAATTTGTAAGGATCTAAAATAGACCATTTACTACACAATAATACATGAATGGCTGTAACCTCAGACAAGGCTGTAGGTTTCTGAACATAAGACTTTTATGGAAAAAGTTAGAAAACATAAGTCTTATATTTGCAAAAAAAATTCGGAAAACTTTGTCACAATTCAATTTGGGGTAACATTACCACTTACTCAGTACAATGCATTGGTAACCACTTTGAGGAACAGTTACAGTAGTCCGGACAGTTGATTCGAGCATATGCTAACGCTCATAATCTTTTATGTCTACATCTTACCATTAACGCCTCTGACGGACCTAAACATGTTGCTTTAAGTTCAAATCTCATGGAAGACTAGAAATAAGTGGTTACTTACAATACGCTGCATGTGATGAAAAATAAAATTGAATACGAGTCTCAGTAAATCCCCCACCGTACTTATGTTGAGATCACTTTAATGATTGATGCTTCAAAAAAGCGATCTACAATTTTACATTTTCCTTCTCTTAGAAACCGTACTTTTATTGACGCAATTATTTTTAAACAACGAATTTAAAGGGCAAGCTAATGGGTCCTTTTATAACTTGGTAGTCATTTCAAAGCCATATATTAACTTTAATTAAATTATACAAACATGTTTTGTCAACAAGTTCCTTTGATAATAACTGGAAGGAAAAACAGCGAGGCTGCCATCTTCAAAATAAGATGTTTTAATACTTTACATCTAAACATATTTATCAAAATCGGATTTTTCGCAGATAAGCTTTTACTATAGGAAAAAGTGATCCCATATTCTCATGCTTGTCATTAAGGTACACGTAGATATCATTCCTTAACTCTCTTAACAGACTGCCAGCTTGACTGCTAATCTGAATTTCACAGTAAGATCATTTCTCTAATTTGCTCAGGCAGCAGATCAATACCATCATAAACCGATTAACATATCGGAAAAATCTTTTTAGAAGTATCTTCAAATGTTTACAAAAATCCATATTCACCTTTATTTATACTAGCAATCAAGCAGTTTTTTCTATTTGGCAGCCATCTTGATGACTATACTTATTCAAAACTTCATTCAAGGTGTTCACCAGGAAACTTCAAATTAGCCTCTTTTCAGTTAAATTAAGTGCAAAATAATGATGAATTATTTAGTAGCAAGTACATGTATATTTTTAGTGGTCTTGGCTGCCATCTCGACTTTTTTCGAACTAATCTAAGATCAAAATGCACCTTCATCGAGATTCTTTATAGGCTAGACCTTAACTACTAGAAAATAGTTTACTGTTAAATACCTTGCAAACTTTAAGCATGAAATAAAAAGCTTGTGTTTCCTGGCTGCCATCTTCAAATTGAAGATTTTCATAACACTAGATGAGAGATGTAACTAATCAGATATTTTGAGGTCATAACCTTACAAAAGTTTGATTAGAAAACTCTAAAACAAATTTCAACGATTCTTATATCTCACATAAATCGAGAATTACTTTTAAAACAATCTTTTTATTACATGTGGCGGCCATCTTGATAACCATACTCATAACTAATGTCATGTTATGCTTTTATTTGTTACACAGCTTTAGGATAATATCTTAACAATAAAATGACCACTCATATCGGTTTTATATTTCAAAAAAGTGATCTACGGAGCCGAAAGCTTGATTTTTGATAGTCCTGGCTGCCATCTCGATTTTTTCGAAATGCTCAATGATGACAAGATGTCATCAACCAGATTCTTGTTGGGGAAGGCATTAGCTACAAGAATCAGTCAAGAAAAAAACTTTGAACCCTACTTCCAGGTTCAGCTAAAATATGCCATATTTCTGCCGGACTATTTCGCTTGGGAGAAAGTGATAGCTTTTTGTCTAAAACAGAATCTTGGACTACTTCGTTATGCATAGCTATACCAACGAGAACTAGATGAATTTAAAAAGCAATTTGGATTCTATAAAGAAAGTCTCCTTAGAACTAACACTTTTCGTTATTTCAAACCTTATCAATGATATTCTATTTGTTTGTTTGTACTTTATGTCTTTGTCTAAGAGATAAAGAAATGGTGGTATATATATGTTTGTTTCAGTGTGGGTTTGAAGATTGTAGTAAGGTAGATATATACACCGAACTATGGTAAGTATCAAGTTCGAGACGTACTCGTATCTTAACGACATGCGTCATCGTCTACGTCACCAGTCAAATCTTTCGCTAGCCTATCTTTATTTTCAATAATAAGATTTTCAGCTCGTAGTTTTAGATCTGACCGATGAAACCTGTCCATCTGGTACCTGAAACCTTCTTTCGTTTATATAATTTGCTTTATGGTAAAAAAAACGCTGGATATTTGAGTTAAAATGAAAACGCCAGATAGTTGAGATTGTTTGCCTCAGTGTTTTTAACACACATCTCAATTTATAACAAAAACACCGGGGCAAAGTGAAATGAGGACCTTGTTTCAAAATTTTCTGACAACTTTAATACCCCTATTGAGAAACAGGTATCCTTAATTGAGTTATAACTATGTATTGATCTGTCAATAAAAATGAGTGAAACACTCATACCAGAACACTTTAACAAATGATTGGCTTTGACAGAAAAGAAACGTAGTCATATTTTATTGATTGCTAGATGAACATTTTTAAAGAAATTTCTTGTCTGTTGAAGTGAAGATTTCCATCACCACTAAAAACAAACAGTACAAGGATCTCTAGTAAAACATCAGAAGAAAAAAAGCTACATGATAAGCCAATGTAGTTCTGCTTTTACAATTCAAAACAGTCTGTACAAAGATTCTTTACGTTACAGGACAGACTTTAACCCTGCAATTACTCAAGTCCGCCAAGGATGGGGAAATTTCACATTAAACAAGTTGCGTACACTACTAGAATATGAAAACAAAATGTCATGCTGCCCCTGATATGTACAAAGGCCTTTGGCAGATGGTATATACTAAGATCAGTCCACACAGATGTGCAGTTTGATCTAAGAATATCGTCGATGTTATTCTAAAACCTTGTAACTGCAGCTTGATAAGAGCTCGTAACAACGACGATATTCTATCTGATATTTATTTATTTAGATGTTTTTAGCTACACTGGAGAAATGTCCCGATGTTGGCATTTTTTATAAACAAAATTTGAACTCTATAGGATAAAAGCTTGCAATTTAATTTGAATATCTTGAAAGGTAGGGAATCTTGACTGATAAGTAAATTGTGCACTTTTTACCATGATGATAAAGAGAATCGTTTAAGTGTAAAAACAATAAGGGAACAACGAAGGCTATATAAGCAGAATTATACGTGAAAAAATAGCTTTTGTCGCAGGGTTTGATACTACCTACTTTTGCCACCAGCCTAAACTACCTGCTAGTCCTAAATATTCCAGGTCCTACCTGATAACAACAGGTCCTACATAAAACCATGTTTGCAATTTAGCAATTTAAGGGGAATTGTAGGACAAGAAATTGCTTGACAAGCAATTTCTTCTTTACCTACAATGTTTTCCATATGGTAATGCAAATTTTAGTAATGGAAAGGCAGTTTTATTTTTTCAAAACTGGACAGATTTGAAAACCTTAGTTCTGCCCTTTACAACAGGCCTGAAGGACCTGCAGCTTGGTAACATCTACATTAACCAGTCCTTCCTAAAATCCACAGGTCTCGGGCCCGGGGGATGGTGTCAGTGTCGATCCCTGTGTTGTTCCCAAAACAAAAGATATTTTTTATCTTTCATGGAAGAAAACTTTGATTTGCCTTATGTCCTTCGGGTAGCGTAATACATTTGTACGGAACTCTGCCATGGCGTGGGAGTCATGACAGAGATCATCCGAAATAATATATATAATTTCTTCAACGATTTCACCATCTTTGGTTCATTGATAAACACAGATACACGGATGTATAGTAACACAATCTTTAGACCAATGAGCACCTTGGATCTCATTTTGAAAGAAGCATGTGTAATTTTCGGCATAATTAATGGTAATAGATACAGTATTTGTTGATAAACTGTTGTTGTTGCATTTGTGTCTCAAAGAGATAAATGGAGAGTAACTCTAACTCTGTCAATGATTCACTGATCAGATCTACTGGTAAACCAGATTTTTCAACTTCTTGGCGTTTGCTTACTTCTTTTCTTGTTTTTGGATTTATGGTTTTAACCGTTTCCCATTACTTCCATTTTATATCTTGTGGAATTTCGGTATCAAATGTTGGTCTGAGTTTATATCTCAATTTGTTTGTTCCACAATCTTTAAAATCTCTGCCTATACAAGCTAGTACTTTTCTTCACCTTTATCACAAAGAGTTTCATTCATTGATAAGTTTAAATCTTCTCTGCCCATCATATTGGCAAATTTAGTGACACTTGTTAATTTCAATTTAACATTTTCACAGTATTCACAAAGGCATCGTGCTCAAGGTGAGCTTTTGTGATCGTTGAATGTCCGTCGTCCTCCGTCAACAATTTAAGTGTTTACACTCTATAGGCCACAAATATGATCCAATCTTCATGAAACTTGGTCAGAATGTTTGTCAGGTCACAAGGATGAACCCTATTGAAAATGGAAAGGATCCATGCCATATCACGGGAAAAGGAGCCTTAAAGACAATTTTCTTGTTTACACTCTAGAGGCCACAAATATGATCCAATCTTCATGAAACTTGGTCAGAATGATTGTCAGGTCACAAGGATGATCCCTATCGAAAATGGGAAGGATCCATGCCATATCACAGGAAAAGGGGCCTTAATGACAATTTTCTTGTTTACACTGTAGAGGCCACAAATACTGTCTAATCTTCATGAAACTTGGTCAGAATGATTGTCAAGTCACAATGATGAACCCTATCGAAAATGGAAAAGGGTCCGTTCCATACCACAGGAAAAGGGGCCTTAATGACAATTTTCTTTGTTTACACTCTAGAGGCCACAAATATTGTCAAATCTTCATGAAACTTGGTCAGAATGATTGTCAGGTCGCAAGGATGAACCCTATTGAAAATGGGAAGGATCCATGCCATATCACGGGAAAAGGGGCCTTAATGAGAATTTTCTTGTTTACTCTCTAGAGGCCACAAATACTGTCTAATCTTCATGAAACTTGGTCAGAATGTTTGTCAGGTCAAAAGGATGAACCCTATTGAAAATGGGAAGGAACTGTGCTATGTCACTGGAAAAGGGGTCTTAATGACAATTTTCTTGTTTACACTCTAGAGGCTACAAATATGGTCCAATCTTCATGGAACTTGGTCAGAATGTTTGTCAGGTCACAATGATGAACCGTATTGAAAATGGGAAAGATCAGTGCCATATCACCGAAAAAAAATTATGACCTTTGCTTGAAATTTGCTTATTAAATGAGACAAAGATACGAAAGTGAGCGATATAGGACCATCATGGAAGACTCACGTTGACATGATCTGTTCAAAGGTTTCATCGAAAGTGCATTTACTCAAGAGAATTAATTGTTTTCTCACGCTTGATATGAAACAACTGTTTTATAATGCATACATTGCCCCTTGTTTTGACTATGGTTGTATTTCCTGGAGTCAATGCAAATCAGCGTTTTTAAACAGAGTTAGTAAATTACAAAAAAGAGCTGCATGTATTATATTGAAAAAACCTAGAAAGACTTCCTCTAAGTCGAATTTCACCTCATTAAAATGGCTAAGCATAAAAGGTCGCCAAAAATATTTCACTATCATCATGGTGTATAAAACGCTTTATGGTCTGGCACCCCCTTACATGTCTAATGCTTTTAATTATTGCAAGAACCAACATTACTTACTTAGGTCTGAGTTAAATAATGATATAATGAGCAAAAGTACAGTACCTAAAACAGAATTTAAAAAGCGCACATTTTCCTATATTGGGATGCAATACTGGAATTCGACTCCAACAGATATACGATCTATTGACAATTTAAGATGTTTTAAACACAAATTAAGGAGCTTTCTATTGTCAGTTGATTTCTAATTAAGCATCTACACTCTTCCACTGTTATATTACATATAAAATGATTGTACAGCAATTGTTTTCAAATCTAATATTATATGTGTATGTCTTACATGCTGTTTTTTTTTCCAGGAGTTAAATTGAAATTCATTTGCTTCGTACTTTATGCATATATATTACATGTAATTGGTAGCCTATGTGCTTGTGTGGTGTGGTTTGAGTTTGAGTGAGTGTGTGTGCGTTTGAAAGAGTGTGAGTGAGTGAGTGAGTGAGTGAGTGAGTGAGTGAGAGAGAGGGAGAGAGAGAGAGAGAGAGAGAGAGAGAGTGGGAGAGAGAGAGAGAGAAAGAGAGAGAGAGAGAGAGAGAGAGAGAGAGAGAGAGAGAGAGAGAGGGGAATACGAAGTTCGAATATTGTTTTGTTTTGTTTTTTCAAGAGGGCCATGTTGAAAATAAGATTGTATATGTATCTTAACATGCTACCTTCTATAAATAAAGTTGTTATTATTATTATTATTATTATTATGGTCCTCTTGTTTTTACTTCATAGCTTTAAGTAGCAGGAAGTAAGTTTTCAATTATCGTCGTTCAAAGCTAGGTTCCATATTAACTTCATTGCGTAAGGTTGGTTACATGTATCATAATATCATAAAATCAGGAGACAAAATGAAAGCCAGGATTCTTAGAAAGCACACTTTTACATCACCATTAAAACAACCGGAAATGCGTACAGACATCTCACTTTTTCTGGGGCTATTTTGCGGATAATTAATATATTTCAGATGTTAAATCACAGACGAAACGGGGGATTTTCCCGAATTTAATATCAATGCAACGGAATGAGCTCTTCCTCGAGCAAGTTAAATGACGTTACATTTATAAAGAAATTTTGATCTTATAACAAAAATCTAATCGATAACTTCAAACTTGATAGCGTCGAGCGTATTAAGGTAGTGGACCCATCATAGTTTCGAAGCGCTTTGGAAGTAATCAATTTTAAGTGTTTTAAGTGTTCCGCCTACGTATCCTAATGACTTCATATGAAAATCTCGGTTCACATTAGAAAGATCGTGAGTTCTGAAATATTGCGGAGCTTTAAGTGTTCCACTACCTTAAGCTCAGCCGGTAACGGGTTGGCTTGCCATTCACAATATCGAGAGTTCGACCCTTGGCTTGGGTAACTTTGACCCGACGGTCGATAGAAGTCAATGGGATACGTATGAATCATTTATTATCCACCAATGGGTGGATGGCACATATAAGTGGTTCGCCAAATTGGGTTATGTAGCTAGTGGCTAAGATGAAATGTCTAATCATGACGTTAAAGGTGTCCACATACGAAGATAATGAAGCGAATGGGCTGTAAAATACGTACTTTTATTTTTTATGTTTAGTATTATTTAATTTAACATCGATTTAGACGCAAGAATTGTAATAACTTTGCTTATTATAATCCATATCTATTCTTCTTCCTGGAGTGACCAGTCGTTCTACTGAAGGTGTCTGCCAATGAAATAAATAAGATCGACAGTCGCTCCCAAAAATCGAACTCGGGACTCGATTATCAAGAAAAAGGAGATCTACCTCTCGAAAACGGACACTACCCCTGTAAGAACTTCAAACCGAATTTTAAAAATTCGTCGATATTTACGAAAATACGCGTTCAATATTTGGATCTTTTTATTTAAGATTTTGTGATAGATTTCATCGTTATTACAGAACATGATTCATAGTTGAGACACTCTTGCATCACTTTACCAGATAACAACATTAAGGTGTGTTTCTAATTGGCTCTGTCGACCCTATAACTGATAGTGTCAGATCAGCTTCCGGCAACTGATTACAACTAATTGGGTACGTAACATCATTATAGAAACCATAGTTTAATCTTGTTTTGTGTTTTACACAGGCAATTAGATCAAGCTATTAGCGTAACAGTAATGCAAGTTCCGTTATATTTACAGACGTTTTTTTTCTTAACATCATCATATGTACAGTTCGACCTATTATTTTTTTTTATATACAAAGATAAGAATTCACCCTCTCAAATATTCTCCTTCGAGGTTAACAATATCGTGAACATGACAAAGGGAATGATTTTGAAATGATTTTGGTATGAAATTGAATGAGTGAGCTTTGAGTGATGTTAAAGGGAGATAATCCAATTTCGCTTATTTGGTTCAAACAACAAATTTAACGATATCATTTACCTCCAAAAGTTATGGATACACGTTTGAAAATAGCGTTTGATGTCTTCGCGAACCATTCAGCCGCTTACAAAATTAAACGAAGTCGGACAAATCGAGTTTTATTTTTATTAGCTATGTATTTGTTTATCTTATCTGTTTTTTGATTTTGAGCGTTCTTGAATGGTAAGAGTGAATGTTTGGAATGAATGAACGGAGCGCTGAGTGAGCGATTAAGAATGATTTTGATTGAGGTGAATGTCAATTTCATGATGCTACTAACTGTATTCCTCGCGATTAACGGTTTGACCGAGGAAAAAAACATAACTGACAACTGCTCCTGGCAATCGAACACAGAATATTGTGATCAAGGATCTATCGCTCTACCTCTCGATAAAAGACTCCGCGCATTTAAAAGCTATTTGAAGGTAACTGAGTGTAACTTATTATCATTTGAGTTTTATTTCCTCCCCTATTTCTCAGGAACTTCGACTCGACCCTTTGAATATTCGATTTAGTTCGATTAACTCAAACTAAAATTTGAATTTGAATTCCTAGATCAACCAAATGTTAACGTTGATGGTACACTTTGCCTCGAAATGATAAAGATGAACCCTTTGTGACGTTTTCAAACAAAGCATACAATGTACCAGCCAGAGAGCACTATTGCAGCTAATAACATCGTGAAATTTACTCCCATTCCGATTAAAAACATTCTAAATCACTCACTCGCCCAGTGCTCCGTTTATTCATTCCAAACACTAACTCAAAATTCAAAAATGGTCAAAACCATAGAAAATGATACAATCATCAACTAAACTGAGAATGGAAATCGCTGGAAATAATCCACGATTTCGCTAATTTTATTGAAGCGCTTTGAAAAAGCATAGAAAGCTTTGATGTATGCATATTTTATTTAAGGGAGGTAATAGATATACCTAATATTGTTCATATTGAAGTTAGCGATATTTGATCTCCTCCCTTTAATTTATTCAAAGCCCGCACCTCTTGCTCATTCAATTAAATTACAAATTCGTTTCAATATCATTCGGCTTGTCAATTTCGTGATGTTCGTAACTGCAATATCGTCTTGTGCCCCTGTATTAACCGTTTTCTGGGGGATGGGGGAGTACGCTTGATCGTGTTTTCCTATTCTACGCTCACAGAAATAAATAAATTTGATTACACAAACTTTATTCAGACATTTCTAAATAACTCAAGTCTACCAACACATTTTAATCATCAATGTAATTCATGAGGCAGTCAGAGACAGTGATATATGATTGTTTCTGACAGTTTGAATAAATCTCTACAACTATTATTTGAGATATTTTAGTACGTTCCCTTTCATAGAGGGCAAATAAATAATTGAAATCTTGGATGAAAAATACTGTTTTCGTTTCCTGTTTCAAAGGTTGATCAATAGGGGAGGGGTCACACGCCACCTAACATTCTTTTGATGTGTAAAAAGTAAGAAGTATCTATATATGGGAGAAAATATGAGCTTTCAAACAAAACTGTTTTTGTTTTATTTTTTTTTTTTTTCAAACTACGAAGCATGTTTTTGTTTTATAGCAGGAATTTAACTTTTCTGTAGGACAATGATAAAAATTTGGCGATGGTTATATGAGGGCTAGATGCACATTGATAAGAAGTGTTCTGAGAGCATGCCACTTAGGTATCTTTCTGAAGTGAATAGGTTGTGTACTGAGATGAAGTGGCTGCTTTTTGGGGCGGACCATCTGACAATTGCGATCGAAGGCATTTTAGGTGAACGATGGTTAACAACGTAAACCAGTGTTTATTATACAGTGTGAAAAAATAAAACCCAGTAAGATCTTAATAGAGCTTAATATCATCGAGAGAAAGAAGTGCGCACTTAGTTTCATTTGCTATTTTTCAAGACTTGTCTCCTTCATACAAAAGTGCATTTTGGAAATTGCGTGATTCAAGCACGCTATACCAAAGGTAGACAGTGCAAAGACTTCTTTCAAATATGAAAAAAACAACCAATCTGAAGGCTTTGACCACGCGATTTTTTTTTCTTTTTTTTTTTTTTTTTTTTTTTTTTTTTTTTTGGAGCGCGCGGGGGGGGGGGGGTTCAAGGTGATATGCCGTTTTAGTTACCCTAACCACCGAATCTTTTACCCATTTATGCCATAACGCGTAAGGTGATGTGTAGGAGTCGTCTTTTTAATACACAGGTTTATGCAATCGGGATTTACATAACTTTTCATCATGCCTCAGGCTTGAGATGGTTTTCAGGAATTATTAAAATTCAATTTAAGTTTTAAATGTAGATCATTTCTTGTGCATTTTGTTTGAACAGGGATGAACGCCACTGTTAACAAATTGTTGATTCATAATCCGAATTTTTTCACATATCACTATATAAAGACGGTCTTATTTAATAACCTATTGGACGAAATTTGGATTGCGAAACAATCGCCACAGGACTGGAGCACCTAAACATCAATTTCTCACCAGATCTACAATTAGCCTACATCCTTTTCATACCGTCTCCTACCCTATTAGGTTTACGAATATCCACCAATTGGTAGGAGCAACGAATTTGAACTACGAAATACCTCCCTACATAAATGTTATTGCATTTTCCTTTTATTTTCTTTACCCAAAGGCATCAGATAACCAATTTTAAACGAAACTCTACATATTACCAAAAAACAAAACAAAAAAAAAAATATAATGAAATAACACGGTTTTAATTAAAGACCATCGCTGTATGTTGTGAAACTGCTCATTCGACGATTGTTTACGTTTTGTATGTAACTGATGTGCGCCATAAGTCTATCTGTCTCCTTCTCTCCTTCTCTCTCTCTCTCTCTCTCTCTCTCCCCTCTCTCTCTCTCTCTCTCTCTCTCTCTCTCTCTCTCTCTCTCTCTCTCTCTCTCTCTCTCTCTCTCTCTCTATCTATCTATCTATCTATCTCCTCTTGTACTGCAACATTTGAGAACAAATTGGAAATGCAAAACAAATTTGAATTTACAGTGAGAATTCCCGATATTTTTATTAGACGCCTTTTCTTGATTATTTAAACACTTATAATTTCTCTTTTCTCAACAAATTCAATAGATTACTCTAGAATGCCCTTATAAACGTTCACCATCAGTGCGTTCAGTGCTTTGATTACTGATAGTACTCAGGACAACCAATTCCTCCCGTTTATATCTAATCCGGGAGCCTGTGTGTTTCAATTTGAAATAATCAACACCGACAATTTCAGCGAAAAAACAAATAAAACAAGAGAACATTCGAAAAGCATATAGAAGACTTGCTTACCTAGAGTGTGCATCATAAAGGTTGTGGTCAGACAGTGCTGAAGTACATGCTTTGCTTTATATAGTAAACATAATCGTGAAATTGACAAGGGGAATGATTTTGGTATGATTTAGGAATAAAATTGAATGAGTGTATGGAGCGAGGTTTGAGTGAAATTAATGGGAGGTAATCCTATATCACAAAATTTATTCAGGATGAACACAATTAGCGATATTGATTACCTCCCTTTAATCAAATATGCATGAAAGTTCTATACATAGCTTCCCGTAACTTCAGAACCTATGGGACGCTAGCAATTTGAATTATGTCAGTGAAATCGCGGTTTTACTCTATCAAAATTTGTTTTAAATGACGTTGATTCTATATCTTTCAATAGGTTTGAGCGTTTAGGAATGGTTTGAGTGAGTGTTTGGAATGAGTGAATTGAGCGCTGGGTGATTTAAATGGTTTTGATTGAGTTGAATGTCAATTTCACGATGTAACTAACTGTACAAATGTTATTTTTATGAAAATGTCGATCTCAGGCATAATTCATGAAAGGCAGACTAAGGAATGAAAAATGACTATTATTGCATTTCTCAGAGCCGATAGGTTTAAAAATGCGATAATAGTTTAGTTACGTGCGTTTTGGCAATGGATTGACAACTGTTCAAAAACTACACAAAATAATTATCTGCATTTCGTGATCTCTTTAATCTCAATAAACATCAAGGTATCGGTAAACAGGTGCATTTTAACTAATACTATCAATGAATCAAACTTTCGGAACAACCGCTGCTGAAAGGCATGGCTGCACCGCAAAAGAAACTAGGTGGCAACATTTTCGGAGTATCCCGATTTGTTTGAAGTGCTTTTTACATGTAACGATAATGCGTCATCAGCCAGATTCTTGATGGGCAAGGTGTTGACTAAAAGAAATACAAGAAAAAGTATAACAGGAAAATGACTTTTTCATAAACAGACGTGACTTACGTTTGTTTGGAAAAATAAATAATTCATTTCCTATATATCAATAATTTTTGCATAGAAAAGAAATCAGTTGTACGATACATGGATTTAATCCTACCTATGGAATTCGGTTGAATTTCCCAAATTATATGCTGAGGAGAAGATTTGTTTTAATAAAAATGATATAGATAAATAAAATAGAACGGGCGGCCAAACACATCGTCGATACTTAAAAATATCCCATGGTCTGAAGACAACCTAAATAAAAAAATATGTGTCGAGATTCGAGCTCGGACAGCCAACGTGAAAGATATGTTCGAAACCACTAAGCCACCGACATACACATATTTGAGGTGGCTATCTATTAAAATTAAGGTCGAAGTTCAATGCAGAGAACCAGTTCACTAGATTCTGCTAGATACGCCGAAAGAAGGACAATTTGAATATATTCAATTGATAATTTTCACGGCTAGGTATAGAAAAGCCGGGTGACATATTAATGAATTAAACCATAGAGCCATCGCGGCCCTTATTGCTCACTTGAAATAACTTTCACAGATCTGACCGGTTGCATTCATTTATCACCCAGCTCGAACTCATTTGTACGAGATTTCAATATAATATTGATGATAACAAGAGAGACATAGTGGATCTAAATAGCTCAACCAAGTTAACTGTCTAAAAATCTTTATACGTTTTGCAAAAGGATAGTGAATGTTCACTCAGCTAAACAATGCTGCTGATTCTATGCAACTACACAATCCATTGGCAAATTTCTAGGATGAGTTGTTGTTTTTTAATATTTAACCCCGTGTCCTATTTTTTGACACTATTTGATCCAAAGTCGAACTCGTCCGAGATTTTATCAATACAATCATTTGGACCAAATTTCAGGTAGATCGGACAAACATGTGGTCTCTAAAGTGTATACTATGTGAAGTTGATGCCGTACGTCGCTTTACGGTTGAAGGATGACGGACATCCACCCCACCACTTCATGCTCTAGTGAGCTAAAAGGATATGCCGTCTAGAGTGTCTACAAATTTTTCCTCACAGTTGCCTTCCTTACACAGTTTTTCCCCAAACTTTACCCATTTTTGAACATCTGATTAATCTAACTTATTTTCAGGTTGAATGAGAAAAAAACATGGCCTATATGTTTTTCTAAAACTTGACCCCTTGATTTAATTTTTACCTCGATTGAGGAAGTTTCGAACTTGCCTGATAATTCATCAAGATAATTAATCTGACAAGTTTTCAGATTGATTAAGAAAAAAGGTTTTGCCTCCAGAGTATCCACATTCTTTAGTCTGAGGTTTGACCTATTGAGTTTATTTCGACTCTACTGCAACACATTTTGAACTTGACAAGGATTTCATCCAAAAAATCAATTCGGCCCACTTTTAGGTTGGTTGAGCAAACATACAGCCTCTAGAGTGTCTAAAGGATGTTGGTTTTTTTTTTCAAAGATATGACGTCTTGGTCTCATTTGTTATCCCACCAAATTTCAACCTTGACGAAGATTTCATCACGACAATCAATCCTACAAATTTACGTATTGAGTGAGCGAAAGTATTGCATGTAGAGTATCTACAAGGTTTTTCTATGTTTTGGGGTCTTGCCCTTAGTTTGACCCCACTTGACCCAATTTTGAACTTCGAACTTTCATCAAAAACATAAATTTGACAAATTTACGAGTTGACTGGACCCTACAGTATGGACATTTTTTTCCAAGATTTGTCCTCTTGATGTCATTAGGACAATAAATCTGGCAATTTTTCTGGTTGATTGAGTACAAATGTGGCATCTACAAGGTCAATCATGACGACGGATTTCGGATGACGGACTTCGGTCAACCATAAAAGCTCACATCGAGCACTTCTCGAAGCAATATAATGCTCAAAGTGGCCCAATATGCCAACCCGCCTGTAACCTTGACATGGAATAATCCATTATATAAGATTTTCACTAAAATAGAAATAATTTGTGTTTAAAGAATAAATTACGCCTAGATAAAAATAATGCTATACAAGTGAAATGTGTCAGTTTTATGTCTTATTGGTCAAAATCAGGTCACGTGATAAAATTCAGTCACAATATAGATTTACACTAATGACAAGAAAAAATCTTAATGAAATATATATATTCATGGTCTTTATCAACGTGATTAACCTTTTTCACAAAATGTTCAATAGACGTTTTATCACTGAAAAGATAATCAAATTTCAGTATAAAACGGTCAATTTGCTGACATGTCTGGCTCTTCATTTTGCGTGACAGAAAAGATATTTAGATGCAACAAGTTTCTTGGCTAATTGACATCCGCAGACACCCGCCGGGACATGAGTATTTAAGCGGTTTTATGCTGGCCAATACATTTTATTCAATTCAGACAAGGTTGTATGTACAACGGTAGAAATAAGTTCTTAAAGATGAAACCACCGGATAGTCAAACAAGAGTATCGCCTGCGGGTGCCTACACTCGGATGTAAGTGGTGAATGGTGAATAAATGGGAATAATTTGTACAAAAATGCTTCTTGTCCTAAAGTAAAGGTTGCTCTTTTGATGGTGTGCATATTTCATGACAATTTTCAAGTAAACACCTTCAGTACAACCAAAGATATCACAAAATGTAAAAGTTTTAGCTCGTCGACGACGACAACAGCAACAACGACGATGATGAAGACACCAAGCCTGTATTCGAGTTTTCTCCGTTAACAGCAACGCTTAAAATGCTGATTTATGGCACTTTTTAATTGTTAATGTCTTAACCCATCAAAAGTAAAGCATATTTTGACGTTTTTAACTTGTATATGAGTGATTTTCACCAAATGACCTTAGCCTTGCTCAATGACCTCCAGAATGTTATGCATGTGACGGTCTTGTCACAAAGAATACACTTGTGTAATATTAAAGCTCTATGACATATCAATCCAAAGTTACTGCTAGTATTAGTTTTAACTTAGAAAAATACCTTGAAAAATGACCTTGACTCTGACGGATGACCTTGAACTTGCAACCAATAGAAAGACTTTGTCCAAGATAATCACCATGTAAAAAATTGAAGGCCTTATGACGTACCATTTAAAAGTGATGGCCAATGTTAAAGTTTTATTTTTTTTCTTCTCAAATTTGACCTTAAAAATGACCTTGGTCTTGACTGATAACCTTGGTCCTGGCACCGACAAAAAGTGCTTGTCCCAGGCAATCATCACATGTAATATAAAGGCCCTTTCAATTACCATTTAAAGTGATGGCAAATGTCAAAGCTTTTTATTTCCACAAATTTGACATTAAAAATTGACCTTGACTGATGACCTTGAACTTGGTGCCAACAAAAAGTGCTTGTCACAGGCAATTATCATGTGAAAAATTAAGGCCATATCAATAACCATTCAAAAGTTATCACAATATGTCAAAGTTTTTGCACTACGACGACGACAATGACGACGACAACACCAAAGCTATAGCAATCTCGGGTTTTCTCCGAAAAACAGCCGAACTAAAAACTAAACCCGTAGAGAATAGATTAACTCAAGGGCCATTAAAAATGTAGAGAATAACATCCACAAGGGCTTATCTTAAGAAACAACTATCCTTTTAGGCATTTGCATAAGGATTCATGGATGTAATGTATCTGAAAACTGTTTCCACTTTCTTACACGAAATACAATGAGGCATTTTATGTCATATGGTTAAAATCAAGGGTAAGTTTCCGTGCTCTTACTAAATTACAAATAAAACTGAAATCGGCTTAAGAAAATATTCCAATATTTTAGTAATTGAATATGTTATTGTACACCATGTACAAATTGGCATAAATCTTGTAAGTTTAATAGAATGTACCTGCTTACTTGCATGTTGCATTTAGAATCTCTTCATTTTTATTTTTTCAAAGTAATTATTCAATATCTAAGAACGAGAGATGTGGATGATCGATGAAATGCATCTGCCAATAAATCCCTGCCTTCCAGCCACGATACCACCTCTAGATCGACGATGTGATTTACGAGACAGACAAAGACTGATTTACAATAATTTACGAAAAATTATATATAAATCTTTACGTCTATTATTGAAATTATCTTAGGACCAATTTTCTCAAACGGACTAGGTGTTTGTTTTGATATTGGAGAGTTAAGGAGCCCTTTTAAAATGATAATAATACAATACATTTGTACCTACCACACATAAGGAATGATAAATATTTGGTATGAGATTAATGATAACAATAAATTAGTGTTTTTGAGATTCTCTCTCTCTCTCTCTCTCTCTCTCTCTCTCTCTCTCTCTCTCTCTCTCTCTCTCTCTCTCTCTCTCTCTCTCTCTCTCTCTCTCTCTCTCTCTCTCTCTCTCTCTCTCTCTCTCTCTCTTGCGTGTTTTTTGTTGTTATATTACGTTTTTTAATCAATTTATACATGTGTTTATACATGCATAACACCTGCGTTGCATTGGTAATTCCATAACCTTTCACCCACTGGACACTGCAATACCAATCCTCAGAAATCAGAAATACCATACAAATAATTGTCATTTACATTTAAGAATATCGTGAAATTGACTAGATGAAGGGTATTGGAATGATTTTGGAATGAAAATGAATGAGTGTGTAGAGCAAGTTTTGAGTAAAATTAAATCAAGATGAACAAAATAAGCTATATTTATTGACCCCCCATTAGTAAAGTAAGCGTACTGATCTGTTTGTGTGTCTTCGTTAACCAGTCGGCCAATTTAGAATCCACACAAGCCAATAGAATCGAATACTGATTTGATCGATTTGAATTAAATGTTGATCGTTTTGAACGGTTTCGTGCAGTTTTCTTATGATTTAGGAGCGTTTTGATCTACTTTAGTTAGGGTTTGGATGACTGAATAGAGCGCAGAATGAATGTTAAAGAATGGTTTTGATCGAGATGCATGTCAATTCCACGATGTATTTAATTGTAACAATCTGCATTTTTACACTTTGATCAAATAATATCGAAACAGATCTAAGCTTTCTATAGATAGCTTCATTTTGTCAATGTGACTAGATATTCGCAAGAGTATATCATCTGTCGAATACATTGAGTAGGAAGGAAGAATTCAATCGACTTTGGGACGAACCAATCATTACACGGGCTATTTAATATCCTTTTACTGGAAAAGTCTTTTTTGTATATAGATACAATAAGACCAGGCTACATTCTTTCCATCCAGTGCAATTTCGTTTCTATGCTGACCACCCAATGTGATAAATTGCCATGAATTGAGAGAGAAATGAAGAATTGGATACGAATCAATTATCTGAGAATTGAAATTGAGGAAAATAGGTCAATCATTGAAAGTAAAACGGGTCATACTGTGTTATGAAAAAAATGCACAAACTTTTTTCCGTTATATTAAATCATTTCAGATCCTTGATATGTAGAACATTAGTGACTTAAAGCTGCCCTTTCACAGACAGAGAAAATGCGATTTTTTTTTATTTTTATGTAAAATTAATTGGAAATTATAACTTCATCGTGTAGAAAACTCTACAATAATAAGATGCGATCTGGTAAGACATGAAAAAAAAGGTATTCCTGAATTTAGCGGAATTCCGTTCTGAAAAATTAAGCAACTACTAACGCCTAAAAGATTATTTTTAAATTTTTAGCCAACTATTTATGCATGCAATTCAACATGTTTGTCCCATTCTATCAAAGGTCAATGTCGAAGTATTTGTCAATTGGAAACTACATATCGAAACATGCATAAAATGAAACATTAAACATGAAAAATAACAATTTCATAATTTATAGACTGGATTTAAATAGACTGGGTTCCTCACTGACCTTACCGCTTCGAACATTCAAGCTACAAATTCTTGGAAATGAGATGTTTTTAGTGTCATACCTATGTTCGTTTCTCAAATATCGGGAATGCATAAATTTCCGAATTTAAGAACCAGTTTTGTATTTTTTCTTTGAAGACATGTAAAAGAGCAGCTTTAAATAAGTGCACCATTCGTCAAAGTCGGATTTATATCTAAAATGTTAAATAAGTACATGTACAACATTATTGGTGAGGTCTCTCTTGCTCAATTAGTTTCATAAACGTCTTGCAAATAGGGTACAGTTAAGAGCATCATGACATTGACATTCATCTCGATCAAACCATCAACCAGCGTTCCATTCATTCATTCCAAACACTCACTCAAACCATTCAAAACCCCTCCAAACTCACTGAAACTCACTGAAAAGCATAGAATTAACAATCAATAATAAATAGTTCGAAAAATCGCGATTTCAAAAAAATAATTGAAATTTTAATCGTTTAATAGGTTCTTGACGAAAAGGAAGCTAGTTATAGAATTCTAATGCATATTTTTTAAAGGGACATAATAAATATCACTAATTTTGTTCATCCTGAACGATATTAGCGAAATCGAACTACCTCCCTTTAAATAAACTCAAGATTCGCTCCACACACTTATATAATTTTTTTCCAAAAGCATTCAAAAATCATTTACTTTACTAATTTCATGGTGGTGTTAACTTGGTACTCTTGTTTCGACCATCGGAAAGTTAACATATACATTGATTATAGAGCAATTGTTGGCTGACCAATCCTTTTTTTACTCATAACAATTTCAAATCATGTGAAGCTCTAGTTAAATCTAGGAAACGTATTTCATTTTCAATTTTTTCTCGATTCGTTTATGTTCTTTAAACTGTCTGCGGTTTCCGGTAGGTTACCAGGATCTATTCATTTTCATCAAATCTGTCCCGAAATATTAATGGAAACAAAGATGGACGACAAGAAAGTACAGACAACATATTTGTTATTTATTTACCTTAACCATTTCTTTTCTTGGTGCGACTGGTACAATAATAGACAATGTCTAGTATTTTTGTTTCTAGCATCAGCTTCGCGTCGTTGTCGGAACATCGCTCGGACTTAACTTTTCCATAAACTGGAAAGGTACCTTGGGCGTAAGTGTAGTAATTTTGGCCATTTTTAGGTAATTTTGCTTCTGTCACTGGAATGATCGCGTGACACAGTATTTCACGATAGACGAAACATGCTATCTAAATATTCTGTGTTAATAATGAACTGGCAGGGCGGGGCTTAGTCTTGACGTAATTTTGCGAGTTTACTTTTCAAAACTTTGGGTTCTTTATTGTTAACGCATGCAAATAACTGTGATTAACCTGAAGGATTCACGTGCTTAGAGAGAGTGAACGCATGTCATCGTTTGGTTACCAAAGCCTCGTAACTTCAGCTCGACTAAGCTGAAGTTTCGGGGATTTGGTTACCAATTAACGATTTTAGGATTCGAGTTATTTATGAAGTAAGTTGCTTAAAATAAAAGCTGATTAACCTTAAATGCAATGAACCGTTACTTAAGGCCCGCCCTGCCAGGGCATTAATTATGGATTATACTACATATTTGTTGTTGTTGTATAGGTCTTACTGAAACCTTTGATGTTCGAACCCGTCAGAATCGTCTTATTGAGACGGTTCTTTTGGGTAAAACAAAACAAGATTTAACAACAAACAATTCTCTTTCAGAGTGTCGTTTTTTCAGCTCTTTTGCCTAAGGCTTGTCTAAGGCTTGGTCGCTTGATAAAAGTGATCGCTTTATAGAAGTGGTCGCTCTGCTATGCAAAACCAAATTTCATTGATTTTAAGACAGGACAAACGTAAATTCTAATTGACTTGAAAGGTTAAAAAAAAGCATACATCTTATTTTCTGCTGCAAAATATTATTTTCGAACATTTGCTGGTGATGTTCGTCTGCAAATTATCAAAATTGAATATTTCCTACCCATGAAAAAAAAATTAGTCAAGCGAAATTACACCTCCTAAGGTTTGTGATTATTGATAGAGAAAACAGTAGGTACATAAAAAATACCTGTTGGTTGTACAGTAAGTTATATCGTGAAATTATATTAAATTCAATCAAAATCATTCAAAATCGCTCACTCAACGCTCAATTCATTCATTTCAAATACCCACTCAAACCATTCTAAAACGTTCCAAAATCGCTTAAGGAGACAAGCCCAACAACATTATTAAAAGATATAGGTAGAAAATGGCAATTTCACTGACATTATTGAAATTATTCGCGTCTGATAAGTTTTTGAAGAAATAGAAGCTGCTCTTTCTATTAAAGTAAGGTAATAAATATCGCTAATTTTGTTCATCTTGAACAAAATTGGTAATACAGGATACATCCTTTTAATTTCACTCAAACCCCGCTCATGGACCCAATTCCATTTGGTGCCTAAATCACTCATCTTGCCAATTTCGCGATGTTGTTAACAGTACGTCATTTTTGAGAGACTGGTAAAATAAGAGATTATCATGTATTGGTGTTTTTACTTATTCGCATAGTTATAAGTTGTTATATAGCTGGTACAATAAGCTCTTGAAAAAAAGAAACAAATTTAGATTTAGCCACAGTTTGCATGTGTCACGTGTATCTATGGTAAGAAATATCATCTTATTATAAACAGTTACAGTTTTAAATATGCTCATAAGCTTATGTCGTCGATCAAGATTTCATACATGCACATATGGAGTCATGCCTGACAAAGAGCATTCTTACATAACACACACAGACTGTTACATTTCCAACAATTTAACATGCGCTAAACGATGCTCGGATCAGCTTGTCGGTCAACACAGTCTGAGTAGGCTTCACTATGCGTTTTGCAGGTCACAAAATCTCTTCAGATGATCACTTAATTTTTTTAGTACTTTGTACATGTAGCACCTAATGTCTTTGTTTATTAAAATGTGCAAACGTCTTACTGTTAGACGTATCAAAATTATTCAAGACCAAATTCATCTGTAACTTATAACGAAACCCACTATTTGACCCTTCTGAAAAAAAAAATCTACTGGACCGTCCATTTCAATACTTAGTGATCAGAATAAAATTGTTCGGTTCTTATTTGTTTTCTTAAAGAAGAAACCAAAGTCGTTAATGCTTTTCGGTGGTTTAACGGGGAATAAAGGCAAGTTAACATTTCGATAAACCCATTTCCTTACCAGTGAAATAATCAAAAACTTTTACCCCGCTTCGTCGATGAAAAAGTTTCTTATGTTTTCTGTGTGAAGATCGCCCATGTCTAACCGGGAAATGTCTGGTACTTAAAAAAGTAAAACCACTTTCAGACACATCTTTATAATAAAAAAGATGTCCCTTCTCTAATGTTGCAAATGGTTCTGATTTTGAGATACAAAAAGATGCAAGTGTTATCATTGTTCGGCGAATGGATGTCTGTACAGCTAGTAAATTCTATTCGATTATTTTCCAAACGATCAATTTCATTAAAATATATCAAGTATTTCTTCGATTATTTTGGCTGGTGTGGGTTTATAAACGTCTAATTGATCCATGAAGACAAGAAAATTGGAAAGTTTGTTGATTTGTTAAGGGTTGTAATAAGTATTTTGAAGTTGGACGAAATTCGCTATATTGCATTACCTCCCATTATCTTCATCAAAACTCGCTCAACACACTCAGTCAATTACATTCCAAATTCTTTCCTAAATCATGCATCTTTTGAATTTCACGATATTTATAACTGTACAAAGTTAAAGTCAAAATGTCACAAGTTTTTGAAAGGCATAAGTTAAACTATAAGTGGATAAATTTACGAGATACATGTATTGTCAGTTTTTTACAGAAGTTTCCATTAGACGCATTATGTCTAAAAAAGGATACCCAAGTTTCAGTAGAAATGCATTAAAACTGTCACTAGTATTGAAAGGCAGACCTTAAACTTTAAATTATAAGCGTGTGAATAATCCAGATATCAAGATTTACAAAAGTTTCCCAGATACGTAATTTCTCTCAAAGTCAAAAATTAGTATCCGATGGTCAAATTTCAGTATCAAATGTTTATGTTTCAGTATCCAATGGTCAAATTTCAGTATCAAATGGTCAATTTGTAGACCTGTCTGGCTTCTAGCATTGCTTCTAGCATTGCGTGACAGAAAAGGTATTTAGATGTTTCAAGTTGCTCGGTTAATTGACATCCGGAGACAACCACGGAACACATGAATAGAAGCATTTTAGTGCTTAGCAGTACAATTTATTTCAGTTTGTCCCTTGATCTAAAGATACACTTTAAATTCAACACGGGCCCCATTGAAATATACTATTGGCTTAAAGTAAAGCAGATTTTTCTACCAGTTGTTGAAAATTCTGGACAAAGCCGAAGTATGCAAGTGGAAGAGAAGGCATTCGGATTTCTAACGTTTAAAACACATAAAAAAGTGTGTCTTTGATGATCAAAAGGTGCTTAGCTGTAAATTCAAAAGAGGACGGCATTACACACCGGTAGTTGAAAGCAAGCATGGACTCCAAGTTTTAATTTCGCACATAGTTCTAAGAGTGTTACCCGAAATTAATAAGTTTTGAAGATTTCAGTGATGGTATGATGGTACTTTTAGAGATTGAATCAATTTTGGCCACCACGATCAAATTTTGAAATAAGAGGTTGTCAAATACGTATTTTCAGTGAATATGTAAGTGAAAGTGCCAATTAGTTTACTCATTTAAATGGTTACGCATCTTCTCTTGAAATTATAATTTGGTCAAAGAATATTCGCTTCATTTGTATGAGTTCAAAACATTCCATTGGTAATTCTCAACTTTTTCCCAATAGTCCATTATCGATTCATGGTAAAAAGAAACAACAAAAAAACTTCGTATGCATGTTTTCTCACACACAGTCGCATGATAAGTGAAAATGTGTTATTTGATCATTTTTTGTATTGTCTTCACCACGTTCATGTCTTATTAATGAAATTTATGAAGCGCTCTCGAACCCAGCATTTGCACGATTGACACATCGGTAAACTGTCGACCTTTTCGTTAACAATCGAGGTTCACTTCATGTTTACATGTTTATCCATTGGGTCCAAAATATAAACATTCGACAAAATTTATTCAAAGAAACAACCAGTATGCTTCGACTTCAAATGAAAATAGAACATGTCCAAAAGACATTAACAAAACACGAAGATTTTCAATGCCGTTAAGTATAGTTTTCTCCGACGATAAAACGTACTTGTCTAGTTTGTGACGTAGATTAATCAAATCGCTAAAAGCGCTCAAGGCCTGGCTTATAAAAAGGCAAATTGGCATTTGAAGGCATGCACTCCAATTTTTTAATCTTTTTAGCAAGGCATATTTTAGGCGAGGGAAACCAAGGGTTCCATTTAACTATAGGGATCGTTAGTCACATTTTGAACTCACTTCAGAGGCATAATGTCGAACGGTATGCTCACTACATGTATATAGCGCTGAGTCCGCCAAAACCAACTACTTCCCAAGGAATAGATTACTACGTCCGATACCGCTTTGCAGACAGGTGCAACTCGCCTTTTTATACTTTTAGTTGATTTGATTGGTTTGGTACTAGTCAGTCAATTTATCCATTCGAACATTCCGTCAAACATTCGCAGTAATGCTGTTTGTCTAGGGGCTCAAGGTCGTTGGCTCTTTCTTTTACATTGAATTGAATTTCATTAAGAAGCAGTATTTTACTCCGGGGACACAAGAAATTGATAGGGTCAATTTCTCTCTTTACCAAAATATGGTCTACCCTATACTCATACCCCATTATTTTTTTTATTTTTTACCCTAGATATATATCAAATTACACTCATGTTGATTTATTGTCTGCAACCTGTTCCAAGTTGACCCAGTCCAAAAATTTTGTCTGTTTAAGGGTTTCAGTATTAGTCAAGACTTTTAGTTTTTTTTAATTTAGATTAACCGATAACAAGACAACAAATGTTTAGACAGGTTCAAATTGTAAAGGGTTGCAGATTACACACAATATGTGAGCAAATTAGTAAAATTTGTAGCAGGAAGGGTAGATAATTTTAGGGAGAAAGGAGAAATTGTTAGTGAGCAGCATTTTCTTCTTTTCCCTATAAGCAAGGTCATCCGTCAAGATAAAATATAATAGCTATGTTTCTTTAACACAGCAGTGATTTTTGCAGTGATAAGAAAGAAAATATCTGGTAAACATGAAACGGACAAGGTGAATAATCAAGGTTATATTCCAGAAACATGACTCGTGTGTTGTTTCTTCTATTCAGTTCCCTCGCCTTGAGTACTATCAGTACTTTGATTTTAGCACTGCCTAGTGATATGCAAGCATTACATTGAACACACTAATCACTTCGTGTCGCACAAAGGTTGATGACGTATACTAGACCTATTTTTGTGCGCGCGTGAGCACAAAAAAAGCTACGTAGTACACACGTTGTTCGGTTTTTGAGTCGGTTATCTTTTTGCTAGGCAAAAGGATACAGGGTTGTTTCCTGTGACCTGCTAAACTAGGCCAAAAATGTATTATGACGTGTTCACAAGTGATCATTGTTTACACAAGTTTACTTTATTGGTATTTTAAAAGATTCCGGTGTATATTAAGGCTTTAAATAGGCAAAAGAGAGATATGTAGTCTAAAACTTTGCAGAATGATCAATCCGTAATACTTGTCTGGGCATAAGACAATTTATTATCCGCAGAAAAAAATGTCAAACCTCGCCTGCGCCTCGGGTGATATCATTTTTTCTACCGGAGATGAATCGTTATATACCCCGACAAGAAACCTTATTTTTATATAACTAATAATATGATATCTCAAATTTTGTACAACCCAAGTCATCACATGCATTACAACGTCTTTTGCACGGTTGCTATTCTCTCTGAGCATATGTAAATACTTATTGCACCAGTGTTATATTTCACCTAAGTAATACAAAAATATCCAACATGGTTATCTACCATTACAGTTAAATACATCGTGAAATTGACAATTATTCCGATCAAAACCATTCAAAATCACTCGCTCAACGCTCCAATCACTCATTCCAAACACTCACTCAAAGCATTCACAAACGCTCCGCCATAAGATAAGATCAACAACATAATTCAAAATGAATTTAGATTGAAAAAAAAACGCCATTCCAATAACATAATTTAAATTGTATGCGTCTGAAAGGTCCTTGAATAAATAGAAAGCAATTTACAGAACTTTTATGCATAATTTATTAAAGGGAGGTAATGATATCGCCAATTTTGTTCATCATGAACAAAGTTGGCGATATGTGATTACCTCCCTTTAATTTCACTCAAAACTCGCTCCACACACTCATTCAAATTCATTCCAAATTCATTCTAAAATCATTCATCTTGTAAATTT
The DNA here is from genome assembly GCA_948146395.1 of Fragum whitleyi. Lineage (NCBI taxonomy): Eukaryota > Metazoa > Mollusca > Bivalvia > Cardiida > Cardiidae > Fragum > Fragum whitleyi. The sequence goes on from OX411546.1 coordinate 70,801,557, forward strand.
CACGATGTTCTTAACTGTAGCGACATACACGGCGAAGAATCACGTGACTCAGCAACTTCAGTTATTCGTTAATAATTCTTTTAATATGTGGCCAATTTGAATGCAGTTTGAAGCAGAGAAGGTTGGAAAATGTAAGAAAATGCTGAATGTAACATATTCTTTAAAATTTCTGCTGGTAAAAAAGTTTTTGGCGACCAAGTAAAAATTTACTTGGTCTTCTATAACTTTTTTACTCGTAGATTTTCAAATGACCTTAGATATCCAGCAAATCTCTAGCGTTTTTCCGCCTTCTCTGTACTAAACCTTTTGCAAATCTGTCAGGTATTTACGGAATTATTGAATAAATTCGAAAAAATGTGTCGCGTGATTCCCCGCCGTGGACAAGGGTCACATTAAAAAGCCGAATAAATTGTCACTTCGAGTGTAAACATATCCTTGGAAAATCGCTTTTGGGAAACAAATAAATGCCTGCTTATCCGTTCGTTGATGCTGTAATAAATTTATCATCTGTTTCATAAAGTCATTTATCAGTCTAAAGTGTTGCCTATCTCGTGCTGTAATGTTAACCATATTTTACGTTTATGTTACTCAATCCTAAACGGAAACACCTTTAATGCATCTTGTCTCGAATATTCTCATCTAAAATAGTTTAACCTTTAGATCCATTAGGGATTTTCATCTCCGGTTTAAAGGTGCATCTTGATGTCTGCCTTCTGTCAAAACAAGATTTTTCGGGTTCGGCATGACAATGGCTAGAATCATGTATCGCTAGTTTCGCCCTTTTTGTTTCTGAGGTCCGCGATTTGTCAAATTGCAGAATTAGTCAGTCTACGCAAATAGTGCAGTCTGTCAAGGACCAAAAACCTCTGCACTTCGAAGATGGTATATGATTTTGAAATTATTTCGAAACGAGATCGAGAGAGTTTGAGCAGATTTGGAATGAAAATAAAGGAGGGTAATACAATAAAATTGACGATATTGTATTAAATCCCTTAAGTGAAAATTCTATGTTTTTAGCTCGGCTGTTTTCGAAGAAAATAAGAGGTATTACGATCACCTTGGCGTCGTTCGCGTTGTTGTTGGCGTTGGCGTCACCAACTTTAAACTTCCTCATAACTTTTGAATGGTAAGTCATAGAGCCTTCATATTTCACATAATCATTGCTTGAGACAAGACCCTTCTGTTCAAGGACATCAGTCAGGATCAAGGTCATTTTTAATGTATAATTTCTTTGAAAAATTTAGCCTTGGTCATATCTTTTGAGTGGTAAGCCATAGAGCCTTCATATTTCACACGGTAATTGCTTGAGACAAGAACCTTCTGTTGGCACCATGTGCAAGGTCATCAGTTAAATAAACAGCCGAGCGTTGGCACCCGCTTGCGGTGCTCTTGTTTCTTTAAATATATTTGTTTGACTTCACTGACAATTAAGATTTTTTCAAATCTTCTTCAGTCAATCAAATTATGGAATGCTCTGATCGATTTGAATGAAGACTTGCAACGTTTTCTACGATTTCGGAGACTTTTTTTAAAAGAAACGTCAAAGCGTTTTTGACGATTTCGGAGCGTTTTTTTAAAAGAAACGTCGAAGCGTTTTTGAACAATGTCCAAGAGTTTTTAACCATTTCAAGTTATCGGTCGGAATAAAAAGGATGAACGCTGGGCGATATATTTAGAATGCATTTAATCGGATTGGGCGTCACTTTTACGATGTTACTCACTGGATTTTCCCAGGAATGGACACTTAGATCTGCGAGTAGGGAGTCCATCGGACTCTCCAGTTATGAAATTATGGAGTCCAAGTAGGGAGTCTTAAACTGTATAACGGAGAGAACATTGTGGGGAAAAAGAAATTGCTTATAACAAGCAATTTCTTCTTTTCCATACATTCTCCCATCCAAAAAATGTGGGTTTTTTTTTTCTATTTACTAAAACCAAGAACTTTTCATAGTGAACAGATCTAAGATTTTGACAGATAAGGGTTGAAAATGAAACTAACATGTGCATTTATTGTTGAACTATTTTTATTTGGGTCTTGAAAGGTTTCAAGAGTGCCTGGTGGACTCCTTATTTACTATTTAAAGGAGTCCCACTAGACAAATAAGAAGTCTCGGACATCCGGACTCCTCTTATTGTCAAAGCCTGAATCACCTACCCTTTAGGGAGATATTTCACACGTACTGCAGCCTCAAGTAAAATCTCATACAACGAATTTATCTTGTAATTATATTACTGTCAAGACTATATTCTTTAATGTGACTTAAATAGAAATGAAATAAGAGCCTTTTGGGCATTCTCTGGAAGATCAAAGGGAAAAGAAATAAGCCATTGGGACTCTGAATAATGTGTTCTGAATAATTATTCATCCTCTTTTTTTTAAAAAAAAAAACTTATGATAGGAGAGAATTTGTCTGACGTGGCTCTTGATAAAAAGACACTTGACATGCCAAGAAAGACTATCCTTTAAGAGTGAAATACTTAGTATATCCATGCTGGTCAAATAAGTACATCGTCTATATCATCGGATACCCATTCGAAACCCCATTCGGCCATTTTCGTAAACTGCAACATACCTCGGATGTATATAAGGCGGATAGGAATGTAATGATCAGACAACCCGGAGTCTCCCATTTTGCTACGCTATGTCGATAAAGCGTAGCAAAATAAGAAAATCTCGGGGAAGCCGAGGATGTCGGATTTTGGAATGATATATATGACATATGTGTTTATAAAATAAGTCAAAAGAAATTGCTTGTATAACTACGTTTTCGGCCCGAGCTTTATACCAACGGTTCTAGAAGTACCTTGGTAGTACTTTAGACTGTACTTTGTTAAAATATGAGCCAATTTATCCAACAGTCATGCAGTTGCTTGTTCTGTACAAAATAACCCCTTTCCACAAAGTTTTGGCTATACCGCTATAACTATGACAGTCTTATGTTGCTCAACTGCTTGTGCTCATGAATAGCTATGATATATAATATACCTGGAATACTACTTTTTCTTGGCAAATGAAGAGCTCTTAAAATTTGGTTTCAAATATTTTACATGACCTTAATGGAAACTATTTTTTTTTTGAATTAGTGAAAATTGGGGGAAATGATACAGGCAGTTTCAAAGAATGTTTAACTACAATTGTCCTTTCTTCAAATGTATTCTGACAAAAATTTGTTTTGCCATTCTTTCATTATATAGGTCGTGAAAAATAGCGAGTAATACTAATATTTATCTAAAATTAGAACATCGGGACAGAATGTTATTTTCTAAGGAATTTGATAGGGGACCAGCCAAATAGCCAAATATCAATCCCACAGAATAATTTATTTCCCCAAACTTTAATTGAGTGGATGAAAGTTTCGATATGGATTAGGCAGTTTTCTTTACTGCTTGTTAACACAACACCACGACGTAATGATATAATCACGTTCAAGAGCAAGTTTTAATACATCCTTAAATTGACACATTTCGTCTCATTCTTTGAATTACAGAAATCGAATAATCGTTAGATCCTCGTTCAAGATCAATAAATTTGTCATTTCTAGAACAACAGAAACTATAGTTTAACTCGGTACTTTGTCAATTGTGCAAATAAAGATTTTGTAGTTCACTCAATGAAAGATAAACGTCTTTGAGATGAAACAAACAATTATCCTCGGATACAACACGGTTAATTTAACCCCAAAATAAACGTCCACAAAATTTATATTGAAATAATTTAATTTAATTTCTCCTTGATAGAATGTATTTGTCTAGTTCGTGACGTAGATTAAAAATGTAGAATTATTACGTATACACAAGCAATCTTTGTTTACACAAGTTTACTTTATCTGGGTGCTTTGATGGATTAATAATTGACAATTTGCATGACTAAGGAGGAATTTGTTAACTGCTTTGTATTTAATCTTAAACTATGTTCATCATATGATAAGTAACTAGGGTGTGATTGAATATAGATTTGCTACGTTTTACCTGTAAGACTCGAAATCATGAGAACAAAGTGAAGATGGACGATCGACAAGAATACCACTCGCAATATGTTAATGATTATTATGGTCAGTTTGAATTATTCGATAGTTTATTTTATTGTTAACTCCGTCTTATGACGACATTTTAGTTTTTTAACCGTTTGCATTTAGGCCTTATTCAACGCCTTACCTACTCACCCACTGAACTACAAAATGAGAAAAATAAAGACATCCCTGGCTCACTTGGAATGTAAGATTGAAGACATCCTTCTAGATGCCTATGTCTGTTGTAAATGACGTAAACGAATTAAAAAATAATTTAGTGTTCAATTTCGATTTTTTATTTCAAATTCAGAGACAAATATACAGAAAAGGTTCGAGTATCATTGCTTACCGTCGCCTACGTTGGCGGAAAATTTACAGCGTAACATTATAACGTTATCATCGAAGAAACTAGTCCGCAGTTGAATACATGTTATCTCAACGTACATTTCCCACGGAATAGTGAAAGATTAGTCATTGCAGAATTAAAATAACAATTCTTACCGTTTTTATTGACTATTTAAACACACTTCAGAGTTTTAAGGCTCAATGAATTATCTACTCGAGCTAAGCTCTCGTGAATTATTTTTGAGCCTTAGAACTCAGAAGCGTGGTTGAATATCCAATAAACAGCGGTAGATTTTTTTTTTTATAAATAAAATACAAGTAAAAAAGATACAAGTTTTAATAAATGCCTTTCTATTTCGCCAATCTGTCCATTCAAAATTCAAACTTTCTCACAGGTAAAGCCAGGAACCGCTTTCAATAAAAAACATCGCATGCTTAAGTACTGTGACTACTACCTGTGACATCACTACATAATATTATTTATTTTTCATTTGAGGCGCGATAGGGGAGATTTGGTATTTTAAAGGATCCAGTGTATATCAATGCCTTAGATAGGCAAAAGAAAATTATTAAGGATATATCTTTGCAGCATGATAATACTTGCCATGGTATAAGACAATATATTCCCGGCAGTAAAATGATGTCAAACATAGCCTGTGTCTCGGTTGACATCAATTTTCCCTACCGGAGATAAGTCGTCATATATCCCGGCAAGAAACCGTATTTATATATAACTAATAATATAATATCTCAAATTTTATACAAAACACAAGACATCACAAGCATTACAAAGTAAATTGCACGGTTACTATACTCTCTGAGCTTATTTGCATACTTATTGCACTAGTGTTATATAACAACCAAGCATTACAAAAATATCAAACAGGTTTATCTAGCATTAGTCTTTGTCCTTCATTATCATCCAATCAGAAGGCTGGATTTTCAAATTTTTGAAGGTTTATTTTCCATAAACTCTCCAGCCCAGGGGCTTCTTTCAAGAAAAATATCGTACGATTAATCCTAAAATTATCGTACGATTAAATTTAAGACGGTCGTAAACGGCTTTCACAAAAATATCGTTGAAAATCGCGGACTATACGAACTCATAAAATTATCGTAAAGTTGATCTTTCACATCTGCACGTGCTGACCATATGATATAAACTTCCGGGTTAGTGGGTAAATTGTCCGCTTTTTACAATACAACCGAAGGCGGCACTCATTCTTTCCGACTATTTGTGTCTCACCTATGGGTTGATAATCGTAGACCTATGTGAGATAGCAGCTGGAGGCTAGGAAAGGATGTGGTGGTTGTACTGGCGAGAGAAATACCAGGAAACCATTGTTAGGTGCTCCAGTCGCCGCGAAATAACTGAAATAATGTTGAAAGCGGCGTAAAACTCCATTCACTCACTCACTTTTTACAATACAAAAAAGTGTCAATCAGCAAACTGACCCAAGAATAGCCATTTACCTGTATATGAATGCATGTTTATGAAGTTTTTTTAACTAAATTCTTCGAACTACATAATTCTCATCGATATCTTAATATCTATATCAAAATATGCAAGTTCTAATAATTGCATAGTGAATTTAGCTTACACTGGGGAATTTCTTGCCAATGAAAGTACACCGGCCATCGGCGCGAATGTGGAGCAATCGAACATTCGACCGCTTGGTAAAAATGTACATGCTCTAATTATTTAAAGAAAGGTTTTTGCATAGAACTGACACAGAATTCAATACTTAATTTTGCGATATTCTGTTATTTTATCTCTTTTTCAGCTACTCTTCCAGACATTCATGAAAAGTTATTGTAATCTGTTCGTATATATGTCATGTGTTATATTATGTAAAACGTTTATATATGACAAGAAACTGTAAAGTTTACGTCAAATAAACTATCTATCTATCTCTCTTTCTTTCTAATTAATGATCATCTGCACCCAGTTTTTGGTGATTGGCTTTATTATCATTGTTGTTTGCTTGGTTGGTTGTTTTCTGGTAATTTAGTTGCATATATAAGAATACAACATTGTTAGAATGGAAAGATGGAAAAAATAACTCATCCATTTTTCTAATTCTTATTTATATGTAATGCTTCCAATCTGTAAAGTTTTGTGTGTATACGGAAGGTATTGAAACGAAGGATGGATGGATATTGTATTCCAAGGCAAAATTACAGGTAACTCTTACCAACGGTTCAAGTGCAGTTTTCTTGACGTATCCGTGTAACTACAACAGTTACATTTAGCTTAAACATGTTATCTGGCTAAGTATCACCATTCAATTATTGTATTTTGTTGCTTATTTGTTCAGTTTATATTGGACAAAAAGAGAAGAAAAAGAAAAAGAAAAAAAATTTGATCGAGAGCGGGTTTGTTGTTGTTGTTTTTCGCAGCTTTGCAGACTTGTTTAGTTTTTACCGTAGGCTGAGGAATCTAGATTGCGTAAGGTGAGAATAGTCCTTTGTACAAAAGTAAGTAAGTTATATATGTGTAAAAAATCTTTTTATTCAGTTTCGGCCACTTTTGTATTCTTTCTAAACATGTGTCACAAGGAAGGGAAGGGTAAACAAACGTTTTCAGTCATGATCATAAAAGGGTCGATTCTTACGGTAAAAACAACAACTTAATGCCATTATGTAAACATTCTACGACAACCGTACGATTATAGCAGAGTAAAATCAAACATCGAAATGATGGTTCACCAATTATTTTCAATATATCTCGTTTACTACACTATATTGTACTGTGAAATTTGACATGTACAAAGCTAAATAATCGTTCTAACCTCCGCGAGTGCAAGAAAGGAATCTGAGAAAATTTGAGGTTATAAGGACAAAATCGTAAAATTTAAGACTGGTCTGAAGGTGTCGCAGATTTTATCGTAGATTTCACGATACGACGTGTTTCTTGAAAGCCAAATAAGGTTCTTGAAAGCCAATTTTTATCGTACGATTGCTATACGACCGAATATCAATCGTAGGACCTTTCTTGAAAGAGGCCCCTGGTTTATTTCAATCATTATTTCATTTAAACGTCAAGGTTTATTTGTGATTCCACGCATGCGTACAGACTAGAACTACCCCTTCATAAATATGCAATGGCCACGTGATTAGTACACGTGAAAATCGTATAACTCGTGCACATGTTGTATAACGAATATCCTATGTAGATTTTGATCTGGCATGGCATGGATTACCATGTCGAATCTCTTATGAAACGACGACTTTTCTTCTTGCCTGTACATTTATTCAAGAAAAGTTACCCTAAATAATGGGATCTAATTTAACAGTGCAATATATCCTATACTTATTTCTTAGTGTTAATTCCAATAAACTTCTAGTTTAATTACTTTTGGTCCCTTTCTAAATTTGGCAAACTCTCGTTTCATGATCAGCTATAGATGAGGCGTTTTATAGTCCACCAAAATTAACAAAGACAATTAACTTAGTTGATGACACAAGAAAACGTCCACGAATTGGGGTCATTGCATGTGCATATATCCAAGGTGTGGTGGACTGTATAACATCTTTTTTCTCAACAGAATAGTATAATCTGCTTAGTTGTCTATGTCCTTAGATTGCCCTTCATACATAAGTTCGTAAACAATTACTGGCACATTTATTTAAAAGGGACCTTTTATCACATACAATAATACGATTCCGTTAAGTATTTTATTCTTTCAAAGAAACATGCTAAACGGAGTGAAAAGTATTGGATTTTCGTTCATCTATGTTGCCTGGTAAATAAAACCAAATTATACTTCATATTTATCTTCTGTATAGATTGCTCTCTATAAATACTCAATATTTGTGTGCATATTTCAACAACTCCATATTTGGAAAGAGTGGGGCGTTTACTTGTAATAAATGTATCCGTCTTATTCCGTTTAAATCGTGCAATATGATGCCAAGGATATAAAAGGCGGGAAAAAGACTAAGTCGGTTAAACGCTAATAATTGAAAATAAAACGATTTAAACAGCCTCAGTCGGTCGATACGCTCTCTCCTTTCGGCTGTTTAAATCGTTTAATTTTCAATTATTAGCGTTTAACTATTACTTATTGCATAAAATGTACGTTTTCGGGTCGTTAAAGATATTCAATTACGAACAAAACCCGGGCGTTAACAGGAGAAAACGTGGATTAATCAGTAAATTCACCTGCCGTTAACGCCCGGCTTTTTTTACTTAAATATTCTCGATTTAGGCTTTTACGCTTTTGTCAATTTCAATGATTATCATATTTTTTCTGCAATATACGTTTCTCCTAAAGGATATTTCATTCATTCTGTTAAAATTACTATAAAGATTAGATTTAGAATGATCCTAATAGCTCCTATTGAGCACGTTGTGACCAGGGCTCTATGCGCTAACATCAATATCATAGCCAATGTACTTAATCCAGAGTTAGGGAAAATATTATGAATGTAAGAAAATCGCTGGACCGACAAGAACACCTTCATGGTTTTTTAACATACATATTGATAACGTACATATTTATTCATAAAATGTATAACAATTATTCATGTATTTCAAAGAGCATACCTAAAGACGTTGCCCTAAATCCGGCGTTAAGTTGAGTGACGCCATAAATTTATCAAGCCATGTCCGCATAAACAAAATGGACGTTTTATTGCATGACGCAATTGTTACAGCATATTCGTAGGTTTGTAACTTTGTTTCCATTCCATTGAATTATTTCGCGAATTCTGTTTGAATTTATACTCTAATCTATCTTTTTATGCAATTTTAGCGTCAATTCACATTTTTTCGGGAGTTAACATTTGCAGAGACCCTAAAAATGCTTTGGCGCCCTCGTGCTTCGTTTTCTGGGGTTTAATCATTTTTCGGGTCCCTGCAATTGTTAACGCTCTCAAAAACGTGAATTAACCCTATATTAACGACATAAACGGCGGAGAATCACGTGACACAATATTTTCAGAAAAATCGTCAATTATTCTGTCAAAATGTGGTCAATTCGAATACAGTTTGAAGCAGAGAAGGTTGGAAAATGTTAGAAACATGCTGAATGTAACATATACCTTAAGATTCTGCTGGTTAAAAAGTTATTCGCGACCAAGTAAAAATTTACTTGGTCTTCAATACCTTTTCTACTCGTAGATTTTTACAAGACCTTAGATATCCAGCAATTCCCTGGCGTTTTATCGCCTTCCCTGTTCTAAACCTTTTGCAAATCTGTCAGGTATTTACGGAGTTATTGAATAAATTCGAAAAAAAATGTGTCGCGTGATTCCCCGCCGTGGACAAGGGTCACATTAAAAAGCCGAATAAATGTCACTCCGAGTGTAAACATAATCCCTGGAAAATCGCTTTTGGGAAAAATAAATGCCTGCTTATCCGTTCGTTGATGCTATAATATATTTATCATCTGTTTCATAAAGTCATTTATCAGTCTAAAGTGTTGCCTATCCCGTGCAGTAATGTTAACCATATTTTACGTTAATGTTACTCAATCCTAAACGGAAACACCTTTAATGCATCTTGTCTCGAATATTCTCATCTGAAATAGTTTAACCTTTAGATCCATTAGGGATTTTCATCTCCGGTTGAAAGGTGCATCTTGATGTTTGCCTTCTGTCAAAACAAGATTTTTCGGGTTCAGCATGACAATGGATATAAACATGTATCGCTAGTTTCGCCCTTTTTTGTTTATGAGGTCCTCGATTGGTCAAATTGCAGAATTAGTCAGTCTGCGCAAATAGTGCAGTCTGTCAAGGACCAAAAACCTCTGCACTTCGAAGATGGTATATGAATATGAAATTATTTCGAAACGAGATCGAGAGAGTTGGAGCAGATTTGGAATGAAAATAAAGGCGGGTAATACAATAAAATTAACGATATTGTATTAAATCCCGTAAGTTAAAATTTTACGTTTCTAGCTCGGCTATTTTCGAAGAAAATCCGAGGTATAATGATCACCTTGGTGTCATTCGCGTTGTTGTTGGCGTTGGCGTGACCAACTTTAAACTTGCTCATAACTTTTGAATGGTAAGTCATAGAGCCTTCATATTTCACATAATCATTGCATGAGACAAGACCCTTCTGTTCAAGGTCATCAGTCAAGATCAAGGTCATTTTTTAAGGTTTAATTTCTTTGAAAAATTTAACCTTGGTCATATCTTTTGGGTAGTTAGTCATAGAGCCTTCATATTAATGATTATTGCTTGAGACAAGACCCTTCTGCAGGTACTAAGTGCATGGTCATCAGCTGAATAAACAACCGAACGTTAGCAACCACTTGCGGTGCTCTTGTTTCTATAAATATAATTGTTTGACTTCACTGGCAAGTAAGATTAATTCAAAACTTCTACAGCCAATCAAATCATGGAATGATCTGATCGATTTGAATGAAGACTTGCAACGTTTTCTACGATTTTGGAGCGTTTAAAAATAAAACAAAAAAAAACACATCGAAGCGTTTTTGAACGATGTCTAAGAGTTTTAAACCACTTCGAGCTGTTGGTTGGAATATTCAGGATGATTGCTGAGCAACAAATTTAGAATATTTTTGATAGAAATGGGCGCCATGTATTCAATGTTACTCAATGGATTATACCCAGAAATAGACACTTACATCTGTGAGTAGGGAGTCCATCGGACTCTCCAGTTATAAATTCATGGAGTCATCGTAAGGACTCTAAAACAGTATAACGGGGAGAAGATTGTGGATAAAAAAGAAATTGTTAATAGCAAGTAATTTCTTCTTTTCCATACATTCTCCCCTAGAAAAAATGTGTTTCTTTCTATTAACTAGATTCAAGATTTTTTTGTAGTAAACAGACCTAAGGTTTTGACAGAGAATGCTTGAAAATGAAACTTACATGTCCAATTATTGTTTAAATATTTTCATTTGGGTCTTGAAAGGTTTCAAGAGTGTCTGATGGACTCCTTACTTGCTATTTTAAGGAGTCCCACTAAACAAATAAGAAGTCTCGGACTCCTGGACTCTCCTAAGTGTCAAAGTCTGAATCACCTTTCCTTTAGGGAGATATTTCACACGTAGTGCAGCCTCAAGTAAAATCTCATACAATGAATTTATCTTGCAATTAAATTACTGTCAAGACTTTATTCTTTAATGTGACTAAAATAGAAATGAAATAAGAACCTTTTGGGCATTCTTTGAAGATCAAAGGGAAAAGAGATATGCCATGGGGACTCTGAATAATGTGTTCTGAATAATTATTAATCTTTTTTTAAAACTTATGATAGGAGAAAATTTGTCTGACGAGGCTCTTAATAAAAAAGACACTCGATATTCCAAGAAAGACTATCCTTTAAGAGTGAAATACTTAGTATATCTATTCTGGTCAAATAAGTACATCGTGAAATCGGCAAGCTGGACGGGTTTAGAAATATTTCAAAAAGACATTTAAGCACATGTAGAAGAATGAGAGAGCTTTCGATAAAATAAAAAGGAAGTAAAAACAATGTCGCAAATCTCGTTCAAGTCAACAAAAAGAAGCAAAAGCCGGCGTCATAACTCAGTTGGTAGCGCGCCGAACTGTCAATCTAGAGGTCCCGGGTTCGATCTCCGACGGCAGCACTCAGCACTTTCCGACTATTTGTCTCCGACCAATAGGTTGACAATCGCAGACCTATCTAAGATAGCAGCTGGAGGCTAGGAAATGGTGTGATGGTAGTACTGGTGAGAGAAACACGAGAAATCCATTGTTAGGTGCCATATGCCGCGATATAACTGAATGATTGTCGAAACCGGCATAAAACCCAATTCACAATAAACGAAGCAGTAATTTTGCTACCTCCTTTTAGTAAAATGGTACATATTTTTCATTAAATAGATTTGAGATTGTGGGAGACTTTTCCAACGATTTGATAATGCGTAAAGGGCAAGTAGTTACATACAGTTAACAGCATCCTGAAATTTACATTCATCGCGATAAAAGACATTCCGAGTCTCTTGCTCAGCGCTCCATTAATTCATCCCAAACACTCATACAAACCATTCACAAACGCTCCAAACTCACTGAAAAACATAGAATCAACAACTTAATTCAGAAAAAATAAACACAGAAAACAATCGCGATTTCGATGACATAATTCAAATTGTAAGCGTCTGATAAATTCTTGAAGAAATAGGAAGCTATTTATAGAACCTTTTAGACTGAGTTTTATATCTAACGTTGTAGTAGTACGTAGTATGACATTTATCTACATTCTGATCAAATTAAGGCAAATTTTATCTAGTCGTAATGAAGTTGTTGGTTTTGAACAAAAAATCTCTTGTTTGGCTATTCTGTTATGAGTTGGGACCTCTAATATTGTGCAACTGATTGTGCTCATCTTCAATTCGATAAATTGTTTAGACGGGCAAATTGTCTTCGTTGTAAATAGAATCAACACTTAATTTAGTTCAAAAACTTTTACACGAACCTTAATGCAAAAAATGGGACAAAATTAGAAAACTTAATCACACATTTTCTTAAATTGCATCATTTTGCACGTGATTGTTATGTAACGCCTATGATGACATCACTTATGGGGCTACGCTTAGGTAATGTCAGATAGGATGAAATGAATGAAAGCGGGGTATAAGTTTTTCATAACTTCATTGGCCAGGTATATTGACAAAATAAATAGAAATTGATTGTTCCAAAATAGCCTTTTGAGAAAGAGTTTTATATCTCAGGTTGTATAGTCCAACCGCGGTATTCGAAAATGCGGAAAAATCTGGTATTGCCAGAAGTAGGGTGGACTGAACTGAAATTTAACAAGCGCGAGATAACGGTACGTAACTACAAATGTAATCACATACTGATAGAATAAAGAAAATCATCATGAAAAAAAAAACATTTGTTTCTCCCTATAGATAGCTTGTTGAATGAAGTTGTTGATTCTATGTTTTTCAGTGAGTTTGGAGCGTTTGTGAATGGTTTGAGTGAGTGTTTGGGATGAATTAATGGAGCGCTGAGCGAGAGATTCGGAATGTCTTTTATCGCGATGAATGTCAATTTCACGATGCTGTTAACTGTATGTAGCTGATTGTCCTTTACGCATTTATCAAATCGTTGGAAAAGCTTTTTGTCGTTTCAATTTTAGTTTCGTCGTGATGAAGTCGGTTTCGAAAGCATATTACTTTAACACTATTACACATGACATTTAACGATGTAATTCAAAGGATGGTAAAATGCTAGTAGTTTTGCGTTTCTTTGATCTTTCAGTATATTAAGAGACCGTGACAGGAAAAATTTCCTTGGTCCAAATGTATCTATAATAACTCATCGAAAGTCTGTTCAAAAACATTCAAATAGCGTGGTTTACCTTAAGTAATACCTAGTAGGAACATTTGTCTATATTCTGTTCAAATCTAGGCAAATTGTATCCAGCCGAAATGACGTTTGAACAAAATATCCCTTTTCCATGAAGGTTTGGCTATTCTATTGTGAGATGGGACCTCTTATGTTTGGCAAATGCTTGTGCTCATCTACAGCTTCAATTTGATATATTGTTTAGCTGGGCAAACTTTCTTTTTTGTGAGTAGAAGTAGCATTAACTTTGGTTAAAAAAATCTTTACATGAACCTTAAACAAACAATCATCCTGGGATTCAACATTTCTATTTAACCACAAAAGAAACGTCTACAAAATGTAGATTGAAATAATTAAAACATTTGTTCTCATTTTTATCTTTTTTTGCAACTTTTGATATAATAACCATGTAGCCACATGTATGGGATGAACTAATAATGCTACCCGAGACCGTTGTTTAAGAGATACGCCTCACGTGACAAGACCACCAAAAGCGTTATTCTGCGTTATAATTTAACTGGAAGGGCGTGGCTTAGCCGTGACTTAATTTGACGAGTTTGCTTTACATTATTTTGGATTCCTTGAAAAATTAGTCGGCGTGCAAATGGCTGTATACGAAAACCAAAATGATTCATGTGCTTAGCGAAAGTGAACACATTTTGAACACATTTTATCGTTTTGTTTCTAAAGCCAAGCTGAAGTTACGAGTGTTTTGCTACCAACCTACGATTCAAGATGTAAAGTTATTTATGTCGAAGGAAGTAATTATAAATTAAAGCCTAATTACATAAACTTAATACCATAATAAATAAGAGTACCCATTTCGCAAGTGAGCTCTAAATGCAATATCAACACAGTCATCATATATCAAATTGGTATTTGAAAGCTTTGCATTTTGTATGAAAGATCTTTCGTAACCCACTTACATTGTATGGTTTGAGAGTGGGTTGGGTAAGCATTCCTCCTCTAGTGATTTTTTAAACCTGTCTATAATGGGATAAAGCTATGAAATTACTGCAAAAGGTAGCTTATGTAATTATCAAGCAGGCTTCCAAACCGCCGATTTTCATTAGAAAAAATGGCTTATGTGCCTTTTATACGAGTTATCAAGTCAACTAAATTTACCAATCGTTAGTGTACTAATGATTAACAGATCGTCCGCTATTGGCAAACAACAATACGACTTGATGTCGTGTCTAGTCTACGCAGTATAGAACAAAGACTTAGACGCATGGTTAGCCGAAGAAGTCTTTGAAAATTCCATCGGAAAAGTGTTCAAAGCAGCTTCAACGCTCTGAAATAATTCTTCAAGTTTACTTTTAGGAACAGTATGAATTTTTTATTGTCAGATCTTCACATAATTGATCTGTCTCCGTAGGCCAGGTTTTGCCTGATAATATTCTTACGTAAAATTTGACGTCAGCGATATACGTAAAGTTTTTGAAACGCTTAGTTGTCGTGTTGTCAAAAAATCTTTCAATGCAAATTATATTATTTTCTGTGTTATTGTTCTACAGTATTACTCTCACTTATGATGAAATGTCACGATTAAGGTGACAATGGACAGCGGCCTCCCGACTCTATATACCGGAAGTGGGTTTTCGTTTATTTCACGGCTCTTTTTGCGCGTTGTATAAAAAGACCGGTTTCCGTAAGATTCTGTTTATGGAAATAACGTAGTATAATGATGGTAAAATTTCATAACTTAGTTTCCTTTCAACATTTGATGTCAATTGAATGACTGGATAATTAAATTTAACAAAAAAAAATCGTTAGAAGCGTCATTCAATTAGGAGGGGTCACTCTAAAATAACGAAAATCTTTCTTATTTGCATGGAAAAGTATGCTGGGTTTTTTACCAAATAAAGGCAAAATATGGAGTTTAAACATATCGGAAAATAAGAAAAAATCATTGGGTAATTTCTTCAAAAAATAGATATTTTTGACATTTAAACCACGTACAATTACAAAAATTATGGCATTTTTACTTTTGAAGGCAAATTATGCAAATGCAATTGATCAAAGAAAAATTTTCTTGGCAACAGCCATTGTGTACATGTATAATGTCTATCAAAATGTATGCGTTTTATAGCTATAAGCTGTTACTGATTTTATACTATACCTAAAACGAATATAAACGTTTTACTGACCAAGAGCACTGCCTACGGGTGCCTATGCCCGGCTGTCGAGTGCTGGATGGCTGGAAAACATCTAAGGCGAAAAATGGGCATAATTTGCACAAAATGTATCTAAAGTTATCCCTCTTGATAGTATAGGTTGCTCTTTTGATGGTGAAAATGTGTGCCAAGTTTCAAGTGAATGCCTTCAGTAGAACCAGAGATAAAACAAAATGTCAAAGTTTTCGCACGACGACGACAACGACGACGACAACGACAAGGAGGCTATAGCAATACCTCGCGTTTTCTCTGAAAATAGCCGTGCTAAAAATGGCCAATGTCACTCAAGGGCAGATAACACTAGCATGAAAACGAGCGTGGAAATGTACCTTCAAATTTTGATATAATGACTACATAATGTTAATCTACAACATATGTGACCAAGAAAAAAATTCATTGGGCGGAAAAATTGACGCCATGATAAGGCCTTTTTTTTATTAGCAAACCTAAATATACTCCATTATTTTATTTAGCCCCACCTGATAGAAGTCCAGCGGTGAGTTTTTTAACACGTACTCTAGTCCGTTGTGCGTTCGTCCGTCTGTGCCTGCGTGATTTTTTTACTTTAATAAAAATCTCTTCTCGGACACTGCTTGGCACAACTCGGCCTAATTTCACAGGAACGATAAGTGGGGCACACATTAAGATACATCGTGAAGTTGACATTCATCTCAATCAAAATCATTTTAAATCGCTCACCCACCGCTCCATTCATTCATTTAAAACACTCGCTTCAATCATTCAAAAAGCTCCAAAATCACTTAAAAAAGACAAAATGAACAGCTGATTTGTTCTTGAAGAGAAAGAAAGCTATTCATAGAACTCTTATGCATATTTTATTACAGGGGGGGGGGGGGGTAAAATATATCGCTTATTTTGTTCATACCGAACAAAATTAGGGATAAGGATTACCTACCTTAAATTTCACACACACTCATTGCTCTCATTCGATTTCATTCCCAAATCATTAGCAAATCATTCACCCTGTCAATATCAGCTGGTCGTTAAATGACACGCATTCAAATTCAAATTCTTCGTTATATCATGCATATGACATGGGTGATACAGGCCATCATTACATGGCCGAATTCGACCACATAAAATGATAATCAGGACTTATTCTATCAGATTCCCTCATTTAATCTCGATTAGACTGATAGCACGGATGTTGCAGGCTGTCAGGTCACTAAAGGATGGACCCATATTGTGAAATATTAAAAATAAACTTTTCTCTAAAATGTCTGGCAAGAATTAAACCAAACAGGATCCATCTCGAGACATTCTCTTACAAATCGTTTTGATTGATCCTGATCTAGCTGGTTAAATGGAGGCATCGGGCTGTCGAGTAACTATTAAATCTTCTCTCTAATAACTGTTCACAATTCCACTAAATTGCATAGGAATTATCATCTGGATATATATGCCTTTTTATTCGAAAATTTCTCCAAATGGATATCTGTGAAAAATCTTCATTAAAACTTCTTATTAAAATTCAACAAAATCTTTCACAGACATGATCATGGAACATTCTCCTGTGTTTCCTCCTGAAATTCTCACCAGGCAAAGCATTAGTGATCTGGTCCGTCGAGCCAGCTACATAAGTTTGTCCATATATTGAATTACGAAATAATTGTCTTCTCCAAAGATGAAAACTAGTACTTGGGATAATTTTATATTGATGATATGGATAGTAGCTTATTTTGATTGATTCATTGAATTGAGTTTTACTCCGCTTTCATCAGTTTTCCAGTTATATCGCGGCGGCTGGAGCACCTAACAATGGTTTCCTGGTATTCCTCTCACCAGTACAACTACCACATCCTTTCCTAGCACCCAGCTGCTATCTGACATAGGTCTACGATTATCAACCCATTGGTGAGAGACAAATAGTCGGAAAGAATGAGTGCCGCCGTCAGGGATCGAACCCGGGACCTCTAGATTGACAGACCGACGCGCTACCCACTGCGCTATTACGGCGGCTAGCTTAATTCGATAAACGTCTCCAATATTTCTTTACAGTTGAAGAAGTTACATCGTGAAATTGACATTCATCTCAATCAAAACTATCCTGAATCACTCACTCGGCGTTCGTTGCACTCATCCCATGCATTCACTCAAATCGATCAAAAACGCTCCAAATGACCAAAAAGTATAAAATCAACGGCAACATTAAAAAAAAATATATAAATGGAAAAAATCGCGATATCACTAACATGAATGAAATAGTTAGCGTCTGATTGGTAGGAAGCAATTAACAGAACTTTTATTAATATTTTATGAAAGGGAGGTAATCAATATCGCTATTTTTGTTCATCTTGAACAAAATTTGCGATGTAGGATTACCTCCCTTTAAATTCAATCAAAACTCGCTCCACACACTCATTCAATTCCATTCCAAAACCATTCACCTTGTCAATTTTACGATGTTGTTATCTGTAAGAGATATGATTTTGTGTCGTGACAAAGAGGATCTCCAGGGTGCAATTTTTCTTGTAAGAGCTTCTCAAACCATTATGGACAGATTTTCATGAACTTTTCACCAAATGATGCATATCATGGGACCTTCCACAATCTTACAGATGATATGTGATCTTATTCTGTGTCATTGGATATGGTACCTTCTTGTAAAAATACTTATTTCAAAGAATATCACAATATATATTTATGGTATTTTCTAACACTTTCACAAAATGATCCATTTCATCTGTCCAAGTCTATTTTGTTGCTGTTTGGCTATATCATGATGTGCCACCGAAAAAGGGGTCACTGGAGCGATTAAAGCGCTTTTGGGCCTCTTGTTTTTACACCATATGTTTTGGATATCCATTGGAATGATTTAGAAGGACAATACCATTGAGTATACACAACCTATTTGTGTTGTGAAGATTTTATGGTTAACTCTGATATCCTTAAGTGTATTTTATGGCTGGCTTTTTACGAACTCAAATGATGGACCGCTGGCCTCGCCCCTTCACTCCGTCACAACGCACCCTACAGATCTTAAAAGATAATTTATGCAGATTGCATATATGACCAAAGGCGTGGAACAAAGAGCAAACCATTTGCGGTCGAACAAGACGCCGTAACTATAGCTTACTACGTAAACTGTCACAAAAGTACTCCCATAACATATTTGATGTAAGTTTAAGTTTAAAATAGAATTGAAGAAATTTCGAATAAATATCTCTTGGACAACAAAGGATAATAACTAAATATAAGCCAATTATAGTTATTTTACTTTTGTATTGCACTTGCCTTAGGTGAGATCTATCTACCCTTGCAGTTTCATGATAATAGCTTGTATACTTTGAGAGATATGCTCCGGACAAAATCCGAGTACAAAAAAGGGCAATATCTAAATGAAATAGGCCAGATAGAGTTATGATTTTCTAGCACTGTACTCCGTATTCAAGGGCAGAATAAAACTGCCAAATTTGAGGTAATTTGAACATAAGGTGACAGAGTTATGCCACGGACAAAGAGATTGGCGCCGCCCGAACGCCAGACGCCACGGGTGATCAAATAATATGTTCCGCCTTCGACGGGCTCATAGAAATAGCGGAAAATGTCGGATTTTAGCATCAAGCTCATGAGTCTTTTGATCGATCGATTATTTATTTGTTTGACGGCAGCTATCAGTTGCTAAAATATCAGTTGCTAACATTATAATTGTACTTTTGTACACATATATTTATTCATATATTTTCTTTTTTTGAGTATATCACTTAATTGACAGAATTCTGACTACAGTCTGCTGTCATCTTTATGATTATGATTCACTTCTTGTGCCACGCACAATCTGGTCGTGTTCGTGTTAAACTTGAGTTTATTATAGTGGTACTGCGCCTTCGACATGGCTGGACTAGAGTTGAATGTGCTTCCCATCGAGTATTGTGGGCCAATCTTTAAACATGGTAGGATAGACTTCTGGAAAGCTCTCCGGTATTTACGGGACATGGCGTTGTAAAGAATTGGGTTTACGGTGGATGAGATGAAATAGAGTACCCCTGAAAAAGACATAAGGATGAAAATAAGCAGACAAATCACATAGTATTATAATCTAGTCTTAAAGATGTTGTCTGATACAAGTATAATCTTATTTTCGCTTGATAATAAATGTCATTTTGCTGTCCTAGAGGACGTATTTTCGGTTTAAATTTCGATATCTAATTTGTGGAATATGGAGATAAAGTCAAACTATACTTAGCAAAAAAAAAAAAAGAAACTTCAGATCCCCTACTGAGGGCTGAAGTGTCGCTTTGAAATCACAAAGAATGAAAATGTTACTATTTCTTGAAACTTGAAACCAATATCCGCTGGTGTATGGAAGATTCTGCACCACATGTCTGTAAAACGAGGGGTTTTTTTGTGGCCAAAAGACATAGGGCTCGGTTTCAAAAATGACAGAAATGAAAGAAAGTGAATCGGTGATATTTTGAGTATCATTCCTTGAAGGTTTCGTGCTTAAAATTGTTCAAATATCATGAATGATTAACGTCTGGACTAAACTCCCATAATTTTCTTTACAGTTATCCATCCTTAGATGAAATGAATTAGAATATGGTAATAATTAGCGATGGTAGCAACGCCTCTACATGACGTTAAAAGGGGACTATCTTATCTCGAGCATCAACCCTAGTGGTTACGAACCGATTTTTTGTTAAAAACTATGGGGTTTAATGTCGCCTTTAGTAGTTATACATTAAAAATCCGAAGGCTGGTGCACATATCCATAGTTTCTTGTTGTTTCTCACGACACGGCTAGAACATTTCATCTGAGTCGCCCTTCTATCTTAGCCCATTCTGCTTCAGACAAATGGCACTACTTACAATGACTTTAGTCATTTTATAGGATGAAAGATGGCCGAGCTGGAGATCGAGCCTACGACCCCATTATTGAAAACCAGACGCGTTGCCGACTCTCTTAACCGGGCAGTTCTAATCCAAGATGTTAAAATGTGCATTGCATGTCCCGAGTAGCCAAACTGAAGAGCGGCGTTATAAACAAACATGCAAGCTCTTTGCACTACCGTAGTTTGATTTCTGTTTTTTTTTTTCGATTGTCGTGGCATACCCGTTTCAAAAGAAATGTGAAAACAGTTTTTGTTTTTTCTTGCCAATGCTACGGAATGAGTGTGATTGGGTAACAAAAAACACAAGGTATAAACATAGGGTAGCTTAACACGAGTATGTGACCAAAACCAGATGTGACAGACGCACTAGCCCGGGCTCACTTAAATCACGCAAAATCCTGCGTCTGTGTAGTTTTCGTCGTCAGCCTGACTAGCACATGTCAATAAAGTTGGCATATAGTCACTGTAAGTTATTCAAATTAGACCAAGAAGTATGTTAAGTTTCCTTTTTTGCTTAGTATATATGCGTATTCAAGTAATCTGGTCAACATTTTATTTCCAATCAGTGCATGGCAATACATTAGTAAATGAAACCTGTTTGACCTTAACCGAAAAGTGAAAGTAATATTAAAAAAAATCATTTAGCTTGCGCAGTGATAGATTCATTTTCCAGTACAGTTATGAAATAAAAGTTATGTATGCAATACCGAACATTACATGTAGTTTTTATCTAAAACCTTGAAACTTACAAACCTTTGATCAGTAGTTACGAGCTTTTTAATAACATCGACTATGTACAGATTTGAAGCCGTAAATAGTTTTCTCAGTAATTACCCATTTGCCGTAAAACGAAGAAGCACATACTACCTTCTAGAGACAGCTTACCGGAGAAAAGAAACAGGATATTTTGACTTTCGATGAGTTCTGGTGTCCAAACTGTGATATATATCGTCATTAAACGTTGAGCGTGGAACGGGGCCCAGCAAACAAAAAAAGCGACCACAACCGCAACTGAAAGATAAGCACAAATAAATGTCATTTCTAGAGCATCACCATATAGTTTCCACCTGAATAGATCGTAGCTAGAAGTAACGTATTTGTAAATTCATATTTTCTAGAGATCGACATTTTGTCCAAGAAAATGGCGCAAGTTTAAAGAAACCTCTCGAGTATGATTCAATGAGCGAAGTAATCGCGCCTTAGAATAAAAAAGGCTTCGAGCACTTTGGAATTATTAAACAAATAAACGAGATGAGATGTCTATGGTCAATAACAATGAGCTTGTGCAGGACAGGTCCAAATAAGTCGACAAGTGCAGACAGATGCGACGGCTTTAAGTCAAAAATCTTCTGGACCGCGAACCCCTTTCTTGAACACGGAATATCTCAAAGATTAGATTTACAGAAAATAGAGATTATATCCTCTTTTTATAGTAAAATATTTAAATCCACACGCGATTCTATATTAAAGTCGCGTGACAATATTTGAATTGAAATCGAAAGTCACATCCATTTTGTTGTTTTAAAGTTTTTATGCGCTTATAAACATGACATCGTATTTCTTTTTGAAACAAAACTCTAAAAATTAAGTAACAAGAAGAGTTTCCCGTTTGGGATAATGTCCCGATACACGTTTAAGTCTGACACACCTTGCATCATTTCTAAATGTTTGTTAGTACATGGTTTATTTGTTGACTTATCTTGGTATAAGGTTAAGAAAACCTAAAGTTGAGTATAAATTAACCTCTGGGTCTAATTTTCAGGTAAAATAGGAGATTGTTGCAATCTTAACTTTTCTGCTGAAGTTGCCCTTCCGAGGGTTATTTGTACTCGCATAGATATTTGAACCTGTGCGTGACACTTCCAATAATTTCGAATGTGCGGCAAGTAAAGATTCTGTCCAGTCTGTGCATCCCCAGAGTCTGACCAGATTCTTCACCATTTTCAGGTAACCTTAATTTAGATATAGAGGGCCATAGTACCAATATTTAACCTTTCCTTACATCAAAGACATAAGAAAATAATGAAATTACAATTCATCCACATTCACTTACCTAGCATTTTTATCACTGATTTTCTAGCTTTAACTGTAGCAGCATTTGTTCTGTCAGTCACCATATCTGATCGGTTAAGTCTGACACCTATCAGGATATACATTACTAATATAACTGTCATTGGATATGCGAAGAAAGCGAATGTTGAGACCTGGAACCAGTACGACATTGTCTTTCTAAACTCGTGTGGAATGTTACACATTAGCGACTCCGTGATTGGTACACCGGATTCGTCAACTACCACGTAAAACGTTCGTGTATTCAGAGCATATGGCAAGGCACTGACAAACGCTATAATCCATTGAACACATATGAGTTTAACTGCTCGAGAAGGACTGTTCATTACGTGAGTTTGTGACGTCATAGGATGACATATCGCGAGATACCGTTCTATAGTAAATAGTGCTATGGTGAGGGCGGAAGCGTATGACGTCACTTCCTGTATGTAGGATTTAAGAATACAATATGGTTCGCCGAATTTCCATGGATATGCTTCCCAAAATGTGTACAGTTCTGGCGGTAAAGCTGAAACGAAACGAAAAACATAAGGTAAAAACGATTCCATCCGTTTTCAGACAATATTTAAATGACACTGTACGAAGTAACAAGCTGTTAAGTAAAGAGTGGAATAAACGAAAGAAATGAATGCTTCTATGTGTCCTATATATACAGTTAAGAACATCGTGAAATTGGCCTATTGAATGATTTTGGAATGGTATTGAATAAGTTGGTTGGGCAAGGTTTGAATGAAATTTAAGGGAGAATTCTATATTGCTAATTTCGTCCAACTTGGACGAAATTAGCTATATTTATTACCTTCCTTTAGAAAAACTAGGTTCTTTCTAATTTTTGTGTCTTCACGTACTAATCAGGCGCTTTAAAATCCACGCTAGTCAAAAGGATTATGGAATAATTTGAACAATTTCAATAAAATGTTCATCAATTTCAACGAATTTGAGCCGTGTTTGAGTGTTTGGAATGAAGGAATAGATCGCTGAGGATACGATTTAGAATGGTTTTGATCGAAATGAATGTCAATATAACGATTTAACAAACTGTTATTCTGTAAAAAAATCGTATTCGTAATTGTGGATTAAAACATAACATCAATATCATTATAATTTAATTAGATATAATATAAAACCAAGATACTCATGCGTTGTAAAGTAAAAGAAATTCCATCTCGATCTCATGTACTACAGTTAGAAACATCGTGAAATTCAAAAGTTGAGTTATTTCTGAATGATTTTGGAATTATATTGAGTGAGTATATTGATCGAGTAATGGACGAAATTTAAGAATGGTAATACATATCGCTAAGTTCATTCGAATTCGTATTACCTCCCTTTCAAAAATTCTACGTACTCTTCTACAAAAAGATTTGTTGTGTTGTCGAATCATATTGAATGAGTGTGTGGATCGAGTAATGAACGCAATTTAAGGAGGGTAAAACATCGCCAATTTCATTCAAATTCGTATTACCTCCCTTTCAAAAATTCTACGTACTCTTCTATAAAAAGATCTCTGTGTTGCCGTAAAGACACAAAAATCAACATCAGCTTATTAAACAAAGAGTGTTCTGTTCGATTTGAATGAATTTGTGAACCATTCTGAACGTTTCTTGGGATTTTTTCGATTGATTTCGAAACATTTCAAACGATTTTATTGAGTGTTTGGAATGAATTTATGAACGGGGCTGTGAGTAGGAATCGTTTAGAATGGATTAAGCGTAAATTTTACGACGTGTCTAACTATACATGAACAGTTAACATCATCGTGAAATTGACAAGGTGATGATTTTGGAATGATTTTGGAATGAAATTGAATGAGTGTGTTGAACGAGTTTTGAGTAAAATTCAAGGGAGGGGGTAATCCAGTTTAAATAATTTAGTTCAGGATGAACAAAATTAGCGATATTTATTGACTCCCTTTAATCGAATATACATTAAAGTTTAAAAAAAAAAAGATTCTTATGTCTTAACGTTGAATTCACAAGCTTACAAATTTAATACAATTTAACAAAAATAATATTTTGATAGTATAAGTTAGGAATCTGACCAGAATAAATGTAACAACCAGCCTTGAGTTCAAAATAAAAACGCTCTCCAAACGTTTCCAAATGTCACCCAGTTTTAAAAGGCTTGCGTATAGTTTGTCCTAAACGTAGGACAAATGTTAGATGAATAAATCGAGACCAAGTAAATTAATTCATGGATCACCAATAGACTGGTTTTATATTCTCGCAAGAAATTGATATACGTCGGTACTTCACCCTCACTTTGTGGTAATTGCCAACACATATCATTGATTTGGCTCCTAATTTATTTCCGCGTCTGGTTTTCATACCACAAAACCATTTTCTTATAAATGGTTTCCATGAATAATCATTTTGGTTTTACATCCCTTATCAGTTTATGTGATATTTAGATCTAATTTATCCCCATTCATCACAACTAACGATTTAAATTTGAATATATAGAGGATAATCGTTTGTTTCAGTGTAAGATCGATTTATATTTCATTGAGTGAACAACAAAAGCTTTATTTTCACGAGAAAATATAGCTTTTGTTGTTCACGAAATGAAATATCAATCGATCTTACTCGAAAAACTTACGATTATTCTATTTCTTTAATGCAAAAATGAGACAAAATGTGAAATTTTTAGGACATATTTTCGTAAAGCGCGTCATTTTGCACGTGATTGCCACGCAACGTTTATTGTGACGTCACTTATATCGCCCCGCATAGATGACTTCAGATAAGGTAAAATGCACAAAAGCAGGGTAAAAGTTTTTGATCATTTCACTGCTTTTGCGGTGAGATTATTAAGTGATAATCTACCGTTATTTCCCGATAAACCACCGAAAAGCATTAAAGAAATGTTTATACTATTCTTCTGTGTTGGATGCTGTGTCAAAATAAGCTCTTGAACTCGAAGAAAAAAAAAAACAATTAAGGAAAATCAACAAACCTTTTAGATTTATACTTAGATAATTATTCATTGTTTATTTGAGACTAAAAAAACAGTTTAGCTACATTGTGAATTTGACAATCAACTCGATCAAAATGATCTCAATCGATCGTTAAGCGCTCCGTTTAACCACTACAGACACTCATTCAAATGATTAAAAAAAAATGTTCTAAAATTGTTTAAAACATGTCGAAACCATTCAAAACAATCGTTGCTTCATTCAAATTGATAAAATCTTTCCATGGTTTTATTGACTAGAGGGGGGGGGGGGGGGGGGGCTGTAATCGTTTGATTGGTCCGCGAAGACTGACAAACACATAAGGACGTAGATTTTAAGAAAGGGAGGCAATAACATATCGTTAATTTTGTCCAAACGGACGAAATTGTCGATTGGGATTACCTAATTTTTATTGCATTCAAAACTCGCTCTTCCCAAGCATTACGTTTTATTCGGAAATCTTTACAAAATCATTCACCCTGTCGATGCTGTCGATTTCACGATGTTGTTTAATGCAATATCGTGACGCATACATGTACTTCGTAAAAAATATGTGTGAAATCAGAGGCATTTTCAGAATGGTACATCTACAGTTAGGACAAAATGTGGTTATATTCTCAGGGAAAAAAACATTTTTACGGGAAGCATATAATTTCTTTAAAATCCAAAGCAATCTCATCCTTTAAGATATATACCCCCCCCCCCCCCCTCAAAAAAAAAAGAAGAAAGAAAGATAACCACAAACATTTTAGTAAACACTTGCGATTTTTACAAATACTATTTTATAAGCCAGCATGAATTCATCGCGGAACATCTCAGATCAATTGAACAATATGCGCTAAAAATTTTATGATTATAATATTGTCTTCAACAAATAATTTTCAATTCAACATTTTTACCAAATTCACACCTTTTTGCACTCCTAGTAAGTTAAGAACTTTTGTTTTTCCTTCTAAAAAATGTTTTGTAATAAATTTATAACATAGAAAAGTACGTTTCGTTATTAAAGAGAACAAATTGAAGGGTCTTACTCCTGATCTAAAATGAGTCATTTTGAGTATTTCCTCCTAGCTTTTGCACTGGTATGAGATGTACACGGACTAATAGGCACTTTTGAGGCAGGGGTTTGGTATGATATATTTAGAAGCATAAAAGGGAACCAAGTTTTTGACCACAAGGGTCCTTATCAAAATCGTGTAAGTCAATAACAAGTTCTCTATTTTATATTGATATTATATTTTATGCCCATGCAGTTATTATAAAATTACAACAGAATTAAATATTAAATGTCAAGTTAAAGTTTGAGAAAATTCTTAGTTGAGCATGAAAAAAAGTGTTGTCATCAAGGACCCAGATAAAATAAAGAGTCACTGTCAACCAAATGTGAGTTTCGAACTCGTAATACCTGTGTCAATATAAACACTTTGCTGAGGATTGTTCATTTCTATAGAAATAGTACCAAACAAAATCTAAAGGGGCGGTAAACCATTGTATTTAAGGTAGTGGACCCGTAATAGTTCCGAAACATTTCGGAGGTAATAGACTTTAACAGTGTTAACCGAGGTTTCCTAATGAACTTCATTAGGAAACCTCGGTCAACATTGTGAAAGTTCATGAGCCCCGAAATGTTGCGGAACTGTTACGGGTCCACTACCTTAAAAGAGGCAAACCGTTTCTGAATTCTGAATAAATCTTCGAACTTCTCTTTTCCCCGAACACAAAACGAAGCACTTGATTTAATCAAGGCCAATTATCTGAACTTGTTGCCGCAATGGTCCAAGAACCGGTCAATCAAAATAGGTTTGGAATTCATCGGAGATCTGTTCGCGTTCATTGCTCCGTGCCCTAATTATTGTTTCGTGGAAATATCATGGAAAGTTTTGATAAAAGTATGAGCAAAAAACGCCGAAGATGTCTCAGTGGTTGTGGGACAATTCTTTATGCCAATTTCAATACATTGCATACATCTACATTTTTTTGCCAATTTTTGGGAACAAATGAAGTTAAAAAAAAAACACCCAGAAAAAAGATCATTTACCGTTTTTTCTAACATTAAATATTTTCTTTACATGGATAACTTAGAAATAAGGAATTTTTCCTGCTGGTCACTTTGACAAATATTTGGAAGAAAGATCCGCCCGAACAGAAAGACAAAGATCTGCCTACACAGACGTGCAGCCAGATCTTAGCATACAGAGCTTGATTTTTAGGCTTTCTAAGCAATTATTGTAGGAGAAACTTGAGCCATACTGGTCGAAAGGTTCAAAAACATCAAACTTTGTTTCAGACATAGTATAAATTCAGCAGGATAAGGCTGAAAGACGTTGCATGAAGGTAGAACTCGTGGTACCTAATATACTAAAGACGTTGAATGCAGATAGAACTCTCGGTAGCTAATATACAAAAGGCGTTGGATGAAGATAGAATTCGCGGTACCTTATATACAAATGGAGTTGGATGAAGGTAGAACTCACGGTGACTAATATACTAAAGACGTTAGATAAAGGTAGAACTTGCGGTGCCTTATATACCAAAGACGTTGCATGAAGGTAGAACTCGCGGTACCTAATATACCAAATACGTTGTATGAAGGTAAAACTCGCGGTAGCTTATATACTAAAGACGTAGTATGAAGGTAAAACTCGAGGTACCTGATAAAATAAAGACGTTGGATGAATGTAGAACTCGCGGTATCTTATATACCAAGGACGTTGGATGAAGGTAGAATTCCCGCTACCTCATATACTAATGACGTTGGATGAAGATAGAACTCGCGGTACCTCATATACCAAAGACGTTGGATGAAGGTAGAATTCGCGGTATCTAATACACTAAATACTTTCAGGAAAGCGGATAGATTTTTAAACATTTGAATTATCGTTTATGCGAGGATGAATGCAGGTTGTATTCGTTTAAAAATTAAATAGAGCATAATCGTTTGTTTCAGTGTAATATCAATTTATATTTCATTGCGTGACCAACAAAAGCTATATTTATACGAGTGGCGGAGCCACGAGTTAAAATGTAGCTTTTGTTGTTCACGAAATGAAATATCAAAATCGATTGATATTTCATTGCGTGACCAACAAAAGCTATATTTATACGAGTGGCGGTGCCACGAGTTAAAATTTAGCTTTTTTTATTTCTCAAATGCAAAAGTGACACAAGATATGAAAATTTTAAGACAAATTTTCCTAAAGCGTGTCATTTTACACGAGATTGCTATGCAACGTCCATGGTGATGTCATCTATTTTGCTCCACAAGAAGACGTCGGGGTGAAAATAAGGAAAGCAGGGTTTAATTTTTTGATAAATCCAATAGTTAGGCAGTATCAAAAAGATTATCTACCGTTATTCTTCGGTGAACCAACGAAAAACATTAACTAAATAAGCATTTTATCGCATTGCAAGCACTTGTTTCAGACGATTTCTACAAAATGACATCCTAATCTTACCTTATGTTAAATGATTCAGAATTCAGAAAAATATAAGGCATTCAACGCGTATTTTCGCATGCAGTGGCTTAAATCATATTTGTTTGTAAGATAATTGAATGTCATATAAGTGGAACGAGATGATTCCGTGAGATCAAGCCATTATATACGGATCATGGAACGTTCAATTAATAATCCCTCTCACCACGTGACACAGCGGGGCGAATCACGTGTAAAATAGCTTCGTTTGTGTGTTTTGAAGATTCGAGGAGTGTATTCCTCTTATCTAGAAAAGGGCTTCTTAATCATGACTATTCGTACATGTTGGTACAGTTAAGAACATTGTGAAATTGTCTCTCATTTAGACCAAAACCATTCTAAATCGCTCACACAGCGCTCCAATCATTCATTCCAAACACTAACTCAATACAATACAATACAATACAATACAAATCATTTTATTTGCATTCAAATGTGCTTTTTGCACACATAGCAAAATTACAAATATAAACAATATAATTGTCAACATGATGTAGGAGAAGTAAGTGGAGAAACTATATTACCTATTACTCTTTAGAATTTCATTTTGTCGCAAATTATTTGCTTCAAATATAAATTTAGCCAAATTATATATCATTTTCCTATTTTCGGATGACATTAGACTTTCGAATTTATACATATTAGGCCACCTACAGAAGTAAGGTTTGAAAAACTGATTACGAAGATTTCGGTAAAAAGGACAAACAAGTAAAAAGTGAAACTCACTTTCAACAGTATTTTGGTTACATAGTTTGCAGATCCTAGATTGTTGAGGAACATTTTGATGTCTTCCCTTTTCAATTTCTAAATCGTGAGATGAAGTTCTAAAACGAGTGAGGGCATTTCTTAATCTTTTATCATTTAAAAAATCTAGGTAAGTTTCTTGTTCAAAGGAGTGTTTAAACATGCTATAATAATATAGTCGAGATGAATTGTTAATATCTGAGTACCACGATTGATAATATTGGTCAAAAATACGCTGTTTGATTGCATGGAAATTAATTAGGTCTGGTCTTTGATTAATCCAAATATCTTGAAAACCTAGAGATTCTAAAAGTGATTTGAGATGAAAGGCCCAGTTTAGATTATTGTAAGTTTGATTTATATTTGCGTCATCTTTTTGCATTTTAAAGACTTGTTTAACAATACTGTTCTCTGGAAGATGGAGAATTTTAATCCAGTAGCGAATCATGTTACATTTACGAATGACATATAGAGGAACTCTTCCTAGTTCTCCATAGATACTAGACAAATTAGTAGATTTTCTAACCGATAAAATTCTGCGAAGGAATTTTGCATGTATTTGTTCAATATCCAGACCTGCGCTGTAAGACCAAATCTCTGATGCGTAGTGCATTACCGGTAGAACAATTGAGTCAAATAAAAAACATTTCTTTTTAATACTAAAATCGAAGGTATTAAATAAAGAAAATAGACCGTATAAGGACTTGGCGGCATTTTCGGCCAGCTTCTTTTGAGATCTTAACCAATTACCATTTTTGAATAGATATACTCCTAGATATTTAAAGCATGGAATAATTTCAAGTTTACAGTTATTCAAGTAAAAGTCATAAGAAGTATGGTTTTTATTTTTTTCAAAGATCATAACTTTTGTCTTCTCGGTATTAATTTTAAGATGCCATTTATTACAATATATTTCAATTTCTGTTAACATTGACTGTAATTTAACTGGTGATGTCGAAAATAAAGCCTTGTCATCTGCAAATAGAAGTAGAAAAAGCTGTAATTGGCCGATTGTAAAAATACCGTCGGCACTATTATTGACGTTAACGTTTTGAATGACGTCATTAACGAACATGATAAAAAGCAAACTTGAATTCGAGTCTCCCTGTTTTACTCCAAGATACGAATTTATCACATGCGATATATCATTATTAAATTTTACGGAAGATTTCACTTCGAAGTACATTGCTTTTAGAGCATTTACAAATTTTGAACTTACGCCTTGACAAAGTAACTTTTGCCATAAGAAGGAACGATTTATTTTATCGAAACACTTTTCATAGTCGATAAAGACTGTGTACAATTTCTTCCCAGAACTTAAAAGTTTTGCTATTATAGAATGTAATATGAAGATACAATCAACGGTACTTTTATTTTTTTGATAGCCAAATTGGCACATTGATATTATTTCATTTATTTCATTCCATTTCATTAATCGACGATATAATAAATTGGAATAAACTTTTGATAGAATGCTATTTAAAGTGATACCTCTGTAATTTTTCGGATCAGATGAATCGCCTCCTTTTGAAATTGGTATAATATAACCATGGGCCCAACTTTGTGGATATTGAGAGTTTTCATAGAGTCTATTAAAAATATCTAAGAAAATTGATTTAAGTGAATTGTATGATCCTTTAATTATCTCCGCTGAGATTTTGTCTGGGCCACACGCTTTTCCATTATTTTGACTAAAGACGGCAGAATATATTTCTTCTTGGGTAAATGGTTGATCTAAAAACGAATCCGTAATATAAGGGCAATTATTCTTATCATCTGGATTTGTGCTTTCTGTGTTCTGTTCTAACAATTTTTCAAAATGTGTATAAAATGTTTCTATTGTAATATTATCTGTGTTACTCTGCATGGGGCGTTTATGAACACTTTTTACATTTTTCCAAAACTGACGGGGTTCAGATTTCGCTATATTTTCCAATTTTATCGCTTCTTTTTTGTAATATTTCCGTTTTTCGCGTTTTTTTACATTATTTAATCTGTTCTTTGCTTGAATATATGTTCGTCTATTATGTTCATTATTTTGATTTTTAAATTCTTTTATAGCAACTTTAAGATTTCTATTTGCTACTTTACATGCTTCATTGTACCATTTTGGATGACGATAATTACCATTAAAATCATCATTAATTGGAACACGTTTAGTAAAAACTGATTTAGCGTTATCTAACAAGAAATCGGTAAGAAGTGTAATTTGATTTTCTATATTATTTGAATTTGACAGTTTAAGTTTTAATTGGTCAACATTTGTTGTGATGCTGCTTTGGAACGAGTGTAATTTATTTTCATCGAAAACGATTTTATCAATAAATGTTTTTGTTTTTCTAGCTTTCTTTCTTTTACATGTTTTTCTATTTAAAGCAAAATACAAACATCTATGATCTGAAAATTCGCTCCAATTTAAGATATTAAAACTGCTTAAGTATTGCAAATCATCTATATTGAGCAATACGTAGTCCACTGCACTCATGCCGCGGTCGCTGCAATATGTAAATTTACCATCTACGTCATCATGGCATCTACCATTAGCGATGATATGATTGGTCGCTTCACACAGTGATAATAAGCGACGGCCATTTCCATCAACTATACAGTCAGAGTTTACTCTTGGTTGGATAGTTCTAGGAATGTCGTCAATAGATATTTCTTGGTCAAAAATATAATCATCCGTATTATAATCGGACAAATTAGATGTCCTAGAATTGAAGTCTCCAGTTATGAAAACTTTACCTTTACAGCTATATCTTGCTAAACCATTTTCAATTTCATCAAAAAAGTCAAAGTTCGATCTTGAATGTATAGCAGAATTATTCGGTGGTATGTAACATAGACAAATGAAAACATCTTGAGAAAAATTAAACAAAGTTGAATTGATTTTTAACCATAGCAAACCTTTGCTATTTTTTTTACACAATGTTTATCTTGTTTTTCAAGTTTGATTTATGGTAAACGGACAAACCTCCACTGTAACGACCTTTTTTTGAACCGGGTTTTTTTATTTCCCGGAAGATGATAACTCAAGTAATTATTTATTTCTAAGTTTGTTTGTTGTTTACCTATCCAAGTTTCTGTTAAAAGAATTATGTCATAACATTGTAATTGCTGTATAAAATCTGTATCAGAAAGTTTTCTACACAGACCGTTCACATTCCATGAAATTATATGCAGTTTCTCATCACTCCCCTACTCGGTAACCTCTTCATAATGACCACCTGGATTGTGCTGCACCATCAACTTTGAACCAGCCCATTTTACATTTTTACCTGCCGCCTTTTCTCGGTCCATTATGCTGTACATTTCGCTCCGCTTTTGAAGAACAGCCTTCGTCTGTTGAATACCCACTCTTTGGTTTAAAGATTTTAACTCATCACTGCATTCAATCGCTGTTTTTCTGACTAGTTCTCTCTCTTTGTAGAAGTGAAACTTCGCAACTACAGGCCTAGTTTTTGACAGTTTTGGTTTTCCTATTCTGTGTACTCTATCAAGAGTGATATTATCATTAATATTTAGCTTTTCTTTAATGAAAGTAGTCACGACGTTTTCACAATTTTCATTCTCTGTTTCTGGTAAGCCATGAAATAAGAGATTCTCTCTCATGCTTCTGTATTCAAGCTCATCTGCCTTTTCCATCAATGTTTCATTTTTTGTTTCAATTGACTTTAGTGCTCCGTCAAACTTGGTGACTTTATCTGAGAGGGTTTCTAATTCAGACTTGGTTGTTTTTACTATTTTCTTAGAATCTTCAAATTCATTATTGATGAACTTTTGACTGTCTTCGGTCTGATTTACTCGAAGTTCCAGATTTTTCACCTTTTCCTCTAATGTTTCAACTTTGACATGTATACTGTTTACAGTTTTTTCAATTGTATCAATCTTTGCTACTGACAGTTTTATTGTTCTAATATCTTGTATAAGTTCTTGTGCCCATTGAGGAGGGACAGCACTGAAAGGTGGTGGGGAAGCTTGAAGTGATTGCATGAACGATCCCGGATAACTCGGCTGAGGATAAGTCATGTTCGTTGATTGAGCCGTATAAGGAGTGTAAGGGCTATACAGACTTGGGTACGATTGTATAAATGAGCCAGATAGGTCGTTTGTAGATGTTGTAGGTACTGAAGAGAGTTTATATCGTTTGTTTTTAGTAGAGTTATCGTTATTATCAATGTTTGTTGACAAACTATTTTTAGCCGTTTGGGTGGTACCTGTTTGACCAGTTAATTGTTGATAATGTCCGCTCTCATTTTCTAAAGGTGACGTGGCAGATCTTTTTCCGTCCAATTTTTCTTCCTTTTCGTGTGTTTTTCCTTTATTTTTCTTCTTCGTCATTTACCTTAGATATAAAGGCGTCGGTGTGTGTAGAAATTAGCTCATGGATGTCGATATTTTAGGTGAAATTTTGATTTTTCATAGAGCCATTTAACCATGTACGTTCTACCTACATCACGTGAGCATACAACTCGAACATTTCATAAACGTTCCAAAATCACTAAAAAGGATAAAAACAACAACTACATTCAAAATAAAAATATTTAGAATTGATTGAAAGTGTAAGCGTCTGATTGCTTCTTGAAGAAATATGAAGCTATTTAAAGAAATAGGTATCCATAACTTTTCTAAAGGGGTTAATAACAGTTTTGTTAATTCTGTATAAAAATAGCTTTATTGGATTACCTCCCTTTATTCTCACTCAAAACTCACTCATCGCACTCATTCAATTTTATTCCAATTTCATTCGAAAAACATTCACCTTTACAATCTCGGGATATTCCTAAATTTAACATTGTGAAATTGACACTCATCTCGTTCAAAACCATTCCAAATCACTCGCTTTCATTGACGCTCTCGTATAAAACGATTCCAAATCACTTGTTTAGCGCTACATTCATTCTCTCCAAAAGATCACTCGTTGTTTTAATTAAAGCACTGAAAGAACTGAGGAGTTGAAATGCGTTGAAGGGTCATTCCTGTGAAATTGGTGTAATATCACACCCCTCCTCATAGTAGTTTGGACAGAGTAAAATGACCTTGACTTGGTGACCTCAAAATATCACAGCACTTCCCTGAGTCAGGGCAAGAATCCTATAAAATTTCTAGCTCACATGGTTGGGGGCAAAAAACAGTTTCAATTGATGAAACATCAAAACAATGAATTTCTATAGGTAATGCTGAGTAATTGTAGGTCGTTTCTTGCTTGTATGTAACATGGTTCCATTTTTATGGATGGCACAGGACAACTGTTGTAGTGCCAGCAAATAAGCATACTACCTTGAGCTTTGACCTTGGCCTTGGAGCTATCTTAGCTATCCTCCAAACTCCAACTTAAAAAGCATTTATAAATACATCAAATTAATAATGAGTTAAGAAAAATACGAAACAAATTATAAGGTCCTAAGTTTTAAAATCAAATATTGGCCCATTGTTTTTGCATTATAAAAATATTTTGGAGCATGCTTTGAGTTGTGGGGAATTTGGTCTATATCATTAACTTTGGGCAAACAGTCGTACATTGTAATAACACTTTGTGTTGGAAATCATCTTATATTTCCATATAAATGTCATGTGCTTAAATAGGTCGAGCTTTCCATTAATATAAATCTAAATGGATTGGACATTACATATAAAAAGGAGACCCATAGAGGGTCATTTCAACCGGATTTTCCTACGTACCAATCGGGAACCCTCGGCGATTCTACGGAATAGACCTCGGAAAAAATAAGGGCGCAACCGTGAAAGCGCGTCGTTTGGCACGCGGGTTTATATTACGTCACAAACATTATTTTGCGAAAACAAAATCACAACAAGGTTTAAATTTGACATATTATCATTCGAAAACAAAACGCAGTCATTTACTGCGTTATGTTTTCAAATTATAATATACCTGATATTATGAATCCTCTGATTGGCCAATTAATAAATTAACAGTAGCCGCCACCAAAGTGCAGTTGGGTAGGCATAAGACTTCCAATCTGGAAGTCGTGGGTTCTATCCCTGGTGGCGGCAAATATCCTTTCCGACGTTTGTCTCTCACCAATGAGTAGATAATCGTAAACATATGTGAGACAGCAGTCGGAGGCTGGGAAAGGGTGTAATGGTAGTACAGGTGAAAGAAATACCAGGAATCCATTGTTAGGTGCTCCGGCCGCCGCGATATAACTGCGAGATTGTTGAAAGCGGCGTTAAACCCATTCAAACAAACAAATAAAGTAACCATGTCTTGGATGTGACGTTACAGAAAGTTACCGTTTGTACCTATATCTCAATTTAGCTCATTTAATGTATAGAATTCACAAAGGAGGCAAATGTGGATTTTTTAAATGAAACTTGACACGCTTGTTCCCCAATACAAGAGTTATCCAGGGTAAAAAGGGGAATAACTCTGAGAGAACTTTAATAGCAGCTACGCCCTTTTTGCGACTTAGATTTTTTTTAATTTTCCATCCCCTGCTGTCGAGTAGTGCACTTGTAGATGGTGCTCTTGTTCTATTAATCCTTTTTCAATTAGACGCTACGACATTTTGACCAGAGAGTGTAATCGTAGAATATTTCTGGATATTACTTTGATTTTTTGAAAGTTTTAAGTTGCAGAAATACTATAAATGCAATCATGTGAGATTTTTTCTTTGATGGGGAGCTAGGTCGGTATCGTGCTAGTTTCTCAATGGTTGCATCTGTTTCAATATTGACGTTGTTATTTTTATCACTGTAACTATGCGAATATGTTTTGTTAATTTGATTATTTTGGACAATGAGCTGATTTGCTTAATGTCTGCAAAAAAGACTTATATAATGTTACGTTATGTTATGCTTGCGTTGTTAAGTAACATGTAGAGAATGGACGAGAAGGATCATTTTCAGACGATGCTTGCTAAATGATGAGGTTCTCGTAACAAACGATATTAGTAGATAAAATCAAATAACTTGGACTGGCACACTTTCGTTCATTGAATTTAGTTTCTCATATAAGATTTTTTCTGAGACTTCGCTTGCTTTCATAACTCAGAAGGGATAATTATTATTTCACCTTTTATGGTTAGGTAGAAGAAAACCATCAAGCATTTAAACCAAAGACTTGATACGGTTTTTGGAAAGTAGAGCTACTATCTAGGGAACATGATTAGCATATATATCCATGGCTCACCGCGAATAAATTGTATTTGGCAATTGATATATAGGCCGTAACAATTGTTTCGTGCTGAACCATCGAAATCGATATATATTTTGAACAAGAGGACCATGATAGCCCTAGATCGCTCGCATGAGTCTCATAGACCCCTGGGACATCATATCAATTAAATAGACATATGTGAACAAGGAGATTATTTCTAAATTTCTATGGGATGTTTTCAGCAAAGAGTAAAAAGGATATGCCTGGGCAACGGCCTTACATGAACATAAAGACATGTTATGAACAAACTACATGAAATACAATTAAATTTGACTATTATGAATAGTCCCTGCCTTCTTGTTTCAGAGAACAAGTTTTCAAGATTTTCTCCATAGTGTCTATGTAAAATAAGGTTTGATTCATTTAGAGCCCAAATATGACCCCAGGTGAATGACATGAAAACATTGGTAGAAGTCCACTATATAATATTACAAACAAAATATGGAAGATGTCTGCCTTTTAGTTTCAGACAAGAAGAATTTTTTCATGTAAGATTACCATGTATGGAATTGTTTTTAACTCTGCCAGATGCAAGTTTTTAGCTCTTTGAATCAGTGTAAACAGGGGGTGGAGTCCAAAAATGATCCCAGGGTCGTGATATGAACAAACTTTTCAGCGGCCCACTACAGGATGCTACATACAAAATATGAAAGCTGTTGGCTTTCTGGTTTTAGAGAATAAGATTTTTAAAGATTTTCGCCCTTTGCTGCTATGTTAAAATGGATGCGCCCGGGTGGAGCCCAAATGTGACACTAGGGTCTTGATATGAACAACTTGGTAGAAGTCCACTGGATGATGCCACATACAAAATAGGAAAGCTGTCTGCCTTTTGGTTTCAGAGAAGAAGATTTTTAAAGATTTTCGCTCTTTGAGTCAATGTTAAAAGAGTTGCCCCTAGGTGGTGCCAAAATATGACCAAAGGGTCTTGATATGAACAAACTTTTCAGAGGCCCACTACATGATGCTACATACAAAATATACTGAGTGCAAAAAGTTTAGTCGTTCAGTCTTCGATGAGATACATTTCAAGATGTGATTCATTTTTCACAAAGAATTTGACATTAGTGAAGGTTTTAATCAATTTCCTTCCAGAATGCAATGATTTTGAATTGTCAGACGAAAATGGTCAGTCGTAACGATATGATTCTCTACAGACCGGTAGAATGAAAAGGTCACACAGTTTTTCATCGAACTTGCTTTCTTTTGATCGTAGGTTTTTAATTTTCTTTCATACATACTTCTGTAGTGACGTTTACGTGAATATAACGCACTTGGTCGATGTATGGGTGTAGCAAAATGGCATAATTTTCTTTTTTGTCTCACTTGTTTACTACATACTTCAAATTGAAACTTTCTTTTAGCTAAATTATTTGCCTCCTTGCGACGTAATCAAATGTGCGACTAAACTTTTTGCGTTCAGTATATTAAAGTTGTCTGTTTTCTGGTTTCAGAGAAGAATGGTTTTTGAGGATTTTCCTATTTTCACCTTTTTTGTTATGGGTAAATGGAGATTAAAGGTGGATTTCATCTTTTTGGACAACTTTTGTAGAACTTGATCCATGAAACATCCCTGCGAAGTTTCATCAAAATTGGCCCACCGTTCAATGAGGAGAAGCTGTTTCAAGAAATTGTGGACGACGCAAGACGAACGACTGACGACGGACATTGGACGATCACGATAGCTCACATTGATCACTTCGTGCTCGGGTGAGCTAAAAGGGAATGGATCCAGTACAGTTACACTCAAACACAAAAAGAAACTATGCATTGTGTTTGGGGGACTTTTTGCAGGCTTCCATATACATCAAGATACAAGATACTAAATTGTATTTATAGTCAGTTTTGTAACAAAATATTAACACCAGCGATGTATCGCTATGTGACCTAAACCTAAGCATATTTGGTACCAAAGTACAGACAATTCAATTAACCACAAAGAGGGATGATCCGGTTGGAAATCAAAGATTGTGTAGACATATGATATTTATCAAACTGTGTAAAAGGTCAAAATAAAAATACATGTCCGTAAATCTGTTCCTGAACGGACTGAACGGAGCTTTTAGACCCTTCAAGAGATGGTTATGAAACAATTTCGTTAATGTCGGGTATTTCCTCCATGTTGTCGTATTACCTGTAAAAAACGACGTCTAATTGAGCTGACGTAACGTTATACGACCAACGGAGGAAGGCGTTTCCTTTCGACCTTCAAAGCATGCCCCAGCTCCTCCAAGTTGTTAACATTAAGCCTGGTCCTTACTTTGACAAAGCAGATCTCAAATATGCTCGGTAGGGTTAAATAAAGGTCAGGCGAATCGGCTGGGCACGGCAAGATTTCACTGCCATTTGTATTCAAATATTGCCGCGCAATGCGAGCCGTATGTGAAGGCGTCAACTGACGCCTATGCCAACGGCGGTACTGCTGCGTCCAGAGCAGACGAGCAGCGCGATGACGTTGCGTCATCATGCTTCCAACGTAAGGTCGTTTGACTCGTATCGGCCAACAGAGGTGACGAAGTCGTCTAAGAACGGTGTCCCTGCTTACAACATACTGCCTATCTGTCGCAGTAGTCCTCTAGAACCGGTGTCGATCGTACGTGAAGTGAAAAAGACGGTCTAAAATTGCGTCAGTAACCCGAGGCCTGCCTTTTCGAGGCCGAAATGTATCGCTTTTCGTGACCGAAATTATCAATATTTTACTATCCTTTTGTAAAAAAAAAATCTACAGTCAACGACATGGTGAAATTGACAAAGTGAATGATTTTTGAATGATTTAGGAATGAAATTGAATGAATGTGTGGAGCGAGTTTTGAGTGAAATCGATGGGAGGTAATCCTATATCGCAAATTTTGTTCAGGATGAACAAAATTGGCGATATAGATTACCTCCCTTTAATAAAATATGCATAAAAGTTCTTTACAAAGCTTCCTAGTTCTTCAAGAACCTATAAGAAGCTGACAATTTGAACTATGGCAGTGAAATCGGGATTTTTCTCTTTCAAAATTTATTTTGAATGACGTTGTTGATTCTATATTTTTCAGTGGGTTTGAGTTTTTTGAATGGTTTGAGTGAGTGTGTTGAATGAATGATTGGAGCGCTGATTGAGCGATTTAGAATGGTTTTGATCGATTGAGATGAATGTCAATTTCACGATGTAATTAACTGTACGTATTTCAATTCTGAAGTTTCTTCACGGATCATTCAGACGCTTTAAAATTCACATTCACACATTTCATCGTTTGTATGAATTTACATTTACATGTATTCGCTGCAAACAAAATACTTCGACGTGAAGTAAATCTAGCGATCTGTACGAAAACATGTCAATTTCGATGTTGTCAGCGTAGCTTTCATGTTTCTTTCATTGTAACGCGTGTACTTATCACCAATTAATCACGCGGCTACAAGTTAACGTGACAGGAAATTGGTGTTGGCAGCACAGTGGACTACTTTTTCAACCAGCTGTCCTTGATAAAAACGGTGTATTGTTTGTTATATTACACTTTTTCGAATCTTGATGCACATAACTAAAATATTAATATAAAAAATAGATAATAATAAGTCAGACAGAATGCACCTGTCTTTTTTTAAGACTTAATTTACACTATTGGAATAGTGAAAGGAGTTCTTAAAGCTGCTCTTGCACAGTTTTTCATAGAAAAAATACAAAACTTGTTCTAAGTTTTGGAAATGTGTGTATTTTGAGACTATGAAGAATGGCCCAGAGCATTGGCACTAGAAACAACATATTTCAATAATTTTGTAACTTATTTTTTCGAAGTGGCAAGCTCAGTAAGGTATCCAGTCTATTTATTTCTAGTCTATTTATTACAAAATCGTTATTTTCCGTGAATAACCTTTCATTTTTTGCCTGTATTGATATGAAGTTTCTAGCTGTCAAATACTTTAACCTTAATCTTTGATTGAATAAGACAAACTTGCCGAATGTCAAGCAAAAATAGTTGGCTCGAAATTGAAGAATAATTTTTTTAGCGTTAGTAGTCACTTTATTTTTTAAGAATGAATTTAACCTAAATTCGGGTATATCGGTCTTTCTTTCGATGCATTACCAGATTGAATCTTGTTATTTTAAAGGCTTCAACATGATGGGGTAGTTTATTCCGATTGATTTTACGAAAAATGTTAAAATTCACATTTTCTCAATCTGTGCAAGAGCAGCTTTAAATACATTCAAATTAGATGGGTGGCATGTTTTGCATAACAGATGCACGGCAAAAGAAGCATAATTCTATACAGTTTTCACATGTATGCGTTTTTTTTTTGTTTGTTTGTTTTCGTTTCTTTTAATTGTTTGACCATTATCAGTTCCTTCCTAACCGCATAATTACACCACAATATTTTTGCTTATAACTACAAGGTCCCCTTTTTCGTATATGTGGGTCATATGCGGACTTTTTTTTATCCTAATCATCTCATTGGTAAGGCGTCAAAATTAATCTTCTCTCATACATCCAGTATTTAATTAAGTTGTTGTAGCAAAGCTAATTCTCTATGAAGCGACGAAAAACTTGGCCTATAGTAAAGTAATTAATCAGTTACCGCCGGACATCGGTGTACTAACGCGTCTAACAATACTCTTAATCTATGAAAACTGTTGCCCTCGGGTTCATATACGAAATAGAAACAAATGTTAGAATATTAGGTATCGGTTATGTCCAGTACATTTTTATCAGTTTAAAATGCTTTATGAAATTGTGATATATAA
Organism: Fragum whitleyi; assembly: GCA_948146395.1. Taxonomy (NCBI): domain Eukaryota; kingdom Metazoa; phylum Mollusca; class Bivalvia; order Cardiida; family Cardiidae; genus Fragum; species Fragum whitleyi. Next base: position 70,843,376 of record OX411546.1, read on the forward strand.
AAGATTAAAAAAAATTAAAATACATTTATGGTCAACTTAAAATAGAGAACACAGTTTACATATGCGCTAGTTTATATAGAGAATGGTAGGCTATCCAGCATCTCAAAAGAGCTTTCGCTTTAATTGACAAACGATTCACCGAAGTTTACTAGTTGAATGATAGTTTAACTCCCTTGATGGCCTAGTGGCACAGGCTCTCGACTCGTGATCTGGAGGTTCGTTGTTCTAGCACCATCGTCGCCAGCTCTAGTTCACCCTTCTTTAGAAATGGGTACAGAAATGGGTTAAAACCACTGTCTCTCTCGTGAAAACATCTGAATTGAGTGTTCGAGAGGAAGTCTACAAGCTTTTAAAAGATTTCGTTGCATTCGCACTGACTAAGTCGACATCAAGAAATACTGTATATCGCTTGAAGTTCGATAAACTGTTGCCCTAGGTTCGGGTGGAGCTTTTCTCGTTAAGGGAAAAAATCGTAACCCACCATGGCGAAAAAAGAAAAGAAAACCGAATAAACCAAGACGTTGTATCTAACTGATTTAAGCACGGTGTTATTGTTGGTTAGTTTTATTTACCTTGGGTTGTACTTAGCAAAAAAGGAAACTTTACATGACTTACTGAGGGCTGTAGTATCGCTACGAAACCATAAAGAATACAGATGTTACTATTACGTGAAACTTGAAGGCAATATCCGTCGGTTTATGGAGGGGTCAGTACCGGATGTTTGTAAAATGAGGTTTTTATTGGTGGTCAAAGGACAGAGGGATCGATTTCAAAAATCACAGAAATGAAATCAAGATTGTCGGTGATGTTTTGAGTAAAGGTCCTTGACGCTTTCGTGATTAGAGTCGTTCCAATATCACGATAGACCAACGTCTGAGCGTAATACGCATACTTGTCTTGCAGTTATCCTTCCTTTGATGAAATGAATTGAAAATTATGCAATGGTAACAGGGCCTCTACATGACGTCAAAAGTGGCCTATCTCATCTCGGCCGACACTTCATGTGGTTGTAACTGATTATTTTTGTTAATTAATATGGGTTTAAAGGTCACTTTCAATAGTTTTACATTTAAAATTCGACCGCTGGTGCACCTATCTATAGTTTTCTGTCGTTTCTCACAGTACAGCTACAGCTTTCATCTGAGGCACCAGTCGCCATTTTCCCCTAGGCGTATCTCTTGCCAATTGTGTGGGAGAGAAATGACACTTATCACAATTCTTTTTGTCAAATATGGGATAAAAGACGGCCGAGTAAGTGGTCGAACCCACAACCCGATGAATGAAAACCAGACACGTAACCGATTGTCCTAACCGGGCGCGGCAGTTCTAAACCGAGATGTTAAAATGTGAATTGCCTGTCCCGAGTGGCCAAACTTAAGAGTGGCTTTATAAACAGACATTCAAGCTCTATGTATACATGTAGTCTGATTCCTGCCTTTCTTCGATTATTGTTACATACCCGTTTCAATATAAATGTACAAACAATTTTGTTTTTTTCGTGCCGATGCTAAGGAATGAGTGTGACTGTGTAACAAAAATCACTCAAAATGAACTTTGGGTAGCTCAGCACGAGTATGTGACCAAAACCGGAAGTTACAGACGCATTAACTCAAACTCGCTTCAATCGCGCAAATTCCTGCGTATGTGTAGTCTCTGTAGCTAGTCCATCTAACACATGTAAATGAAGTTGGCCTAGAGCCACTGTAAGTCATTCAAAACAGACCAGCAAGTATGTAAAGTTTCTTTTTTTGCTAAGTATATATGAGTATCCCATGCATGTAATTCTCATCCATTATTACAAGCACTTTTTTAAAGTAAAAATTTACATTAAAAGACAAAGTATTGAATACGTATATTGATAAAAAGTATCAGCAGAGGGATGGGTATATTTTTCACTGCGATTTTCGTATTATAAAGTGTAATTTCCCTAGCACATACCCGTATTTAAACCAAGTGTGCTTAGTCAATTCCACTTTAAACTACAATAAACGCATTGAAAAATACCCCCGAGTCTTATACTTGCCGTCCTTTAGATCTAAGAAACTATTAGCCAAAATACTCGTCCAAAACATAAAGTTGCAAGTCTTCTTTCTGCGCGTATAGATTACACAATCTATTTTTAGACCGTGTGCTGTAATCTCGTCATCGAACTTTTATGGCATAAAGTTTTACAAATGGTTAGGGAACGGGGTTTATTTGAGTTCCTACAACACTGGACTTGCAGATCGAAGATGGGGGGGGGGGGGCTATTGTATTTTATACCGAAATAAAGGGAAATGATTTCCCCACGTGATGCGATTTAAACAAATCAAAATTCTTTATTTTAATGTATAACAATTATTTGCTGTTGTTTACACAACTTTTCAACAAAGGTCAATCTAAGGTCAAATAAACCAGACTTATCACACAAATGAAACTTACCTAATAAAAGTATAAGAAGATCAGAGATTGCCAAACTAAACAGGTAGAAGTTGGTAGCTGTGTGCATGTACCTGAAAAGACAAAAAAAAACACATTCAATTAGAGGATAAATAACCTACATGTAGCCCCTTGACCTCCGATACGACTCTCAAATATCAAATTGTTATTCTATCTGAAAATTAAATGGCGAGGAAAAAAACAGATAAAATTCGATGGTGAGTGACCTAAATGTCGTAACTACAGTTTATTTAAGCTATAGTTACGGCTTTTAAGCTTGTTATCCATGAAAATGAAATCAAAATAGCTGAAAATGGTGGAGGTCATTGGTCATTAGTTGTTTGGTCAGTGAATATTTTGGTTGGCAGCTGGGATTTGATATTTGCTGTTTAAACTAGAAGGAGGAAAGTAACTAATGATGTTGAACATCTATATTTCATCGTCATCTATATTCTTGAAAATTCATGCATTCTTAAAAGTCTTGTCAAGAAATTAAAGGTATTTTTGTATTTAACTCATAGGTCCATTTACCTTATACCATTTGTTTTGTTTAAACCTTTTTATTTTTCATCGAATGGGAATCTAGGTCTTTCAACTAGGGTTTATTCCTCTTAGATAACTTCCTGGAAAATTCAGCAGTACTTGCGCCGAATGTGCGGAAATCAAAGGACGAAGTTCGATAGCCACTCCGGGAATCTAACTCGAGACTTCTTGACAAAGAGGCCGCAGCACTACCTCTCGACCACGGCACCTGTAGCAAATCATATGAATGACTATATCCGGCGTTACGCACACATATCGTAGCGCTCGCGAGTAACCAAGAAGTACTAACAATGAGCGGTTCAAGATAAAAAAGCCAGTATGTGCTTTGTTTTAAAGAATGCGGGACTGGAATAGATTTATACATGTTTTCAAAATAAGAGAGAGGGACGCGCAATTGGTCCAGAAATGGTTACCTGTATTGTGATCCTTTTTACAGAAACAAATGGTATGCGACCGTAAGCGCCTCACTTTTCTGATTGTAAATTCGGGCAAAAATTGAATTAGCTTAAAAAATTAGGATGATTTGGGTTAAGCGAAAATGGTTGGCACAGTGGAGAGAGTAAAAAGCAATAGCTTTCAGTAAAAATGATTAGAATGGTAATGAAAATTGAATAGACAGAACCATTGAACATCCATCAAGAACTAAATACCCATAAATAAGTGATGAAAACGTTCAAACATCTATTAAATTTCCTTGATAAGTGAACTATGAGATCAAATCGGATAAACGTTTCAAGAATTTCAGTTTCATCCAACCAAACCCAGTCAATGATATCATTTTTCAAAACACATTCTACAAATCACGTTTTCCCTTTCAATTGTCGTCTGCTCCTTTCATCAAGGAGGTCGGCTGCACCTAGGAACGCGATAATTATCGTCTGCTAATGACATCGTTTGATTATGTTTACGGAAAGTCGAATCTTATCGGCATATGACGGAGCTTAAAAACATATGTCGATGTTAGGCAACCAAGATGCCGTAACTACAGCTTGATTCAAGCTGTAGTTACGGCATTTGGGTAGCTTTCTTACGATGTGCCATCCCTCTCTTAAATAATCTTGTAAATCTTACATATCTGCCTTGAAATATAGCAAATTATGTGGTTGACCTAAGATACCGTCCCAAATAAACTTTATACACAACATGTTCGCTTTTCGAAGTTTTTCAAAATTCTACATCTGCAAAAAACAGACAATGTACACCGGCCTTTGGAAACACCCAACCGGTAGCAGGTATTTGTCTATGCTACGACTTTTCGACCCATTTTTTAAACAGATCGATTTTCGTAAGCTACTTTCAATTAAATGACTTGATCATTGAATCCAACAATAAAACTACGTTGAAATACAATTGAATTAAGGAGGTGGAGTCATCATAAATTAGAAAAAATATACTGTCTTATTTCTGTGGAAAGGTATGCTATTTCTTTTACTAAATAATAGTACCTCGCTAGTATATGATTTTTAAGCAATTCGGAAAATAAGAACAAAATCACTAAAATCTCTTCAAATAATAATGCTAGGTCCTTGTGCATTTCCCCTTTAAAGTTATCGAAAAAAGTACATTTTTTTATAATTAAAAGCAAATGTAATTGGTGAAAGAGAAATTTCAATAGCAAAAATAGGTATTTGTTTTGTAGCTTTCAACTGGTACTTAGTTAATGCAAGACCTTAAGCGAATATGAAAAAATAGAAAGGTGGCTAAGACTACCCAATAGCAGATATCCCTCGTGAAATCGAGAAGTGATAGGTACCTTCAATTTTTGAAATGAATTGCGGATTTGTTTGTTTGTTTGTTTGTTTGTTCGAATGGGTTTATTCCGCTTTCAACAATCTTTCAGTGATATCGCGGTTGTTGGAGCACCTAACAATGGATTCCAAGTATTTCTCACACCAGTACTACCGTTATACCCTTTCCTAGACACCAGCTGCAAGTCTACGGAATTGCACTGAAAGACGGATACATTCTTGACTAAAGTAGTTTATACTAAAAATACTTTTCCCGAAAAGAAGAATTCACAGAATGCTAAATCTTCAAAAACCTTAACCCCATATAAATTGAGGAGTGCTTCTAAATTCATGACATTTTGAAATTTATTACGACAAAAAACGCTACACTATTGATAATTTATCGTTTATTTATTTGTAAACAACACGGGGAAGGAGGGTCTCGATAATCAGATAGATTCGAGTCAACATGTCATGCAATGGTTGATAGAAAAAACAACTCATCTAAGATATTTAAAGATTTTTTTATCATGGATTTTGACACTAAAAAAAACCTTATCACATTTTAAGAAAACACGATTTTTTTTAGTTTCATACATCCATGAATAGATGAAAATCTCTTTATTTTTAAATGTCTAATATCATTAAGCAAAAATGTAAAGATTTCTTCATAACCAGAGATATTTTTATGGGACTACAGTTAAGAATATCGTAAAAATTGACTCGTGAATGATTTTGGAATGAAATTGAATGAGTGCGATGAGTTTTGAGTGAAATTCAAGGGAGGTAAAATAATATCGCTTAATTCGTCCAAATTCAATTTGATTTCTAAAGATACATAGTGCTTAGACAATAGTCGGGTAACTTGTAACAATTCGGAACTCGGGTAGGAACGTTACCCTAACCGATACCCGATACCCGGTTTCTTTCCTTATTTTTTAATACTAAACGGCTACAGTTAGTTACATCGTGATTTTGACTTACTGATCAATCAAAATCATTCTAAATCGCTCGCTCAGCGCTCAATTCATTCATTCCAACCACTCACTCAAACCATTCAAAAACGCCCAAGCCCATTGAAAAATACAGAATCAACAACGTCATTCAAAATAAATTTTGATAGAGAAAAATCTCGATTTCACTAATAATTTCACTATAATTCAAATCGTTGGCGTCTTATATGTTTTTGGAGAAATAGGAAGCTATGTATAGAAATTGCATGCTTATTTTATTAAAGGGAGGTAATCAATATCGCAAATTTTAACCTCCCTTTTGCCTCCCATTAAATTCACTCTAAACTCGCACCACACATTCAATCAATTTCATTCCAAAATCATTCCAAAATCATTCACCTTGTCAATTTCACGGTGTTATTAATTGTAATAGAATTACGTTATGTCAAGTTATAGTTATGTTTTATAATTGTTCATTTACGAAAGTAAGTTAGTACGTCTCGTAACATAGATTACGTCTAGAAAACGTGCCACACACAAACTCCCACTTGTTGTTCGAAGCGAATAATAGACAGGCATTTTCATTCTCATGGTAGTGCTCAAATTAATTCGTAATAGCTAAAACAGAAATCAAGAGTGGTAAAACAAACATAAGAACTCCTGATTTAACTGCTAATTAGATTCCCTCTGTCTGTAAATAATTGGACAAGCGCCATCGTAAAAACGGACGCTCTCTAATAGTCAGTATATCAATGTCACTGATAGAAGAATTCACTAAATATTTGTTGTTTTTATGGGCATTTTCGATGCCGACTGATTTATCTATGTGATTCTAATTTATTACTGTCGATCAAAAAACATCATGAGAGTGCTATCCGCCTGTTTCAATTTTGCCAGAGTGGTATATGGGATTTTACACGGATTGAACCCAACTTGGGGTTGAGGTTATAATTGCGACAGTTGACTTGTCTTAATATTGTTTCGCAGTGCATTTTTTTTTACTCAAGTGCAACCACAATATACTCTTATACAGTTAGTAACATCGTGAAATAGACTCATTCCGTTCAAAACCAGTCTTAATCGCTCACTCAATGCTCCATTCATTCATTCAGAACACTCGCTCAAACCATTCAAAAAATCTCCAAAATCACTTAAAGACATAAGACCAACAAATTAATTTAAAAAAAAATGGTTAAGAAAATTATCCACAATTTCATTGACTTTACAGTTTTGGAAAGCGTCTAATCGTTTCCGAAAGACTTAAAAAGTCATTTAGAACCTTTGTGCATATTGTATTAAAGGGATGCAATAAATATCGCTAATTTTGTTCAGGATGTACAAATTAGCGATATTGGATCATCTTCTTTTAATTTCATTCAAAACTTACACCCCTCTCTCATTCAATTTCATTCCAAAACCACTCCAATATCATTCAGCTTATCAATTCGCCATGTCCTTAACTACTCCAGTTAAAATATCTGGGTAAATTCTTTTTGTCAAACCACATGAGGTTGCAAATTGTACAATAGGAACAAGTACAGCAATTGACCTGACGTCGGACGACGTACCTACAGCTTTGATAAGCTGTATTTGCGACAAATAAGTCATCTACCAAGCAAAATCCTTGATAATGATATCGGAGGTCAATCGACTTCTTACTTACATGATCAAATTTTCAGTTGACGCATGTTGAATAAATTTGCGTGTTTATTAAAAAGCCTACGAAAAAGGGAGTATAGTCAGGTTCGATTATCAAAAATGAAAGAAACATCGAATATTTCGCTTGGATTTGTAATTTCTAATTAGATAAAGTCCCTTGAATTCAATCAAACAATCTTCTCCCCAGTATTTCTTTAAATTCTTACTACAATTTCAACGGTTCGGAGCCTGCATGTTATCAAGGAAACGCCTAAAACTTACTTCAAGTTGCTTCTGTTGATCCTATTATCAAACGTCATCTTTGCATCCAAAATTGCCAGGTATCTTTCCGTCACATATACCTTTGAATGTCTCCATTCGTTAGACAGAGAAATTGTCTCTTACGGCAATAAATCTGACTACATAACATTCTTAATGTCTATTAGGAAATTAAGAAAGGCTCCAAAGAGCATTATTTCACAATCACATGACCATTTATCTGACACAACACATATCTGTTGTTACTTCTATAGCGTACTTTCAGACTGTTTTTTTTTTTCTTAACCCTTTGCTGTTTAATCCCTGCTTTTTACGTCCCTATGATTTAACGATTGAGAAAACATTGTGAAAAAAGAAGAAATTGCTTCTGTCAAGCAATTTCTTCTTTTTTCCACACTTTGTTCTACCCTGCTGAATGGTTATTTTTCAAATTAAATCCACTTTAAATGTTCGTCTGCAAACCCTTTGAATTTGGAAAGGTCCAAAAGAGTAAAACAGGAAAGGGTTAAAGTAGATTTGATCTTTAGGTGCTGCATTGCAAATGAAATATTTTGTGCAATGAGTGTGTGATCCATAGTGTGATCCATAGTGTGATCCATATTTTGTATTCTATGGGCTATTGTTATCTCATTTTTAAACACCGCTATCATCACATTGCTCATTACCATTTGTCTTTAAAAGCTTTTGCTTTCGTTCTCATCCTTTTTACTTAAATTACATTCTTTTGTGTTTAATTAATATGTATATATATTATCATGTTAAAATTTATGCAAACAAATTATGTTTTAACCAATCCTTTGCCATAGCGTTCTTCTTTCATGTATAGGAGCAACGTCGTATTCTCGTTATTGCGTCACATCCGTTCTCTGTTTAAGTCCTTCAAAACTTAGTATACTCTAAATCATCCCCCTGTCCCAAAGACGCCGAGTTTCAAAATAATCTAAGTTCCTCGACAAAGCGTTGTTCTCCCAATCTACTACACATTTAAACCGTTTTTCTTCGACCATTCTTGGATATGGCATTTTTAAGACACCGTCGGTGTGTTCCCGACTGACAACGAAATAACTACAATGCGATCTGACGAACTTCTATCTGTCGTGATTTTATTCAGAAGTAAAACGAGTTGGAGACGAATTACTTCGTAATAATTCGACGTAGAGCGACTTTCCCGATTTCTCAATACGAAGTAGTTAGATTTATGAAAATGTAGTGCGACATGCGCCGATGGATGCCGATCGAAAACAAATTTCAATTTTTTCCAAGATAACGTCCCGCTAGGTTTCAAAGTACTGTATCCCCAATTTGGGCTCATACACTTTTATGAATTTCAATGATTCTTATATTTTTTGCAATATTAGTTTGTCCCAAAAGAATATTTTATGCGTTTTGTTTCAAATACTACAAAGGTTGGATCTAGACGTCACGTGGATACTTAAGTGAAAAAAAGCCGGGCGTTGACGGCACGTCAACTTACTGATAAATCCACGTTTTCTCCCGTTATCGCCCGGGTTTTGTCCGTAATCGCGTCTTTAACGGCCCAAAAACGTACATTCGTCTGGGGTACTTTTCTGATTACTGAAAAGTCTGAGCAATGCTCTGAAGGCCATGGACGGTGTTTTCATATTTGCATTTTTTGTTGTCTTAGTAGGAGTTTACAGACGTATAGATAGATATGAGGCGGTAATTCATTCAATCTTTGTTTCTCAATGAACCCTTTTTTGTTGGTATTGACAAGACGATTCAAATTAGTACCAACAATGTAGGATTTGTGAAATATTTCAATTTTAAATACAAAATACCCAAACTTTCTATATGTATATATCCAGAAAAAAATCGCGATTTCATTAAATAAATTGAAATTGTAAGCGTCTGATTGGTTCTTGAAAAAATATTAAGCCATTTATAGTACGTATATGTATTTAAGGAAGATAAAAATATCGCTAATTTTGTTTATCCTGAACAAAATTAGCGATATTGGATTAACTCCCGTTAATTTAACTCACAATTAATTCACCGTACTCATTTTATTCCAAAATTATTCCAAATCATTCACCTTACCAATTTCACGATATTGGTATCCAAATAAACATAATGTTGGCATGTTTGTAATGGTCGTGGTGTCAAGTAAAACGCTATTTCCAGCAGAACCACCTTGTAAACAAATGAATATACATGTACTCTTGCAGAGCTTTGCAGCTGGACACGAAAGTCAGTATATTAAAACAAGAGGACAATGATGGTCCTATATCGCTCTCTTAAACTCAATTAATGATAAAGAAATGCCATTGTTTCGGAACAATTCAAAATTGTACTTTTATGATACTCTTAAAAATAACCCATGCATGGGACCCTCTATTTTTAATTGAGTTCGTCCTTGTGACTAAAAAGATATTCTGACTACAGTTTATGACTCTAGACCAGCTAGAGTGTAAATAAGAAAATTAGCATTTAGGCCCCTTTTCCTTTGATATCAAATGGATGCATCCTATTTTCAGTAGGTATGTCCTTGTGACGGTATGTGACCTGAAAAATATTCTGACCAAATTTTATTTGAGCCACCGTACTTGTGGCCTCTAGAATGTAAATACATACGACGTCTGTCGATGCACGACGGTTATCCAATGATCCCAAAAGCTCACCTTGAGCACGTTATGCTCAGGTGGCCTTATAATAATAGTAATAAAAAGAGAACAGATAGGAACCTTTCATTATTTCTTGCGCACATAAAACAACAATTAAGATATTCTGAATCCAAAATAGCATCTGATTATTTAAAACACATGCTATTTCCTATCAATAGAAAGTAAAATGTTCTTCTTAACCATGACTGCATGAGATATCATAAAGATTAATCAGATAATGCTATCATTTTCTTGAAGTTCTGGTTTTATTTCGATTTATAAAGCATATCGGCATTACTTCCTTTCCGCAGATTGAGAACACAAGATGTCAAAATTTGTAGGCCTTTTTTTTATTTAAAGCAAATCATAAGTCGTAATGAAAAGATTATCCTTCTTGATGAATCAGAATGGACTTTTTTCATATTATTTTCAAGAAAGAATTGCTTCACTTTAAACAACTTCTATTAATTACCAAAACATGTGAATTTATCGGAAATCTGTCCTACGTTTAGAATGACGAAACGGTGAAGACTATTTGCCAATCATGCCCTACTTTGCAGGCAAAAGCACGTTCAAAGCAGGGTATAATTGGCAAACAGTTCGCACCATTGTATCATCCAGAACAAAGGGCAGGTTGATTTTCAATAGGAAAATTAGAAAGGAAAAAATCCAAAAAGAGGGATTTTTGCCATTTTTTCGATCAGGTTTTTGTCGCCCACAAGACGTATTATATCCGTATCACCAATTGATAGACACTGGACGCGCCGCTTGACCTTCGTCGTCACTCTCCCCTCAGATATTAAAATGTTTTGAATAGCAAATGTATAGTACTGGTAATGAAACTACAAATAAATCATTGAAAAACTACCTAAGTGTTTAGTTGTAGTTACGACATTGTAGTCGTCTTTACACACACAAACACACACACACACGAATAAAAAAAAAAGAAGCCAATTGGTGGGATATTTTGGTGTTCGACAGCCATTTCGATTTAAATTAATTATCATGTGGTAGGTCAATTCTTTATTTAGATTGAAATTGTTTAGTTTTTTTCCATTACCGGGGAAGATACATGATAAATGTTTCAAACAAGGACTTTGATGTCACTTTATTATCCACTCGATTTCTTATGAGGTATACGCCCTGATTTTGAATAACATATATACATCCAAATCGCCGAAGGAAGCAAGGCAGCTGTCTAAAATGATTCGTCGGCTATCTTTGCACCAACTCCAAACGTTTGCAACAGCTCATTGCGGAAGCTTCGTGCACACTGAGAAATTTACCGATGGTGAGAAATGATGCCTAAATTAGATATATTACCATTGTCGCGATCGGTTGACCACAATGTTTAATCTACAGCAAGAGTTAAGAATAATTTGATCTTTTTTCATTAAATATTGATCGTCTTGAACTATTCAAACTGTTTTAATGATTTCAGAGCGTATTTGATCGATTGAAGTGAGTGTTTGGAATGAATGAATTGAGCGCTTAGTGAATGATTTTGACCGGAATGAGTGTCAATTTCACACTTTTTAAATGTATATTCAATATTTTGCTCAGCAACTATTTAGATCACTGATGCCGTAATATTTATTTGCTGATGTGAAAAAATATAATTCGCGTTTGCGGTATACATATACAAAAAAGACTCCAATTTACGATCGGAAATATTCTGGATTTTTTGCCAAGCAAAAATCATTCACTCAGGCTATATCTAAATAGTTGAGATAATTACAAAATACTGAAGTTTTATTTGGCAATATGAAAATCACCGAATAAGATAATATCAACTGATAAAACCACAAATTATCGCTTAAGTTCCAGAGTTTGTTTAAACAATTCTGAAGTACCTTGATAAACATGTGTTTTAAGAAATATGATACATTTCAGTTGGCCGTTCTATCTTAATTCAATTGATGTGCGTCACGTAGCGAGTATTAGTGTCTGCTAATTATTCAAAATCGAAACTCAGCGAGTTTTGAAATTTCCTCCTGTAATATAATTTTATATTGGCTTAATACCACGATAATGTTCCACGAACCTAAACCAAACCACAAAACATATCTGTATTTGTGACCCGTCACGTGAAAAGGGACAATCTCGGAACTTGTTATGATGAATTTTGAAAAAGAGATTGGGTCCAGCATGGGTCAACCTGAGGTTGCATTTCAAGAATGTTTCACTGGAAGGTAGATCGATCATTCTAGATACGGAAAAAAGGGACATTGTGAAAAGTTACGACCCAAGTCAGTCTGCGCAGTACGCGCAGTCTGACTGGGCTCGACACTTTACGAGCTACCCAGATGGTCCGTTTTCGCGTGACGGGTCACATATGTGACAAGATGAGTTTGTGAGACACGAATTTCCCCGTTCCTACAACATTTTATTTTTCAGAAAAAGCAGTTTGATACAATGCAAAGAATCAACAGCAAACATAAATTCAATTCGATAATCAACAAAAACAATTAATCAAATTCGGTATTTATCACCAAACCTAAATTAAATTTCATCATATACTTAGTAAAAAAAGTTGAGCAACATTTTTTTTTTTATTTTTTCTATTTTTGGCTAATTATTTTTCTGTAGCAGGATTATTGTGGCGCCAAATGTAACCCGCAGATAAATATTCGACTCCCTCGGGATTCGAACCCGGGACCTCTGTATCCCACAGCGAATGTTCTACCACGTCGCTATAAAAGCTAGCTTGTACGGCAAGGCAGTACAAACATCCCCTGTACTCAACCCGGCTACATAAAGCAAGACATTCAATCTCTAAGCAATTGAGTTATGCTTTTCTTTTGTTCCAATGGAGACTTTACAATCACAAAACATAGCCAAAAAGGCTGGAAGGGCGGATTTTAAATGTCACAGCTTATCATTTTTTCGTCCAGATTTCGGCTTTGCGTTTCATAATCACGCTGTCTGGAGAGACAGTCATTTAAGGAAATATTATCTTTGGTAATTGGCTGTCTTTCATACCAAAACAAATATTCTACACATTAACGCTTGTTTGACGTTACGTGATAAACGTCTCCTTTAATTTCTGAAGCTATAGCTGACGTGGCAGATTTCAAAAGATTATATCAAATTGAAGTAATCATGGGGATGTTTATGCTCCAATTTATTTGTCTTTTACAACATTGATTTCATAGAAAATTAACAATAAAGAACGTTATGTGATCATCCTCTGTTAATGGCCCTGACGTTGGTCTGTTCGATGATTTGAGTGGCTTTCTTTGAATTGTTTTAGTACTCATTCAAAGTGAAGAAAAGCAGGAATTTCAGACAGACTCTGAACGTCGGCATAGACGTCTTTTTTGTGTGATAAAATCGAAAACTAGTTGCCGACTGTTTGGTGCATCGGCCGATTCAATAGGGGATTTTCCTGAGATCGGCGACGCGTCAGTGAGTTTTATCTTTAAATTGTCGACTAGTCGGCGAAGTCTTTTAGATTTGGCGAAGTTGATAGTATATCGACGACTTATCGCTGGCGAACACCCGGGCCTCGACCGATCATCGGCCGGTAGATTTGATATAAATCGAAGACATTCTTGTCCGTTTCTGACCTTTCTTTCTTCCGTTTGGTATCGGCGACTAGTCAATTGTGTCAGTGAATTCGAGATTTTTTATCTAACTATATTTATTCAAATGTAGTTGTTGATCTTATCATGTTAAGTGATTATGGAGCGATTTTGAATTGTTTTTGTGAGTCTTTGAAATGAATTACTAGAGCGCTGAGTGAGCGATTTAAAATGATTTTGATTGAGATGAATGTCAATTTCACGATCTAACTAACTGTATCTAGCGTTGTTTTCCCAAAGTTTCATATTAACATCTGGGAACATATTGACATATAATTATTCATTAGCTATCAATATCACCCTGGCTATAAATCACAACTGTCAAAATGTCGAACATGAATATCATTGACATATCAATACAACATGATTATCTTCTTCTACTTCACATTCCTTGAAACTGAAAACAGTTATTCTAGCTTAGAACGTACATTCTGCTTAATCTGTAAAAGCAGTTCGTATATTCTCATCGCACCTATTTGCATGATGCAGCTTGGAAATACGTATATAAACCTGTTACAGTTTGTAACAACGTGAAATTGACATTCACTTCGATCAAAACATTTTTATTTTGCGCGCTCAGCGTTTCATTCATTACACTCATCTGTTGTTTTTTTTTTTCTTTAAATCATGCAAACAGAAAAGTATGTAGATTTTATTCAAGGTGGGTAAACAATATCACAAATTCCGTCCTATTTGTCTTAATTATTGATAATAATTTACCTCCAATTAAAAGGTAACTCATCACATTAATTCAATTTCATTCAGAATTCATTCAACGATCGTTGACATTGTAATTTTTTAAAATTACGTTAACTGATATTCAGGTCCTTCTCTACATGTATGTTTACTTTCATAGGAAATGTAGCTTTTTTAGTCTGCTTTAAAACATTCGCACCAAAATAAGCTTTGGTCCTTTTTATATTCATTCAAATGCATCAAACGTACATTTTGTGAGTCCCGCAGTAAAGGTTGCCTTTTGCTAATGCATTTTTTTTTATTTTATCTTGAGCTCAGAACTAAATGTTATTTTTCACTAACCAATCTGTAGCACTATGAGCCTGTGCGTGAGATTTCTTAGAATTTCGAAATTTCGCAAAGCAAAGACTCTGACCAGCCTATACATCTGCACAGTCTGTCCAGAGTCTTTTCTATGCGTTTTGTAGATTGATAAGGTCTCAATATATTTGTAAACCAATAGGTAATTCTATATGAACAGTATGAGGCTGTTTACGCTGCTCGATATTTGCCTTTCACGCAAATTTCGTATTGTTGGCAATGTCATGCACAGGCTCATATAAGACATGTCATTCCACATAGTCTGTAAGGCCAGGACCATCGTAGAACTTGTAATGAAATTTTGTCCGTATTTAGATAGAATGGCTTATAAAAATAGACCGAGATTTCACTGTACCGTAAAAATGGCGCCACAATCTCGAGGATTCTATTGAAGGCACACAATACTCATAATGATGGCCGATGATTGCCGCAATAATACCCTTACCGTTATAAAGAATAAAGAGTCTCTTGAGCAAACTTTTATTTCATGAGGAAACTTGACTTAAAGCATTTATCTAAGAGACAAAAATAGTATTTTGCTGTATTTTTCATAAGCTATATTTGTAAAATAAAGATACTATTATCATGTATTTTATTTGACCTTGAATATTCTATACTTGATATTCGCATAGGCCATTACGTATATGCGGGCAAAGATGGGGGACGTTATCTTTCTTTTAAACTTTATACACATTTATTTTTCAATTCTTTTTAAATCATTTTCATAAGGCATTTTTTCTATATGTGCACTTATAAAGATAAGTCTAAAAGATGGTCTAGAGTAAAACTTTCTTGTCTCTTCTAGACGGCTGGTTAGACGGATGGGTTTGTGGGCTTAAACCTACTTGTAACCTTAAGTACGCAATATCCATTTCGGATGGTGGATGCAGCCGGAAGTGAACTAATTTTGTGTTACAGCTGGTTTCATATGCGAGGGCTTTCCTCTCGGTGTTTGGGTAGGTTTAAGATAAAGCAATTTGAATTTTATTTTAGTTGGCAATCTGACTATGACATTACTGCTTTAGTTGTTTCACAGAAAACATCGCTGTGAAGGGAACGTTTGGTTGTAATAAGTAATTATTCCATAGGCAAAGATGGTTTCTGCCAAATAATTACACAAACGTTTTATAGTTAAACTATATTTGGCTTCTATTCTCAATGGGCAGGTAACCTGAACGCAAAAAAGCTGAACATTGCGTGCGCATCAAGCCGTAAAATAATGGGAAAAGAAACAACTACAGCTATAAAGAAAATGTTGAACGTGGTAAAAGTTTATTATAGTTAGTTTTAACTAGACAATGGTAAAATTGAAGTAGAACTGCGGATTCCACAAACAGAAGAGGTTACCAAGAGCTCACTCTGATAAGCTGATTGAGGGACTGCTTCATTTTTGAAGCTTCTACAGTTAAAAAACATCGTGAAATTGAATAGCCGAATGATTTTGAAATGATTTTAGAGAGAAATTAATTAAGTACGATGAACGAGTTTGGAGTGAAATTAAAGGGTGGTAATCCAGTGATATTATTACCCCCCCCCCCTTTAATGAAATATGCATTCAAGTTCTATGAATAGCTTCCTATTTCTTCAAGAGCATATCAGATGCTTACATTACAATGTCAGTGAAATCGCGAATTCTCTTCTGGCTAAATTAATTTTGAATGAAGTTATTGATTTTATCTTTTTCGGTGAGTTTGGAGCGTTTATGAATGGTTTTAATGAGTGTTTGCAATGAATGAATGGAGCGTTGAGTGAGCGATTTAGAATTGTTTTAATTGAGATGACTGTCAATTTCACGATGTAACTAACTGTATTTTAATTTCAGGACGCTGAACCCCTGCATCTAACATGCTTCCAAAGAATTGAATGTGTAAATTGTTAATTTGATCTGGTATATTTCATTACGATAACAAACGACTTACCTATTACGTATAATCACAATGCATGTACATATATTACCAAACAATCCAGTAACGAATATAGTAATATAAATCACATTTAGTAAAATGAGCAGCCATTTGTCCATATATCTCGAGCCTAAATATTGTTCAAGTAACAACGTTCTATCTACCATAGAAAAATTTACACTTTCGTTAATTTTCACAAAATGTAACACTGTAGTATTCTCCATTTTTTTCTATCCAATTGGGAGTTGATCACTTTTCACATTAATCCAGCACAACACCTTTGACACAAAACTGTTTATTTTACCGTTTATACTACATCATGTTAATATTTTTTCCATTGTTGTTTTGGCAACTAAATTCAGAGTAATTGGAAATAGTGCTTGAATATGGTTAATATCTGATGTAGTTCATTGTTAAGCATGTACCAGTAATACATTACATGTAATTGCATAAAAGGTTTAAGGTAGTGAACCGGTAATTATTCCGCAAAGTTTCAAAAGTAATGAATTTAACAGTGTTAACCGAGGTTTCCTAATTATTTCATCAGGAAATCTCGGTCAGCATTGTGAAAGATTATGGGTTCCGAAATGTTTCTGGACTATTACGCTTCCACTACCTTAAAACTCCGTAATTAAGATAATTTGACAGATAGTTACCGAATCGACAAAAAATCAACCTATTCTCAAGTGTTCAAACACAAATCACCGTAACAGAAGAGTAATAAAATACTAGCATTTTTTTAAAAAAAGAGGAAAGATAAAAAGATAACATAAAGAGGCATTAAATGGATTTTTCGCTTTTCGACTATTCTGTTCAATTACGTGAGAAATGTATTTAGCATTGACATTGTAAAAAAGGACTCACTTAGACACGAGCAATATGTCTACCACCCATGGGCATATGATTAGTGGTACGCCTAAGTGGGATGCGCAGCTGCTATTTCGGGTGAAATCTTGTGGTTGAACTTCTGTGAGGAAACAACAGAAAAAAATGAAAAGGTGCACAAGCCCTCAACATCATCTAAAATCATGTTGAGAGTGGCGTTATACCCCATACAAACACACCATTCATTTCACACGAGACATGTGGCATGTTTATTGTATATAGAACTTACTCTTGCATGGATAAACAAATTGACGTTTGGGGTCAAATGGCGTCATGATCATTTAAGATGACATATTATGATGACATTTCATGTTATAGTGACTTCATAGCTTTATGAATAATCGTGGATGATAAACATTTTTTTTCGAAAATATTATGGGGGCTATGGTTCGTTATTCGTCAGTAGGCACATGCTCTGATGTCATGACACATATATGTTTTAATGAATTCCTCTTCCCCTATTGCAAACATAAAAAATTGAACATTTCTCGTCAACGTTAGAAATAAAAGAACTCGTGCGGCCATTTCACTAAATAGACCCGCATACTCCGCAGTGTGTTCCGGATGTGAATAAGTTTGTGAACCTTTCAAAATGGTACGCCGCTTTGCAAAGCGGGATATCAAGTCTAAAACGACTGCGCACGAATTTTGTGGTTCATTGGTCTGTCATTGACAGAAGCCACAAAACGTATACAAATCCATTGATCAAAGCTTGACTTATCTTCGCAAACCAATGAATCTGATTCCGCTTTATTTGAGGTTATGCTAGTAAAAACATACAATGTAGTTGAATGGTAGGAGTTAAGCCTATGCATACGTTTTTCGTATATCTTAAGGTAGTCGACCCGCAATATTGATAAACGCCTTGGCGGTAGTTTGAATCTTTAGGTTATGACAAAACCAAAACTTACACTTGTATCTGAAAGGCCGACAGCACCATTTGGGATCAAACTGTAATACCCCCTGCCTAAATTGCCTAATCAGTTTTATGCGTGACCAATATCAAAATCCAAATAAGATAGAGAATACTTTCAAAAAAAGTAATTTCTCGGAAAATCAACGTAACACAAAATTGCTCTCCGTATTTGTCAATCAAAGTCGAATTAAGATACGCATCTGTCACGAAAAGAATGGAATTGGAATCTTTGTTTAAATAAAATAGGATTGCACGAAATCAATTTGATTTAGGCACTAAACGGTGGCAGGATTGTTTCCCCCCCAGTTCATAACAGAATAGATTCAGGGCTGTTTTGTGGTTTGATAGAATGATAACAAATCGTATCACCAAGCGGCTTTAAAAACAAAGGCTTAAATAAATAGCATGTTGCCCACCATGCGAAATGGAATCAAAGTGATTTGTGGCAAAGTATCATTTTTTGTGAGTCTTCGTACATTGTAAAGACTTACTAAGGTCGAAATTTCTTGAAATTGATTTCGAATGAACATTGACATTCAACTGACCAAAACCATTCTAAACTACTCGATTAGCGCTCATTTCAAAAATTAAAGCCACTCACTCTAAAACGCTAAAAAATATTTAAAGTTAATGATTTAACAGTACTTGGTGGAACCGCTTCTAGCGGGTAGATCGAATAACTTGTTTAAGTGTTTGTTTGTTTAAATGGGGCTTTACGCCGCTTTCAACAATCTTCCTGTTATATCGCGCCGGATGGAGAATATAACAATGGATTCCTGGTATTTCTCACACCAATACAACCATAGAATCCCTCCCTAGCATCCAGCTGCTATCCCACACAGGTCTTCGATTATCAACCCATTGGTGAGAGACAAAAAGTGGGAAAGAATGAGTGCCGCCGTCGGGAATCGCACCCGGGACATTTTGAATGATAGTCCGTAGTGCTACCACTGCGCTATGACAGCGGCTACTAGACTGTGAGATGTCAGGCAAAAAGATACAATCTTATAACCCCGAAAGTAACAATAAAAAAAAAACGAAAAAAATATAGTTCATACTTAGTTTAAACTTTTTCATTTCATTTCGATAAGGAAACAGGTTTTTACAACTTATATTAATCCCTCTTGATTTTACTCTTTGGAAAATTACCAGAGCTCGAGCCGAACGTGTTGGCCAAGGAAAGAGCCTCAATAGTCACTCCCGGGAATCGAACTCAGGACCGTTTGGTCAAGAGGCCGACGTTCTACCTCCAGACCACAAACACCACAATACAGAGGTCTATCAGAGGCCGTATATCAAAAGGATACATACAGTAAAGTAGAATAGCTTTTGTAGAAATCTTGCAAGAGCATTGGCTTTGGTATGGGTCAGCCAGACTGGATCAACATGTATCGCAATATTACCAGTCACTTTACTTGCCGTGTAATTGCTTTTTTTAAAAGAATTATCAGATGACTTTCAAAGCTACTCAAGAAATATGTGGTTATTTTTTTTAAGAGTTGTTCGTAATAACTCCAGGAAAAAAATGTATTGTGGATTTGCGAGAAACAGCTTGCGAGCAAGTAAAATGCATTTAAATGATGATAAGTGATAAGAAAGATTGTATCAAAGTTTGCATTCTTATAATAATAACAATAATAAACGTACATGGTAAGTGTCAAGTCATGCTCCATCCGCTTAAATTTCAGGAAAGTTATTCAATTCACCAAATATTTAGAAGAATATCTTGATTTTTTTCTTTTTTCATTTTCGCGTACTTCGTATTTGAAAAATCTTATTTTTTCATAATATTGCCTGACAAGAAGAAAGCTTTTCTACTAATATCACAATTAAATACTTTTAGTCACTTCCTTTTAAAAATTTACAGCAACGACCAAGATCACAATATTTTTCCACTGACCTGAAACTGATGTATTTGTTGAAATATCCAGTAATTAAATGATGTTTAACTTTCTAAGATCACAGTGCGTCCTGTCTTATACCGCGAGAACCTCACTAATACAATATGAAATAATTTCTCTCGCTTTTATCGCGACGTAAAGATGTTTCGGAATATCCTATATGCCGGCAGAAAGTCAGTAATGAATGAAATCATTCACACCTCATCAGAATGAAGTTTATCGACAGATTGAGTATTAAACATGCAGCGATTATTATTCATCTTCTGATGAAAAATGTTTGGAAATACAGTGTTTTCTGTCACGCGTAAAGGAGGCTTCGGAAAAATTCTGTATTAAAAATACAGTAAAATATACAGAGGCGGTCGCCAAAGAGAATTGTCGCTTTGTAGACGTTTTGTTTACTAATCAGAAACTTACAGTCCAACCGACCAGCATTGCAAGTGACGTCATGATTTGTTTATTATTTTATTCCTGGGTGATATATTTAAGCTTTAATAAAAAGTTAAAAAACCTGAAATCGAGGGAAATAGCTCAGGTAGTTAGTGAGTTCGGATGTAAGTCTCCGTCCCTCGAAAGTAAAGAGGTATTCAATATTGAGGTTCGAAACTCTGTCAAAATAAATATTTCTTGTTATATTCTGATCTTTTCTTTTTTTTAAGTATTTTCAATACAGAAAACAATTTATTTCATTTTTTTTAAAATTGACTCGTTTACACGTGTAAGAAAACAATTCATTTTACAAAATTTCTTTTTTTTTCCTTTCTCTACCGATATATCAGTATTTTCATATTTTTTCTATTTTTATCTCATATACATGTATTCATTAAAATGTCAAACAAATGGAAAAGGATTTTTTTCAGAATAATTTCGTGTAAAATTGCCAATGCTTCTACAATGCATCAAGTTTTGAATCTTAAATTTATGAAAAAAAAAATCTTTTGCGCTGATACGAACCCCTGAAAGACGTTACTCAGAATATGATGCGTTACCGACTGCGCTAATTACGACAGTTATGTAATTGCGAGCCGAAAACAACTTATATTCATCTTTGCCTTTGAAAAGTAAACAAAAAGTGACGACACTTTCAAAGTAGGGTGGTTCATGTGTAATTTTGTAATTTTGACTGATTATGTCTTTTCAATATATATACATCCATAAAGATATATATATATATGAGATTGTTAGCGTCTGATTGGCAGGAAGCAATTTACAGAATTTTCATGCATATTTTATTAAAGGGAGATAATCAATATCGCTAATTTTGTTCATCCTGAACAAAATTCGCGATGTAGTATTAGCCCCTCATTAAATTCACTCAAAACTCGCTCCACACACTCATTCAACTTTATTCCAAAATTATTCCAAAATCATTCACCTTGTCAATTTCACGATGTTGTTAACTGTAACCCAAGTCTTACATATTTGTTCTCATTGAAACGCTATGTTGTTGGTAATCATTTGATTTCAACGAGTACCCACGATATAGGATTTGCGCAAGTTTAGTTGAAATTGCCCCTCTATCTGTAACTCTGGAGATTTATTCTAGAATAGGTCGACTAGAGGTCTCATTTCATTTTTTTTCACAGGAAGGTAGATCATTGTACATCCATAACGATAGGAAGAGTCCGAAAAAAAGTTTCAGCTTAGACAGCCTGAGCAGTCTGACAATGTTCGACAATTTAAGCACTTCCAAGACGAACCCTTTTCACGTGACTGGTTACAATTGTTTTACTATTTTTGAACCTTTCAGGTTGCAATCATTTAAACTGTTATTGATATTAAGGCCAAAAGGAGAATATTATTAAGTATATTATAAGGAATAAAAGCTATTTTTCGGAACAAACTTTAAGAATGGAAAGTAAAGTTTATTCGTATTCTTTTTGCATCATAAGATATCAATCAAATTGAAAATGAAAACAATTATTAATAACAAAAATTCTTTTTTTCACAGAATCATGTTCTTGCATTCTTTTGTAAATTAACTGATCAATGATGTTTCAGCTGTTTATATTCTTGTTTCTCGCAGAGCGTGTGATATACGGAACGATGGTGTATGAATTACAGATTTATGACAAAAATATTGTGATTAAGCAATGATTTATACATTAAAATGACAGCTGCGTATCTATTTACATGTGTTTTCCACCAAATTATGTCAGGAGGTTTCTTTGAAGGTCAATACAGGTTGATATGCTTGCATTTATCTATGATGTGTGATTTTTGATCAATTATGATTACTTTTATCTTATAACTATACAAATATCCGTGTGATAACATCTCGTATGATATTTTCATGATATCACATAGTTATTTTTTTAACAATGATATAATGCGGTATTTTTAGAAACATGCATTTCAGTTAGAAAAATCGACGAAAATAAGTCAAATAGAGGTTATAAGATAAATATAATACATACTTAATGTATTGTATGAAAACATATCTAACTCGGTTGTGAGAATTGATAATTGTCTCGGCAGAGCCTCGACAATGATCAATTCTCCCAACCTCGTTAGATATTTTTTCTCATACAAAACACTAAGTATGTATTATATATATTAAGAGGTTATTTAACATGATCGTGTACAATACTGAATTCTATTGGATGAGTTCCCTGCAGAACCAGTCTATATTTGACGAGGCGATAGCCGAGTCAAAATATAGACTGGTTCTGCAGGTTACGAATCCAATAGAATTCAGTATTGTACTCGATTATGTTAAATGACATCTTTATTTCACACCATACATTGAAAGTTCTACAATTAACGATTGACGGCATTTGAGAGAGCCAAAATGATCCGGATAAGGGCGTCAAATGCAAGTCACTATGAACATGATGAAATTGAAACAAACATTTCTTCTAAAAATAGAATTCCACGTGAAATGTTTATTTCATGTGTCAAGTCGATAAGTTCTTATTGATTATAATATGTAATAATCATAAAACAGGTTGACTACCCGTCGTCGCTTGAAATGTACAATTTCATGTGAACAAATGATATTTGACATTCTAAAATCTAGAAACAACAACAGTTTTGTGTCATTCTATGTCACTTGCATTCTTCTTTTACTTGCTAAACAATGTCACAAATGAAAAAGTCAAGAATCTTCTTAGATCAAACTTATTTTAATACCTCCGAACAGAGGGTTTGCTACATTGAAAAGGCTGCGAAAAGTGGTGATTATCATATCCGGACTGCAGCCTCGCTTTCATCGTACAATATAGCTTGCCTCGCTTTCATCGTACAATATAGGTTGCCTCGTTTTGGAATAAAATCCGTATTGCACAGTAGCCTCGTTCTGGTTGTACAATATGGACCTTGATATTTCACTCTCACGTGATGCAAAATAAGCGATGTCATTGGTCTAAATTGTTTAGGTGTGAAATAAATATATTTATCTGCCTAATTTATATTAGGTTTAATCAAAATTGCCAGTATTATCGAAAATTCCAACCCCTCTGTTCGAGATGGAAATTGGCAGCGTAGACAGCTCGTCTGTCCCAAATATAGTTTACTTGTAAAGTAAAGTTAGGAACATTTCGAAATTGACAAGGCGAATAATATTGGGATGATTTCGGAATGAAATTGAATGAGTGCCAAGAGTGAGATTTTGGTGACATTTAAGGGAGATAATTCGACATCGCTAGTTTTCTTCAACATGAACAAAATGTGCGATATTTATTACATTCTTTTAAAAGATATGCATGCGGGTTCTATGAAGGGCTTTGTGTCTTCACATACCCATTATACGCTTATAGAATTCAGTTATGTCAGTGGAATCATGGATTTTTTCCAGCGATTTTTATTTTTGTATGAGTTGTCAATCGTATATTTTTTTTTGCTTATTTTGGTGCGCTTTTGAATGGTTCGAATGAGTGTTTCGAATTAATGATTGCAGCTCTGACATAGTGATTTACAATGGATTTGATTGGAATGACAGTCAATTTAACGACGCTCTTATCTATACCTGAAGACCGTATACGCAGTCCGTAAACCAAGCGTAGATGCAAATCATCCAGAAGTTTTTTATGGAAGGGTCCTCAATACATGACATATGGAGACCCGACAACGGTAGCATGATCTGCAATAGTTTTTCCAATAGATCTCCCGGACTCCGTTTGGGGGGGGGGGAGTAAGATGATCACGCGATAGCCCTGCACTCGCGACATGATTATGACAAGATGAGTAGTTATGATTAATTATAAAAATTAAAGTGCTGTAAGCACTGTAACTGTATAGCCTAGCTCCCAGGCCGTCAGTTAGTGTTGAATTAAAAATCAATAAGGTACACCACTCATGTTTTACTATATCATTTCAAATTACCTCCCATATTCTCAAAAACTGACACCACTGATCGGCCAGCCAGAGAATATAAGCTGATAAGAATATATCTCTAGTTCAATTTTGCACATTTCGCAATACTTCAGATCAGTGGGACGGGAGCCAGTCTATGTAACTGTACTGCACCGAACGATTTGAAGAGCTGTTTAGTTCTCGGGATTTACATACATGTTTATTAATTCCTAAAGAAAATCTTTCCAAAAACACAAGTTTTAAATCGTTTAACCAATGTCTCGCAATGTCACATTAAAATACAAATTTGGAGACAACTTTTTATAGAAGAAAGCCTATATCCTTAGTAGGTCAACAAAATGTGGTATTGTAATAAATAATTCGTTTTATATGCTCTTTTTGGTGTTCAAGATAGGATTTCTTTCATTATATGTTAAGCTAGTCAGACCTCGTGTATACACATACAGATGAAACCACCATATAATTCAAAAGTTGACAGATTTAGAATGAAAGTGCGCGGAGCGAAATTTGAATGAAGATTTAAGGAGACAATGCAATATCGATAATTTTCGCCCAAATCGAACGAAATTAGCGATATTCACTACCTTCCTTTTCTTGAAAAAATATACGTTCTTTCCTATATGCGTGTTTTCAAGGGCAATCAGACAATTTAAAATCTACTCTTTCCAATAAGTTCGTGGAGTAATTTGATTACTTTAAAACAATGTCGATCGTTTTGAACGATTGTGAGATGTTTTAAACGATATTGGAGCGTTTTTGAGTGATTGATTGGAATAAATGAATTGAGCGATTTAGAATGGATTTGATCAAGGTGAATGTCAATTTTATGACGATTTTAACTGTACCAGTGGTTTGTTGGGAATATTTATCGAGTCACGTGGTATTTCTTATAGGGATGAGTGTTTTTTTAATGCGTTTATTGGGGTATAAAGTGCACTTGCCTTAGCACATGGCAAATAACGCCCGTAGGGCCGGTCTTCGTTGAGAGGGTTGCTTTATGATCTTCGTCGACTCGCAGTTTTCTAGGTTTATTTACGTCGGCTCAGAATCAGAACTGTATGCTTGTGATCGTAATATTTTTCGAAAATATCTTAATTTATAATAGATCAAATAACAATGTTGCGTTGATGATCGGGAACTAGGTTAATTCGAGTTTTTACAACACAGGACTTGCAGATCAAAGGTACGGGGTTTCCCGAAAGACCTATTGCATTTTATACAGAAATAAAGTGCAATGGATTTCCCCACGTGATGCGATTTAAACCAATCAGAATTCTTTATTTGATTGGATTGCAATTATGTTTTTGTAATTGTAGCATAATAAAGAATTTTTCACCAATTGATCTCATTTACCCACCACCTCCCCCTTTTCACCTCCTCATGATTGGACTGCCAAATTCGCAGATAAGGATGGCCAGGTCGGTAATTTAGGCTCGCTACTTTATTTTTCAGTATGAGCATACATGTCTGTTTAAGCTGATGTTTAAAAAAAGGGGGGTGGTTAATGATCTCATTCTTAATATAATATGAATGTAGATGTCTCAAATGCTTCCCCCTTTTTACTAAACACGAAAAACTTTGCGAACGTTCGTAAGAAATAAAACCAATCTAGATTCATTTGCTTGCAAAGTGTACTCTCAATCAAGACCCATACATCTACATGCTGCCCATACTCTCAAACTAATTCCCTTGAAAATCTATTTATGAAGAAAGTTAAAATTGGCTGGGTTATTTGAGTATTAATGGTTTCTCAATATGCACAAACATAAATTGGATTCCAGGAATTTCACAGGCAAGCGTTTGAATGTAAACTGATTGCGATCGCTAAAAATATGGATTGGATCTCAGAATTTTCCAAATCAACAATTGAGATGAATTGAAATTGTTTTGAAAAAAAAACACACCCAAACAACAACAACAACAACAACAACAACAACAAAACAAAAAACGACGCGAATAATTTTTAATACTTTACCAGAGTATATCAATAGTTTTGTGAACTCTTTCTTTGAAACACATAAGGGCCCGGGGTTATAGTACCTTTCTTATTCTTTTTTACGTTCCTCAAATCAGAATGTACTCAAATTTCAAATCGAGATTAAAGCTGTAATTCTGTATATTACTGTATTAAATGTAGGAATGTAAAAGAAAATTTAAATAAGTTATGATTAATAACAACTTTATTGTTATCATCGTTTATGCTCATACAGTTTAAATTCTAAGTTTGCGAAAATTTCTCATTTGAGAATGAGACAAGTATTATAATCTCGGGCCAAAAAGCAGTTGGGACCTCTCTCAATGCGCCGCGTTATGCTTTTTGGTGTCCTGTCAAGAAATATGGGAAGTGTATGTTTGTAGTCTCACCGCGAAACCAGTGAAATTATCTTGTCCTGAATTCAGGATATGAATGCGCTCGCCACGGACAGTTTTTATAGCGAGCAGTCTATCTTGAAAGCGCCACAAGCGCTTTGCAAAAAGGACCGGTTTCTTAGGCAACAAAAGAGTCTTGATTGTAAACCTTATGCCTCCAATACCACCAGATAACCTTTTCAGATTTATACAATGGAGTAAAGACTTTTTTTTATTATGAAGCATGTATTGGCCTGATAGCATCTGTCTGATAACATAACATGATATCAGACAGTCTATTTTTAGAAACAATTTGCTTACTCTTAAACCTGAATTTCTTTGATTTTAATGGTTTATTATAATTAAGCGCTGAAAAATAATTGCATGATAAATAGAATAACATAAAGTGTCTTTTAATATCAATATTATCTGCACTCGGCTGTGAGAAATTATCATGCCTCGGCAAAGCTTCGTCATGATAAATTCTCCCAACCTCGACCAGATAACATTGATATATTAAGACACTAACATTATTATTCTCTATTTATTCTTAGACCCCGCCATTTAGATGTTAAATGACCAAACTAACCGGAAATCACGAGATTTTCGAGAAAATCGATAAAGGTTCACTATGCTTGTCACTTTATGAAGTTGCTAGCTAGCTATCGCAACGGTCCTAAGCAAACATATCGATCAGGATATGAAAGCAGAAAAGCGCTCGCAAATGTTCGCTAGCCTTTTCCTCTCCTAAACGTAGGGCCGTTTTCGTTCATTTCTAAAAACACTTTTCCTTAACTCAGCAGGGTCCATTAAACTCATGACATTGAGACGTTGTAAAATCACGACGTGCCAAACGACAAACTTTTAAAGCGAGTTTTCATATTTTGCCTCATTTTTCTTTTAGGGAATATCATCGCTTGTTTTTTCAAACAAGAACGATAATATTTTAAGTTTGTAAACAACAAAACCTATTTGTTCAATCGTGGCTCCTCCACTCGGGAATATAAAACGTTTGTTGTAAGCTCATTGAAAGATAATTCGATCTTATGATTAAACGAAAAAATAAGCGCTATTTATAGTGTCATGATGCAGTAATAGTGCCCTTTTCGTTTGATGTTGATACAGTTAGAAATATGGCGAAATTGTCAAAGAAGAACAATTTTGGAATAATATTTGAATCGAATGAGTGCGATGAGTGAGGTTTGGGTGAAAATAAAGGGAGGTAAACCAATATATCTAATTTTGTTCAGAATGAACAAAATTTGCGATATCTTTTACCCCCCTTTAATAAAATATGCATACAAGTTCTTTTAATAGCTTCCAATTTTCTAAAGAACCGATCAGACGCTTACATTTACATTATTTTAGTGAACTTATTTTTTTTTAATATTCTTAGTTTTGAATGTACCTATTGATCTTGGCTTTGTTAGTGATCTTTCAGCGTTTATAAATTGCTTCAATGAGTGTTTGGAATGAATGAATGGAGCGCTGAGCGAACGATTTAGAATGATTTTGATCTGAATGAGAGTCAATAACATGATGTTCCTAAACGGAGCTACATTGCATTTGAATTTTATGTGTCTCAATACCCCAACTGTTTCTGTATCTGTAATGACCTTGATCCTAATCTTTGACGTGTTAAATGATTTCTAATGTTTTTTCGCTGTTTATCAATCAGGAGTATCAGCCCGCAGGTAATTACATTACAATCCTAATCTGCTTTGATTTGAAGAGGAACTTTGATGAGAACACATTTCATTAGAGCTTCAAATTATCTTTAGGTTATCTTAATGTTTGTTTTAAGAGGCGAGATAGATTGGTAAAAGTTCAAATATGTTGAATTAAACTCTTTTCTTACATATGCATTAGAGCTGTCCGATGCTTACATACACATATTTACAACGTTTTCCTATAACAAAAACTTTACAATATTTTCTGAGCCCCTCAATTTATGCCTTATAAATACCTTACTACAGAAAAAGGAAAAGAAAACTAACACAATGTCATAATTTGCAATCACGCTGATTTTGTTTTTGAAAACACAGCGAAACCTACCATAGATTATCTGTAGCTATAACAAACGAGAGGGAGCAACTAACGATTCTAAAATGTCGTCGATTTTCTGCTAAAACCTCGCATCTACAGCTTGTTTTAAGCAGTATATACGAGTGTTAAGAATAAAATCAACGATGTCATCAAGATCAATGTCAGAAACCTTTGTTCCGCTTATATAATGATGATTAATAACAATTATCTTCTTTGAAATGCCGAAAGAATCCGTGCAAAGCGTCGGCTTATCTGTAATAAACACATTAATTCAGACAAATAACATGCTTTAATACGGTCCATTCCCCCGTAAATAAATTATTCATTTTGTTGTTATAAATTCATCAACCGATTTCTTGTTCTGGGTCTCGAGGGCTCGAATGAATGCATCAATTAATTTCCTTTCCGTACCCGAGTACTTGTGGCATCTACTTCGAAATGAGGAAATCGAGGATGCAATTTCCGGAAGAATTCAGCTCATTGGGAAAGACCTGACCATGACCCCCTGTTTCTCTGAATTTGGACCCCTTTTTTTAAAGGACCCCCAAAATTGTCAAAGAAACATTCTTTATCTAGTTGAAAGGGGATCATAATGTGACAAAATGACCTCTAGTTTTGAACATAGAGGGAAAACCCTGCCCGGCAATTCGTTACCCAAAGGATGGTTAGTATATGGTAAACGTAGGCCAATAGTTGTAACTAGCTACTGTTACATGTAAGGCCCGGTCCCATGGACTCACCGATGCATTTGGGATGTAAAATGTATGAAAATCTTTAGATCCGTTGAAAAGACGCTTTGCATCTTTTTCTTACCCTGTATATCCGCTTTGCATACGCTCTATCCGTTGAGCGTCCGTCCATTGTGATTTCATGAACTTTCCGCTATGTACGATATAAATACGAAACAATACGGGGAACAAACGCTTCGTATCCGATACCACCCGTTAAACATACACTGTAACCACAATCCATCCGTTAGGCATCCTCCATAATCCAATTCGGTTTGGTTGAAAATGTACAGGGGATATGTAAGTATGTAAGCTTATGCATCTGGTAAAATTTAATGATCCGCGCTCCATCCATTTGTTTCCGCGCAGCATACGCTGTGTATACGGCCAATGCTTAATGTATCCGCTCTTTCCGCTATTCGAACACGTAACAATCACACCAGGTAACCCCCTCTTACCTGTCATCCTCTCCTATCCGCGAGGCCTCTGATGAACATCCACTCTACATCCCTGCTACATCCTTTAGGCGTCCGATATTTTCTGCTCTGTTCTCGTAAGTTTTTTCCACATTTATCAGTTTTTATCAAGCGTAGGAGAACGGATGAAAATTTCACTCTAACGCCGTGTCCGTTTAGCATACGTTTTGTGTTCGTTTCGCAGTTGAACTGTAGATCTAGCGTACTAAGCATTATGCAAACTTGAAGGCACGGTCCCACTGAGAAACGGGGAACGAGAAACGCTAACTGACTAAAACCCATTTCGCATGGCAAAAAAAAAAAAAAAAAAAAAAAAAAAAACAACGCACATCGTGAAATTGACAATCATTCCAACCAAAACTTCTGAAATCACTCGCTTAGAGCTACAATAATTCATATCAAACACTCATTTCACTCACTCAAAAACAGACCGAAGATGTTCAAGAACGTTTCCGAATCGTTCAGAAGATTTCAATCACGCTGATCAAATACATGCATTATTTTATTTTCTAAGTGTCTGTTTTATCCGCGAAGACAAACACCAGAAAATAACCTAGATTTTATAAAAGGAGGTAAACTGTTATCACTTAATCATTCAATTTCATTCCAAAATCATTCCAGAATCAGTCATCTTATTAATTTCACGATGTTATTAACCGTAGCTATGCTATTATAGCTATGCTATTAACAGCTAAGGTTTCTTAATATAAAACTCTGGTACCTTGTCGGCCATTTCGAACGCTGAGGCCCATCTTTAATTCGTAAATGTGGCCAAAGAAACTGCAATTGGTTTTGAGAACAAACACATTAGAGAATTGTAGGATTTCTTGTTAGGAATACTTATATAGCGAGCGCATATCAACTTGAACCTGACCTTTATGCAGAATAAATTATCAACTCGTGAATTCTATTCCGAAGATATTTCGGCGCGTGACGATCAAGCATAGACTTTACGTTATATGGTATAACCCAAAATATTTGGCATGATTGAGCATGACCTCTATCTAAATAATTACACGCTTTATTGATTCCAACTTTACATAATCGCCAGTTTTCGTTTTATCTCGGGGGTCGACCGTGATAACTTATATGTTTATCTAGCGCAGCATAGGAATAGGGACCTTCCAGATATAGCTGTAAGGAACTTCTGATCACAAGGTCCGTGGTTCGAGCCTCGGTCAATCTTTTTTTCAGTTTTCATAAATAATAATATATCCCTTTACTTGTTTCAATTTCTTCAATTTCTCTTTATTTTCATTTTATTAAATATAAATTATTTTACGACGCAAACATCTCTCAGAAAATAACAAATACGATCGTTTGTATGCTTTCAAACTCAGAATCCATTTGTTCTCTCAAAATTATCAAGAAAGGTTCTGCAAGCTACTTTTAAAAAATTGTAGTCTGATTTCCACTTCTTAATTTGATGGTTCAAATTTCGACAAACTAGTAAATCGAAGACAATTTCTTTGACAAAGGTATAAAACGTAAAGGTTTCTAAGAAATATATAGTCAGAAAACGTAAGAAAGTCCTGCGTATATTGGGGGGGGGGGGGGATATGTTAAAAAATAAAAAAAATACAAAATTTTGACTTTGTTCAGATTCGAACCGCCATAAGTATACATCGTATAACTGCGACCTACACATCTCGACCACGGAACCGTGAGTTACTGTAGGTAAAATTTTGTAATGATATGAAAACATACTATGCTTTCAGGATGTAAGAACGTTTTGCGAACATTTTGTGTTGATAACCCTTTTTCACGTGCACATACGTGCAAAGCGGGGAATCATTTCGAGAACGTTCAGCTTCAGTTTTCATCCTGAACGCAGGGATAGTTCCCCGGGTTAAGACGAAGCCATCCGTAACCACCGATGTTCCTCGATGGTAAATGTATTCATCGATTAATTTATTCATTGCATAAAGGTCAAATCATGTCAATAATTTCAGGTTATACAAATTACTCTGTCAAAGATATACAGGGCACCAAGTCATGAAGCAGACGATTCAAATTCAAAAGCAATTGTTCCTGCTTGTGAGAGACTGTGGGAGGTGATTTTGATTTCAGTCAGAAAATCGTAAATTGCTATTTTAAGAAATTTGAAAATTTGTATTTTTTCAACCGCATCTAAAGATTTAGAAATAGGAAACTCAAATTTTGTATTGATTCACTAGTTTATGGGGGTGACTAAATGTCGCCGTTACAGTTAAAAGCAAGGGCGATAGCGGGTTAACAGAGCGAACAGGTGCACTCCAACTTTACGATTGAATTCCGTAGATGAGTCGTGTTTTGCAGATGAGAAACGACCGATATTTAATTTATTTAAATCACAAAGGCCAGGTTCAGGTCAATATGCTTCCACTATGCAGCAGAGAAATACTGAGAAATGAAGACTTTGATTACGAGACTTGCAGGTCAAAATAATTGCACTAATATAAAACCATCACACGCCACTGTTTATAGCCCTATCCTTTTCTCTCAACAAAACGTAACGGTTATAAAATTCAACAGGAAATCACAGCTCTTATCTTAAAAAAAGAAAAAAAAGTAATAACCAGCAGTTGTTGTATTCACATTCTAAATTTTCCGTCAGCTTGAATATAATTGTCATACATGTCATTACGTTTCTCACTAATATATCCTTACATTGGAATTGGAATAATGGAAATCGGGCAAGTATCAGGAAATATACAGAAGCTCCAACTTTTAAGACATGTATGTCTTTAAAAAAAGACGAACCAAATTAGTTTTTTTTTTTTCGAAAGGTCTATATATCAAACGGGCAAAATAAGATCTCTCCCCTGAATGGATATTCGGATCATAGGAAATTTTACTATCTGTGGATTTTTTTTTATCATTTTGATGTAGATTACTGGTTATTAAGGCCCTGTTTGTTACAATCTGCACTTGCTCACAACTCTGATAGGTTTTGATAACAAGAGCTTCGCAGAGCGGCGCATATACGCCCGAAGGGCTTGTCAGTAACCTTGGCTTGTCAGTAGCGAGAGCTTGAATGATAGCTAAAGATATTGCAAACAGACAGACAGACAACTGGTGCCATAACATTTAAATATGAAAATATATTTAGTCCTAAGCACAAAAAGACAACCTACAGAGTGATTATGGCAAGTTTCCTTTCATTCCCATCCATAATGTAGGAGAAAATGAGCCGACAAGAAATTTTGTTTTTCATCAACTCAAGGGCAGATAATCCAAGATAACTCTAGAATAACTGGAGCATTTTGAATTGAAAAGTCTAACGCAAATCTAGACATCATAGAGAGTAATTGTGTCTAGTTTCAGCTCATTTCAATTGATAGTTAAGGAGGAGTTGCACACAAAAAACAGTGATTTTCTCTTAATTCAAGGGCAGATAATTCAAGATTTCTCAGAATTGACTGGAGCGATTTGAATTTCAAAGGTCTTATGCACAACTAGACATCGTAGGGAGTAAATGTGTCTAGTTTCAGCTCATTCCCATTGATAGTTTAGGAGGAGTTGTGCACACAAAAAACAGTGATTTTCGTTAAATTCAAGGGCAGATAATTCAAGATTTCTCAGGATTGACGAGAGCAATTTTAATTTCAAAGGTCTTATGCACAACTAGACATCAAAGGGAGTAATTGTGTGTAGTTTCAGCTTATTCCTATTGATAGTTTAGGAGGAGTTGCGCACACAAAAAACAGTGATATTTGTTATATTAAAGGGCAGATAATTCAAGATTTCTCAGGAATGACTGGAGCGATTTGAATTTCAAAGGTCTTATGCACAACTAGACATCATAGGGCGTAATTGTGTGTAGTTTCAGCTCATTCCCATTGATAGTTTAGGAGGAGTCGCGCACACAAAAAATTGCTAACGGACGGACAGACGGACAGACGGACAGACAGACAGACGGACAGACGGACGGACAGACGGACGGACGACCGAGGCCATAACATAATACGACCCTTCGGGCGTATAAAAATGAATAATTTCGTAAGTTCACTGTTCGTGGTGGTTTTCGAAAAAAAAAAAATAAATAAATAGATAAACAAACAACTGCAACTCTCATAGTGTCCAGCTCTTTCGGGTTTCAGCGTTAAGAAATATTTTTCATGAAAATGAGTACATGAATAACAATGATATGAACTTGATAAAAATAACATTTTTCTGACCGTTACAGTAAGGAACATCGTTGAATTGACAAGATGAAGGATTTTGGAATGAAATTGAATGAGTGTGTGGAGCGAGTTTTGAGTGAAATTAAAGAGAGGTCATCAAATAAAGATAATTTTGTTCAAATTTAACACAAATGGCTATATTTAGTCCCCCCTTTAAAAATAACCGTCTTTTCTGCTTGTATGTATTCATGGACCATTCAGACACTTTAAAATCCACACGACCCAATAAAAGCGTAGAAACATTGACCGATTTGAATTAAAAGATGATGGTGTTGGCCGATTTCGAAATGTTTTAAAAATATCGAAGCGTTTTTGATCGACTGGAGAAAGTGTTTGGAATGAATGGATGGAGCGCTGAGTGAGCGATTTAGAATTGTTTTGATTTGAATGAGTGTCACGATATTTTTAAATTTGACAATAAAAAAGAGATGCAAGAACCAAAGGGGCCAGGCTCGCCCAATAGCATTTTTACGCCAGCAGATAATCAACAAATGTTAAGGAAGGGTTGATACATAATATAAAATTTCAAAGATGAAGACCCCTTTTACTATGACATAGCATATCATTATATGACAATAACGAATAAGGAAAGTTCCAGAAAGGTTATCACCGAATTTTACTACACATCATCGTATTGCCAAACTGCTACAGTATGCTCAGGGCCAGATTAAAACACTCTGTTCAGGATTTTTGTTTACATAAATCTAGGAAGGTATATAACAACAAACAATATTAAGCAAAAGCCTCTTTTGCACAATGCAGAATAATATTTCAAAGAAGCTTAAAAGTGTGCACAGTCACATAATTATCATCATTTTGTCAAATTATGTTGATAAATGTTCAAGTTGTCATAACAAGAAATGTTGCATCACGAAGTTCCACTTTTCTATGACGAAGCATCAACAATATTATACAAAGAATAATCCTTACAACAATAATTCATATCCGAAAATTCACCTAAGAAAAAAAAGATTCTTCATTAAATACTTTAGTGTACTTCACCATATGGTTCCATTTTTTGGTGAATCTATCGACAATAGAGCCCTGAATCATAGCCAAATCAGATTTGTATGAATAAATCTGATATAGAATTGCCCTATGATCTTTCTTTCAAGTTTGGTTGAATTCTGGCCAGTAGTTTCAAGGAACTTTTCTTTTTAAATATTACGCCATATTGGATCCTTTCTTTGTGGCACGATAGACCAAAGCGCCGATCTTATCATCCCGATCAAAATTTAATGAAGAAATGTAAGAGAGTATATAACAAGAATCATTCCTGTAAAGTTTTGATTAGATCTAAAATTGTTTCGGAGATGATTTTTTTTATATTTCAGCATAGAGGACCCCTATTGGTTGCGCAACAATCCATATCGCCTATCTTATCATCCGATCACAATCAAACGAAGACCTCTGAAAAGGGCTTGTCAAAGGAATCTTTTCAGTGATGTTTGATTAATTTTGACCAACTGTGTCAGATAAGATTCTTTTACATTAAACATAAGCGGACCAATCTTTTGGTGACGCGACAGGTCATAGCAATCCATGTTATCAGAAGAAATCGGAGAGAGAATGTCCCCTTGGGATCATGAATGTGTAAGTTGACTAATTTCTGTCCAGTAGCGTCAGAGAAGAAGATATTAAAATGAAAGTTGGTGGAGGTACGGACGCACGCCGAACCATAGGGCATGACTTTAGCCCACTGGACTTCGACCAGCGGAGCTAACAAACTCGGAACGATTTGCAGATTAAATATTTGTTTATTATCATTGCATTAATAACATCCAAATTACATTCTTTTTATGTTTTGTAGCACAAAAGCTTTCACCTTCATATTAATTATATGAGCAATGCAAGGATGATTTAATTATTTTTATGGTAGATCAAGTATCTTCTTATTTGCGTAACTTAAACGTGTGTGGTAATCCCCCGAACCTCTTAGAACAAAAAATATACTTTCTCTTCCTTTCTAAGACAGTCTGTCAACCGCTCTTTTCCGACCTTTTCTATAATGCCTGCGAACTTGAATAGTATTTTTTTTATTATCCCAAAAGTTGGAAGTAAACATTTAAAAAACATAATTAATTGCCTATTTACTGTGCTAGATCTCAACTTTATATCATTTTATTTTAGTTCTGATCGCCAAATTCGTGCATTCCGATGCATTCTGGTTTCATTTCTCTTTGAAAATACATTTAAGAACGCATCTACTTTGAATACTAAAAAAAAAATATATATATATACATAAATATATAACAAAAATTACAAACAAAAAACAAACAAAGTTCATCTCTCAGATGAAGACTGATGACGTGAGATTGTTATTCGAGTGTTCATATTTGTGATACGTCTTTAGTTGCATACCTCCAAGAATAAGTAAAAGATCTAACCATCTCTTCAAATCTTCATAGAAATAGTTAGATATAGAAGAGAATTTAATCAACAAATGAAAAACAAACAAATATACATAATACAGGAAAAAATTATGATGAACGAATAAACTGTACAATACTTATTTATGATTCTGAAAATTGATAAAGATTGTGATTTGGTAATTTTTGCATTTTAAATTTTAAGCTATGATTCTTGTACTAGGTCATATTTTCATTTATCATGGATAGCACTGTTGTAAATTTGCATTTTTGCCTCATGAAGGAAAGGGCAACATACATTCCAGGATAGGGTTAAAGAGGGAGATCAAGGTCTGTAAGTTCCTTTGATGCCTACCCCCTACTGGGCTGTCACCAAGACTGGTCCCATTGGGAGGAGGTATTACATAATATTGTCTGGATGTCTGCAAGGAATTGCATAATAGCCTCAGAGATTTGGCCTTGCAGGTGCCAGGTGTCCGGTGGCTTTGTTTATGAAGTGTCTGTGGAATTTGTCTTTTGTTTCAATATTATGCAACATAGAGAGTTAGTCAATGTTTTTCAGACAATTCTGTTATGTAATAATTTTAGTACTTATACTTTAAACTAAAGTCAAGTTAATTATGGTATTTGTCTTTTCTGAGTTTTGATGTATTTCAAATATTCAAAATTGACACAATGACATACATCAAAACATCTTTTTTAATTAAATTTCGCTGAGGCAGGTGGAACTGATCATTCTGCTTAATATCTAGTGATTTTGAGCAGACTGTTCAGGTTTACACTGAAGAAATTTATTGACTAAGAATAGTATGAAGATAATTGAATCATTATGGGAATTATTCTAAGGGAATTTCGCTTATTGTCAAAAATACATTATTGATCCTGATCAAGCTGCACAACCATTCTAGACTTAGCCTGTCTGTAAGTTTCATAGTGTATTTGGTTCAGTTGTGTATTCCCTGGGAATTTACAGTAGCTGTATATGCTATTATTGATTATTAGTAATTGCTTATCAGTTAGGAGGCACCTTGTAATGTCCAAAGTATACAATGTGGCAATACACCTTTACCTTTAAGCGGCTGGTCAATTGTACGAATCAGAAAGGTGTGAAGTGATCATTTTCACTAATGCAACACTTAAAGATTAAAGTAACTTGTCAGTTATATATCAGATTGATATGGGTGAGAGAGGGTTGATGCATTATTTTCTGCATGTACAAGGATAGGATGCTACTAGGTTCATATTGTTTCATTTGAAGAGTTTGAAACAATGTGGGGAAAGTAACATTATTTTCCAGCCTGCTAAAATGCTATTGATTGCCAGTCAACTTGTTTTATTCTTCCCTTTTTCATATTTCAATCTGTATATAACACGATACTCTATAGCTAAATTGTGTTTTGTCTATTTGGTTGACTGCACTCAGTGACCTTTCCTATTGCAGTTAATTAATGTCACAAAATACAAAATCCTTAATATTGTGAGTAAAGTTGTCATATTTAGACTTATTTTATTGGAATTTTAATGTTGATTTTGAATATAAATCCAGATTGAAGATTGGAATTGTGCTTTTAATGATTATGACTTTTGTTAATTTCTTGGATTGTGTGTATTGGAATTGAGGTGACCAAGTGCAAAGTAGGCGGAGCTTAACAGCTACAGAGTGTGTCAATTGAAATATTGCATAATTAGACATGGTCATCTTGAGACTGATTATCCAATCAGAGTAGATTCTGGGCTGCTACTGAAACTGGTTGAAGTGCTGGCAAGCCAATCAAGTTTCATGGAACATTCCAGAATCCTGATCAGACAGCAATAAAAAGAGCTGCATTTCCCCAAATCTTCACTCTGGAAGCAGGATTTTGGGACATAAACAACTTTAACTCTGTGCCGATAACTTGATTATTTTCTTATTTTCAACTTAAATATTTTTGTGAATTAAAGTAAATTCTAACTTAGGAAATATTATCTTGCTTGCAGAGTCATTTGCAAAATATGCAAGTACTTTAATTATTTGTTAATCAAAGAATTAAAGACTTTCATATTTTACATCTTAATGTAAATAGTTTTATTTTTCTTTATAGTAGTTTTGTAGTTGTTGTAATTTTGCTTAGTAACTTGTGAAATCAAACCTTTATTTTCTAGACAAATCACATAGAGACTGATTGAGATTAGTATCCTCACTTTGAAACTTTAAATTTGATGACTTTGTTCACTTGTTTACTGGCATTTTCATATTTCATTAAATTACAGTTCAGTTCATTTAGATTGTCTTTCTTTATTCAGTTTTATCCTTTAAGGTTCTGGCTGCCTATTTAGTAATAAATAGCCAGTGGTGTCATCCTGTCGTTTATATTTTTAACGTTGATCCAGACTGCGCATTTTCATTGCATTTTTCTTATCAAGAACTCGCGTCCAGTAAATCTTGTTTCTTTGGCATTGTGCCGGGACCCAGGTTTACGACAAAATGGTGTCAGAAGTGGGATCCAATTATTGTCAGTGTTTATCACTTACAATAAATTGGTGTTTCAGTTTTGTTTTCAAAATGTTATATCTAAAATTATAAACATTTTTCATTGGAGTCTGTGTTTTTTTCCAAATAAATATTTTCAGTAACTTTTCAAATTAATTAAGATACAAGATATATTTTTGTCAGTAGAAAATGTCAGATTTTATACTTCAAAATTCCATTTGTGGCTAAATTGTTACTTCAGATAATTTCAGAGAGCCCGGCAAATTAGGGGCACTGGAATTATTCTAATGCAATGGCATTTTTCAGCAGACATGGAGACCAGATAGTTTTTATCTAATTTCTGTGTTTGCACCCTG
This sequence comes from Fragum whitleyi, assembly GCA_948146395.1. NCBI lineage: Eukaryota > Metazoa > Mollusca > Bivalvia > Cardiida > Cardiidae > Fragum > Fragum whitleyi. Next base: position 70,883,075 of record OX411546.1, read on the forward strand.
TTTAATCCTTTGGGAAGATTATTTTGCCATCTCAGACTGTTGTCTTTATTAAAGAATCTGACAATTTCGATATTGTTTAAGTTTTCTCAGGTTTATTTCACAAGTACACTTTTGTTGTTTTAATTAATTTTTATGCTAGGTTAATAAGCTTGACTCTGCAAAATGATTGCATTGTAACTTTCACTTTTCTTATTTCAAGTTTTGAAAGATAAGCATTTTGTCATTTTGAGAATCATTGTAACTACTGTTTTTGCACAGAAAACAAATTATTTCAAGTTGTTGCCTGCTTCCTAAATAATATTTGAAAGTGACTTTTTAAATTGAAGAAGAGCAAGGAATGCCAAAGTGAGTCCATTAGAGACTTAAGTTTGAACTATTGTGGAAAATGGTGTTGACAAATGGAAGAAACTGAAGAACAGAGACGTATATTGCTATAAATGTGTCTGACTGATAATTTTGGTGGCAGGCTATACCTGAATATGGATCAGTGCGTAAAGTGCAGGTACATGTTTATTTTGACAATAACTACAGTCTTATGCTACATTAATTCACTACTACATAACCAACATTTTATGACAACTAAATAAAGAGATCAAGGACAAACAAGTCTTCCTATGTATGTCAAAATTCACAACGCTGTAAATGGATGAGGCCATGTTCACTGATGTTTCCCAAAGAAATCAACTTAGACGAAACCCCCTTTCGATGATGTTACATAAGCTAATGCGTTCACCAACGTTTCATGAAGAGTGAACCAGAGTGTGTCAGTAAAATATAAGTGCAACCATGAAATCAAATATTCTATTAACGTGATCTGTAAAAGATTTGAATATCAAAGTTCCAGAAGAAGTGATTATTCAATTATTATAGTGCCTTGAATCTACAAGTCAATCTTGTGTGTTGTAGTTTTGATGTTTCGAAATAAGTGTTTTTTATCGAGAACATTGAGATTACGGTAACCATTCTGATGTTGTTTGGAGAAAGAAGTGCAACTTCGGTGACCTGACTTTTCCATGCGACATCATGCGAGAGAGTTATGATTGGTAAGTCTGATGTGTTATTTCCAGCCTGCCACTGTGATGATAGGACTGATGTGTTATTTCCAGCTTTTCACAGGAGTGTTTGAACTGAAGAGTCTGATGTGTTATTTCCGGATAGTCATGAGAGATAGTGTAATAGGTCGATGTTTTTACCGATAATTACGTGTGAGAGAGTGTTTTATTATTTTCATTTTGCATTTGTAAGACTGAACTACATTCATAGTATATTGAAGAAGTTATATACTGTGTAGCGCATTGTTACATTTGCATTATACCCAAAAAATGGTTACAGATTGAGTCAATGAGTTATTGCATTTTTGTCTTGTTCCAATAACATTTAAATTGATCGGTCGAACACTTACCTTTCTCTATGTTATTGGAAGTTTTAAGATAAATTTGTGATTCTCCGTTTTGATTGGATATCGACACAAATTTCAAAACAGCACAATACTAATACATAAGTGGCACTGGTTGATTAGAGGCGTTAAGATATTGTTTAAAATTTTGAAATAATAATTTGTTAAGATATTTGTTTGTGAAGCAAAGTGAATGATTTCTTAACTTATGTGTGAGTTAAAATTTGCACCATACCGAGCAATGCAGTCTAATTCGATAGGTCTGATGTTTTTTCCGGATAATCGTATTAGTGATATTGGGAATGATAGGTCTGATGATTTTTCCGGATAATCATTCTACAATATCTAATACTGTCAATTGTATATATAGATTGAACACTTATCTGTATTCGATAGTATTATATTGCATTATCTCAATGGAGGCCTAGTGTCTCTGCACTGTATTGATAACGCATAGTTACATTCATAGCATATTGAAGAAGTTATATGCTGTGTAGCAATGCGTTATCCTATCAGTGATTTGGTTGAATGAATCAGTGAGTCCTGAGCTACGCATGAACTAAGGTCAGCATTTCTTAGGAAGGGTGATATTTTAAGAATCAGTCAATTTGAATTGTGTACATTTATTGATACATATATATTTATTCACTATGAATCCTATGAGTTGGTTAAAGTAATTTTAGTTCATATTTGCAAGAGTTATCAAATTTATTGTCAAAATATCGCATTGATACAACTGTCACATTCTGTTCAATACACATGTATAATGGTATGTGTATTGGTATGATGAAGAGTTTTATTATTTTCACAGGAAACTTCACATTCTGTTCAGTTCCTGAATTTCTGAAGAGAAATTTTGCTTTTCAAATTCCGGGGCGGAATTGAATGTCTCTTGTGGAAGATCCATTCTTTTCCATGGGGGGAGCAGTGTTGTAAATTTGCATTTTTGCCTCATGAAGGAAAGGGCAACATACATTCCAGGATAGGGTTAGAGAGGGAGATCAAGGTCTGTAAGTTCCTTTGATGCCTACCCCCTACTGGGCTGTCACCAAGACTGGTCCCATTGGGAGGAGGTATTACATAATATTGTCTGGATGTCAGCAAGGAATTGCATAATAGCCTCAGAGATTTGGCCTTGCAGGTGCCAGGTGTCCGGTGACTTTGTTTATGAAGTGTCTGTGGAATTTGTCTTTTGTTTCAATATTATGCAACATAGAGAGTTAGTCAATGTTTTTCAGACAATTCTGTTATGTAATAATTTTAGTACTTATACTTTAAACTAAAGTCAAGTTAATTATGGTATTTGTCTTTTCTGAGTTTTGATGTATTTCAAATATTCAAAATTGACACAATGACATACATCAAAACATCTTTTTTAATTAAATTTCGCTGAGGCAGGTGGAACTGATCATTCTGCTTAATATCTAGTGATTTTGAGCAGACTGTTCAGGTTTACACTGAAGAAATTTATTGACTAAGAATAGTATGAAGATAATTGAATCATTATGGGAATTATTCTAAGGGAATTTCGCTTATTGTCAAAAATACATTATTGATCCTGATCAAGCTGCACAACCATTCTAGACTTAGCCTGTCTGTAAGTTTCATAGTGTATTTGGTTCAGTTGTGTATTCCCTGGGAATTTACAGTAGCTGTATATGCTATTATTGATTATTAGTAATTGCTTATCAGTTAGGAGGCACCTTGTAATGTCCAGAGTATACAATGGGGCAATACACCTTTACCTTTAAGCGGCTGGTCAATTGTACGAATCAGAAAGGTGTGAAGTGATCATTTCACTAATGCAACACTTAAAGATTAAAGTAACTTGTCAGTTATATATCAGATTGATATGGGTGAGAGAGGGTTGATGCATTATTTTCTGCATGTACAAGGAAAGGATGCTACTAGGTTCATATTGTTTCAATTGAAGGGTTTGAAACAATGTGGGAAAAGTAACATTATTTTCCAGCCTGCTAAAATGCTATTGATTGCCAGTCAACTTGTTTTATTCTTCTCTTTTTCATATTTCAATCTGTATATAACACGATACTCTATAGCTAAATTGTGTTTTTTTTTTTTCTATTTGGTTGACTGCACTCAGTGACCTTTCCTATTGCAGTTAATTAATGTCACAAAATACAAAATCCTTAATATTGTGAGTAAAGTTGTCATATTTAGACTTATTTTATTGGAATTTTAATGTTGATTTTGAATATAAATCCAGATTGAAGATTGGAATTGTGCTTTTGATGATTATGACTTTTGTTAATTTCTTGGATTGTGTGTATTGGAATTGAGGTGACCAAGTGCAAAGTAGGCGGAGCTTAACAGCTACAGAGTGTGTCAATTGAAATATTGCATAATTAGACATGGTCATCTTGAGACTGATTATCCAATCAGAGTAGATTCTGGGCTGCTACTGAAACTGGTTGAAGTGCTGGCCAGTCAATCAAGTTTCATGGAACATTCCAGAATCCTGATCAGACAGCAATAAAAAGAGCTGCATTTCCCCAAATCTTCACTCTGGAAGCAGGATTTTGGGACATAAACAACTTTAACTCTGTGCCGATAACTTGATTATTTTCTTATTTTCAACTTAAATATTTTTGTGAATTAAAGTAAATTCTAACTAAGGAAATATTATCTTGCTTGCAGAGTCATTTGCAAAATATGCAAGTACTTTAATTATTTGTTAATCAAAGAATTAAAGACTTTCATATTTTACATCTTAATGTAAATAGTTTTATTTTTCTTTATAGTAGTTTTGTAGTTGTTGTAATTTAGCTCAGTAACTTGTGAAATCAAACCTTTATTTTCTAGACAAATCACATAGAGACTGATTGAGATTAGTATCCTAACTTTGAATAATCTAAAATCTAGCTTTTGGTACTTTTGAAACTTTAATTTTGATGACTTTGTTCACTTGTTTACTGGCATTTTCATATTTCATTAAATTACAGTTCAGTTCATTTAGATTGTCTTTCTTTATTCAGTTCTATCCTTTAAGGTTCTGGCTGCCTATTTTGTAATAAATAGCCAGTGGTGTCATCCTGACGTTTATCCAGACTGCGCATTTTCATTGCATTTTTCTTATCAAGAACTCGCGTCCAGTAAATCTTGTTTCTTTGGCATTGTGCCGGGACCCAGGTTTACGACAGCACAAATTAGGAAACGACAGGGTTAACTTCCATTAGAAAAGCAAATAATAACTTGAAAAAATATCACAGAGTTATTTAAGAAATATCAAGATAACTAAATGTTTAAAACCATTTGTTTAAAAATAATTGGATTGGACGAAAACTTCAAAATATATTATGGTAAATAATTTTACAGGGAGCAACTATCATAGGCAACGATTTAATGCGAAAGCCATTTCAATTACCTTCGGAATTCTAAATCAGGAATCGTGACTTAACATTATAAAATGACTGTGGCAGGTATCTGCTTAAACAAACTGTTTTTCCAAGTAGTAAGGAAATGTTCCTTTCAAGAAATCATCTTCATGTAGTTGCACTGCCTACAAGAAAGTACTCATAGCGTAAGACATATGTGTTCAGACAGAACATTCGCCACTTGCTTCCGGAACATCCATTGACCATTTCTGTAAACTACAAAGCGGGTGGGTATGTAACAAAACGCTCAATTTTTAGCCGGAAACAAGAAATACTAGTGCTTCAATTGGGTGCATATTTCCTTACGTTTATGGTTTAAAGTTTAATTGAGACTTTGAAAAAGAAGCATTATCAAAATTTAAGATTTTTAAGCAATTATATAAGCATGTTAAGATATTTACATACAGAAACGCAGATTTCACAAAATTGGCTTCAACGAGTCGCGTTGGCGACGTCGGACATTTTCTCTTAAAATGCAGGACTAGCGCCATTTTATTTGAAGTCATTAAAATTTCCCGGGTTTTCCCGTAATTTTCTTAGTTGTCCGTCTAAGTACATCCGAGTTGGATCTCTACATTGACTGAGTGCTGTTCAGTATGCTTCCACTTGGTGACCGTATTAAGACAACAACGGTTTTTGCAACCAATTTATTAGCAAAATCCGCACGGTCCTTGCCCCAAAATCTTGTCTACTGGCTACGGCTGTGCATGGAATTGCAATTTTGGATTGCATCTTGAACAAAATTAGCGATATTGGATTACCTCCCTTTGATTTCACTCAAAATTCGCCCCACACATTCATTCAATTGCATTTAAAAAATCATCTTGTCAATTTCACGATGTTGTTAGTTGCACAAGGAATAAAATTGAGGGAAAATCCTTTGCTTGCAACGTTTACTCTCAAATAGATCCATACTTTTTAATGTTACACATATTCTCAAACTTATTCCTTGAAATTCTATGTAGCAAGATAGTTAAAATAGGCTGAGTTATTTGAGTATTGATGGTTTCTCAATATGCACAAACATAAATTGGATTCCAGGAATTTCACAGGCAAGCGTATGAATGTAAACTAATTGCGATCGCTTATCATGTGAATTTTGAAATCAGGGCCCAAAGTTATAAAACTTTTCTCAGGCTCCGACTCAATTTTCTTGAATTTTGAATTAAAATAAATGTATGAAAATAGAAGATAATATGAATAAGTTGTTATTTATTCACTACCCCTCTTTATTAGAATATGCATAAAAATTCTTTAAATAGCTTCCTATGTCTTCAAGAACCAATCAGACGCTTACATTTTAATTATTTTAGTGAACTTGTGTTGTTGTTTTTTTCTAACTATTTTTACTTCAAATGTAGTTGTTGATCTTAGCTTTGAGAGTGATTTTGGACCCTTTATACATTGTTTTTAGTGAGTGATTTCAATGAATGAATGGAGCGCTGAGCGAGCGATAAAGAATGATTTCGATCGGAATGAAAGTCACGTTCATGATGTTCCGGTAAAATCCCGTTTGGTCTACTCCCATTTGCAGTAGACGAAATGGGACTGGGTGCAAAAAAAAAAAAAAAAAAAAAAACAATAGACGAAATGGGAGTAGACCAAATGGGACTAAACCGATGTTCCTAAATAGAGCTACATTCCATTGGAATTTATAAGCCTCAATCCCTTAAATATTTCTATATCTGTAATGACCTTGATCCCAATCTTTGACGTGTTAAATGATTTCTTATGTTTTTCGCTGTTTATCAATCAGAAGTATCAACCCGCAGGTAATTACATTATAATCCTAATCTGCTTTGATTTGAAGAGGATCTTTGATGAGTACACATTTCATTACAGCTTCAAATTATCTTTAGGTTATCTTAATGTTTGTTTTAAGAGGCGAGATAGATCGGTAAAAGTTCGAATATTAGGCTATGGGCCAGTAGGGTGATTCCTCCCCCCTCAGGGGGAATTTTCGGGACTATGATTTTTTGAAAGCCCAATGTCTACCAAGTATATTCTGAAAGTCTGCAACTTGGCGGTTGGGGCTTTTAGGAATTATTGAGGTCAAAGGTCACCCAGTGCACACTAATTTAAAACTATACCTTTAGTCAGAAAATTATATTTATTTTGCTGATTTGATAATTTCTTTGGACCTTTTTCAACATAATTCAATACCCAAAACATTATTTCAAAGATTGAACACATTTTTGTTATTTTCAGAGAGGCTTTGGGCAAATCAAAGCACTGAAAGTACCGAAAATCAACAATTTTCTTTGCTAATAAAGATTTTATCAAGATTTAAAAAGATTTTTTCTGTCTTTAACAATATTTTCTTTTATTCTAAGCATGCTAGAGGATACCTTGAAGCCTACAAGCAAAGTTTATTAGACATTTCCTGCTTGAATTTTGTTCAAAAACTGATTAAAGCCATGGCATGATCAAGCCAAAGCTATAACTATACTTTTATTCATATTTCACCATTTGTCAATTTATGTTTTTTGTTTGATGTTCATTATATTTTAAATTACATAATTCTTAAAGGTAAATAAAAAGGAAAAGTTTCAGGGCATTTGAGCACATATCAGGTTTATTCTTAGCAAATCAAAGCACTGAAAGTACTGGAAACCGAAGTTTTTTGCTTGTATAGATTTTACATGATTTAAAGGTTTTTCTGCTTCCTTTTCCAATAATTATATTAGTCTAGACATGCTGGGGGATACCTTTAAGCATATGAACTAATTTTTTTAACATTGCTTGCTTAAATGTGCCCAATATGTGATGACTATAATGGCCTGAGTATGCCAGTGTCATAACTATACTAATATATATTAGTAAAACTTATTGTCATTAGATGCTTATAATTTGGAATAATCATGTTTAGCATGTTATCATTCGATAAAATACACAGTTACAAAAAAGGTTCAAGCCAACTGTAAACATATTGTTTAATTTTAGCTAATTAAAGCACTGAAAAGTACCAAAATATGACTTTTTCATTTTAAAGGTTTTAACACAATATAAACAGGAATTTATTTTCCAATCCATTCAAATTTATTTATAATTGTTATACAATTGAATAATTTGAAACTATCATATGTGCAATATTTAGTTTTGCTTACCTTAGCTTTTCTCCATAATTGATAAAAAAATCTGGTAAAGGGGAGCACTTGTGACAAATTCACTCCATTTGTTAAGTAATGTCTCACTCTTTTGCCAACAATATTTGTTATTTGGTTTGTACAATATTCTGAACGTCAAGATTCAATTCAATGAACAGGTGATTCAAATTCATAAAAGTTTCAAGACATTTATGAAGAGAACAGGCTTATTTGTTGAAATTCAAAGCACTGAAAGTACCGAAATATGATTTGCACATTAAAATCTTGAATTTCTTTTTCAATTTACTTTTATTTCCTTATATTAATTACCCTTATTGCATATCTCATCCCTTTGTCAGTAATGTTAGTTCTGTGGTTGGTTCAATATTCTGAACATCATGATTAAATCTTGTTAAAAAGTTATTCAGATTTGAACTGATTTGTGTATATTTTTTGGATTCATTTTGTACAAAGCAATGTACCGAAAGCTTTGAAATCTGGCAAAAAAGTCTTCTACCAAGGATTTTTTTCCACTATGAAAATATCCTTCATCAATTAGTGAAACAGATCAAGGAGGATTGACATAATACAATTAGCATTTTATGACTGGTTTTCATACACAAAATGGGCATCATATCTAAATTGATATATAAATGGGTGCTAAATAGTAAACCATTCAATCTCTTAACATTATAACCTTATAACGATACCAGTTGACATAGCTTAATGCTATTTAAAACTGATGGTCATCACATACTCTTTTATAAGAGTGGTTTGTAAAATGATATTGGAATATGCTCAATGAATTTTCCTTCGTCTTAGAGAAAAGATACATCTAGAGTTTCTGTAAACATCTCTTTTCCAAAGCTTCTCTTTGTTTCCATAAAACTTCATGTTTTGTTTTAAGCCTGCAACATCGTAAAAATTGCATTAGAATTACAAATGAAATGAAATTTAAGTTAGATCAAATATTAAGTCATGAGAATTAACATTTTGATGGAAAAGGACAGGGGATTTGAAAATAAAAAAACCTTGTGTGAGAACAATGAGTCAAGCAGGTAAAAAAAAACAAGAATTCTATTTTAACAAGGATTTCGTTTCATCAGTTTCAAAATATAAAAAATATTGCAACATAACCTTAGAGAATTTCATCAAAATTTAAGTGATTACTAATTTGCACTGAGTAATAACTTTATTTATATATACATTAATGAAATTATCAAAATTGGTAAGAAACAGAAAACAAACACTTATGTTAAATTCAAGTCATGGTGGACATCCTGGAAGAGAGCTTTATCGTATTTTAATAGACCTTTTTACAGTATTTTGCATTCAAAATCTGACAAGAAAAGAGTGTGGGGAGGTCACAAAAAATTATATTTGGAGTTTTAGATTTCACTATAGAATTTTTGAATGAACAAAAAGCCTCAAATATATATCTCATTCACACTTGCCAAACTGAAAATGTTTATGCTCATCTTACAAGATAATTTATTTCAGAAATTAAATAAACATATCTTTGTTAGATTGAAGAGTAAATTGTGGTGATTAGTGTGCAATGTAAGCAAAAAAAAAAATAAATCTTTATGCTAACGGTGGTTATGTATACAGACAAAGCATATTAAAAGGATTGTAAACTAAAAAATCTTCAAAGAGCCATTGATAAAAAATGATTTCTGCACATACATTTTAAGAAAACATGGGACTTTTAAAAAAATGTTTGTGAGTTCTTTAATAAGTACCAATAGTATTAATTTATAGCTGATGTAGTCATCATTTTGATCAGCTTCTATATAATTGATAATTTTTCATGAAAAAGTTTCACAAAAGGATTCATATAAACTTAAATTTGAATACTGATATTCAGTCTAGCTATGCAATTTACTAGACCTACCAGACCCCTTGCTTTTTTTCTGCTGGAAAGGGTGGTTATCTTCCAATAATATTGGCTATATGCCTTAAGACACAGAAACAAAATGTGAATTTTCTGATGAAATGTTTTTTACAAAAACAAATTTTGAGAAACAAAATAGCATCCAGTACATCAGAAACAAGTTTGCAAAATGTAACAATGTGAATATCCATTGGAAACATAACTTTTCCATTAAGGTTTGAATATTGTAAATAATCAAGTCCACTTAATGGGCAAAGAGTTGGTTAGAAAGAATACCATTTTACATTCAAGAAAGCCCTTGGCCCCTTCTAGACTCACACAATTGTGAAAAATGTTGTTAGACTAAAGAAAAATGGAATTGGCTCTTAAGAGATAAAAATTTGGTCTCTTTTTTATCTTTGACATTCAGTGCTTTCAGTACTTTGATCTATAAAAAAGTAATAGTTATGTGCTTTAAAGCTTAAACCATTCAATATTTAAATGACAGTGAGTAACTGTTTTAATTATTAGAAACTGTGATTAAGTGCTTATGCAAACAAAAAAAAAAACAACGCAAAATCTAGCTTTTGTCCCATTTTATCTATACTTTCATTATACATACAAGTAAATCTATAATGCTTTTATATCTATACCTAAACAAATATAAAGCACAACTACAGTGGACACAATCTGACACCAACATGAACTTTTACAAGGAACACAAGATATAAAAGCAAGCAAAGGGGATGTTCCACTTTTAAGAATGAAAAAGCGTATTCCCTATGTTTGAACATGTGTATAAGCAAAGATATACAGTCATTTTAGTTCTTTGATTAAATCTATGAAGATGCAGTTTACTCTCAAAGCTACCACAGTTGATACTTTCAATAATTTTGAGTTGTTAAAGTTGCCTCAAAATGTTTTTTATTCGTAGAAACTTAAAAAAAAAGTTTTCCTTTCAATTCATCTACGTAAATATATAATATTCATTTAAATGCACTGGCTGACTTAAGCTTTAAAACCAACAAATACAATAGAAAGCAAATGACAAATGATACAAATTACATTCAGGCAAATTATTGTTTAAGTTAATGGGACAATATAAAGAAAAAATCCTCCTTTGGTCTGAAATGGCCTATTGTCTATGGTTTAATCTCTTATATATGAACCGATTTCAGTACTTTCAGTACTTTGATTTCATTAAAAATTATCATAAAATTACCCTTAAATGAAATTCCCCAGCAGAAAAATATTTAGTGATTCATCTAGAACTATTTCCTGCTCAATTTCATGAAAAGATAGTTGAATATACCATTTCAAATCCAGCTCATTTATTTTTTCATAGAAAAAGTGCACTTGTTGACCTTTGACCTCAATAACTCCGAAAAGCCCCAACAGCCAAGTTGCAGACTTTCAGAATATACTCGTTAGATATTGGGCTTTCAAAAAAACATAGTCCCGAAAATTCCCCCTGGGGGGGGGGGGGAGGGGGGGTGTATACTGGCTCATAGTCTATATATTCAACTAAACTCTTTTTTACATATGCATAAAGAACTGTCCGATGCTTACATACACATATTTACAATACGTTTTCCTATAACGAAAACTTTATAGTCCGTTTGACTTCTATATAGACCATAATTTCGCCGAAAATCTCAGAAATGAATTAATGAAATGTATTTTTTCTTGTCATTTCATTTTTTCCATCTTATACAATGACGAATCATGTTTTTCAGAATTTTTGAATGTAAAATAATGATTTTGTCCGTCCGTCTACATGTTAACTTCCCGCCTTTCATACCTCCTTGGGTAAGTTCATATCGGACTCGGTTTCGACCCGAGTTAACCGGGTTACCATCAGAACGACCTCGGTTTCGACACTAGTGATGTCATTTAACCTTTCAACCTCGACGCTTCTGATCCTGGGTCAGGCCGGTGTTACTTGGGTTCAAAATGGTGTCGAATATAGTGCACAACTATTCGATTACATAAAACAAATGTTCTCTTTTACTTCAAACGACATTTTTTTTATTTTAAATAGTATTTTGCACGAGTTTATCACATTTCTTAATGGGATAACGATATTTCATGGTTGAATAATTATTGTAGCGGTATGAACTCAACACGCTATTGTAAACATTTTAGGTAAAATCCAATATCTATTATTTATCTACAATGACCTGGCACTCATTAAATATTCCCTTTGACCCCTATTGATAGTCGTTAAATATGTTTCTTAATATAGACTTATTATACTTGCGAGGTTAAGAGCTAAGAATATGTATCACAGCTCATGGTACATACGGAAATTTAGCGGTGGTGGTTAAGGTGCGTTCCCATAATCGGGAGGTCACGAGTTCAAGTCGGACCATGACCAGAAATATTTCTTTTTCTTTTTAGGTTTACACTTTTTTGAGTACAGATTTTGATTTTTTTCTTTTTTTTTGAACAGTGTTGCAAAAGACTATTGGTATTCGGCACAGTCTTTCCGCCAGCCTCAATTTGACCATTGCAAAGTCCTGTCCATAAATCACCGAAATTACTAAAAATAATTTGAGATTTTGAAATGTATCTGTATCTATATTTGAGAGATGAAGAGGCATTTTTTTAATTTATGACGGAATGAAATTAAAACGTATACTGGGTTTGAACACGTCAATCGAATTTCTGTTTAACTTTTTTCTCTTTCGATGATATCTTAGAATTTAATATCATAAAGCAAATGAGATCTTTGATGGGACTGTTTTTTTTTGGTACAAGCTTACTTACAACTTATTATGTTTTTTTTTTTCATTGAGGTATGAAACAATTCTTTGTCCCGATCAGAATACAGTAATCTTTGTTAGTGCAAACTACCAAAAATGAATGATGTACGAATGAAAAATATTAATCGTAACTGACAAAGAACTAATGACAAAATAATAAGAAAAATGTATTTCTTTAAAAAATACAACAACAAAAAAAAAACGAAAAAAATCGTTATGTTAGTGATAAACACAATGATTATAAAATGTGTCTCTGTCGGGAATTGAACTCGATCCAACAAGTTATCGGTGTACGGGAAGGCGTCTGTAACCACTGTTCTATCGCGCCTATTTAAGAGTAATTGAAATAATATAAGTAAAAAGGTGAAACGAAATTGAGTTACGCTACGGGAATACTCGAGCAATAACGGAAGTTAATGAGTGCCAGTTCATTTTAGATAAATAATACCTATGGACGTTGCAGGTTAACTATCAGTTATCCGATGTTAATCGATGATTTAAATTGTATTTAAACATACATATTATGCCAATATAACTAAAAGTTGCCGTGGCCTAGTGGGTAGGGTGATGGTCCCTATCGAGCAACACCTGTCTATTGTACGCGTATGGGTTCGAGTCGTACTCTGGTATTATTTTTAAAATCTGTCTTTTTTTTCGTTGTTTCTTGTAAAATATTTTCTTCCATGAATGCTCGTTTGTATGCAACTTTCTTTGACTTATCTTCATGATTTTTTATTATATATTTTTTAAGTTATTAACTTAGATTTAAACAAATAATGCATTTCAATAAATTTCAAATGCGCTTTTATCCAGCTTGACCTCCAATGCTTTAACATAAGGCAGTCCTTTGATTTCAGTTTCTTGTCAGTAAAGGAAATACACACTGACCTAACATACGTGAATTTGAAATGTTAAACTTGTTACACACCTTCATTATATTCTTGACTAATGAAACATCCTTATTTTTAATACTTTCTGCCATCTCGTCATTTAGAAATGATAAGAAGAAATAATTGAAAACCCCTGTTGGGAAATTTCGTGTAAGCAGTTCTCACCGAAAGCAAAAAAAATCTGCTAAATAGATATAGCAAAATAAAATTTATATTCAGTGGGACATGGGATTCGAACCTTGTCCGCCGCGGCAACAGTCATTGTGCCTCACCGTCTTTGCCATGTCTCGCCGGTTGATAAAGGTCGTAAAAAAGTTATAAATAACAAGTATTGCCAAATACGTATATCACGCTCCATAAGTTTTATCAATATACACCCTGTTTACAATAATATTGTGATCCGATAATGCTCAAAAAAGCGAATTCAGGTTATAAATGTGAAGTTTGTTTACTACCACCAGTGGGTAACTCCGTTCACATGAATGCCCTTTCTGCGCATGCATATTACAGTCAATTTTAGATTATCACAACATCTTACGCGACTCCCGGGCTGCCATTTGAATTTCCCCCTTGTGTATGTATTGAACGGAACAGCGACTTGCCCAACCAAAAATAGTTCTGAATTGCAAAGGGGCCGAGTCAAAAGTGTACGATTTTAAGTGAGTCGTTTTGGTATGAAATCGAGTATTTTTATAAAATTAATTTTGTCGAGGATTTTTAATTCTTAGGGAAATCAAATCTGAGTGTATTCTCTCTTTGTCTTAACACCATTTGGCCAGATAAATGATAATTGTTCTTATCTATTCTGAGACGAACCCCATATTCACATATTTAGACCAATCAAAATGCATTATTTAACGAAGTCGTTGTGAATTTCACGAGGAAAACTAGATAAGCAGGCGGGAAATAACAGTACAATTCACGTGATATTTAAGTTTAGGATGACATGACCGTCGAAATGCTAATTAGCATGTCCAAATATGGAATAATGGAAATTTCTTCTGTCAAATGTTTAGTATAAAACCACGTGTTTTTACTATATATTTACATCTTGTTACGACTGAACAACCTTCTTCACCCCTCGTGTTTAAGAGTGAAAAATGCGAAAATATTAACATTTAGTAGATAGACAAAATCATTATTTTGAAGTCATTTTATTTTCAAAAAATATTTTTTGGAATGGTATTAAACTGAAATTAAGATTTTACCTCATACAAAGTTTTCATTCAAACTCGATTTTATGCTATTGATGAAAAGGTCGGTCCATATAGAAGTCAAACGGACTATACAATATTTTCTGAGCCTCTCAATTTATACCCGTTTTATTATTACCTTACTACAGAAAAACGAACAGAAACCCACCACAATGTGATAATTCGCAATAACGCTGATTTTATTTTTCAAAACATAGCGAAACCTACCATAAATTAGCTGTAAATATAACAAATGAGAGGGAGCAACTAACGATTCTAATATGTCGGCGATTTTCTGCTAAAAATCTCGTAAATACAGCTTGTATTAAGCTGCAGTTACGAGTGTTTAGCAGAACATCGACAATGTCATCAAGATCAAGTTCAGAAACCTTTGTTCCGCTGATATAATGATGATAAATAACAATTATCTTCTTTGAAATGCCGAAAGAATCCGTGCAAAGCGTCGGCTTATCAGTAATAAACACATTAATTCAGACTAATAACATGCTTTAATACGGTTCATTCCCCCGTAAATAAATTATTCATTCTGTTGTTATAAATTTATCACCCGATGTCTGATTTTTGAATCTCTCGGGCTCGAATCAAAAGATCAATTAACTAATTTACTTTCCGTGGTCAACTGGTTGTGGCATCCTCTTCGAAAGGCAGTGGCGGATCCAGGGTTTTTATAAAGGGGGTTCGGTGTAGGACTAGAATTCGAGTAACTAGTCCCATAGTATCCCTATGCAGATAGGGATAATATGGGACTAATTGCTAAAATTCTGCACATCAGATATCTTTTATTTGGAGAAATTGCTTTTTCTGTGATTCGAACAAAAGAAAAATGGGTTATTTCTTTGTTTTGCTGCAAAATTTGATTTAATTTCATTACAATGAAATGATTTGGATACAAAGGGAGTTCGTCCGAACCCCCTCTGGTTCCCTACTGAATGGTAACCTAAAGGGTTGTTTTCCATCGTTTAGTTATATAAATGGTTAGTTTAGTTGTTTATAATTTATTAAAGTTCAAATGCAACGAACGCGGACCAACAGTTGCAACTAACAAAAAAGAGAGGTTCAATCAGCGATTATTGCCCTGACAGGGTGGAGCCTAAGTAACGGGTAATTGCACTTAAGGTTAAGGTAAATAAGATTTTATTTACGTTTACTTACTTTAATAGATGGTCGACATAAATAGCTCGAAACCTTTAAATGGTAGGTTGGTAACCAATCCCTCGTAACTTCAGCTTGTCCTAGAAGAAGTCACAAGTCTTTGGTAACCAAACGATGAAATTTGTTCACTTTCG
The DNA here is from genome assembly GCA_948146395.1 of Fragum whitleyi. Classification (NCBI taxonomy): domain Eukaryota; kingdom Metazoa; phylum Mollusca; class Bivalvia; order Cardiida; family Cardiidae; genus Fragum; species Fragum whitleyi. The sequence goes on from OX411546.1 coordinate 70,898,980, forward strand.
CTAAGCAGGTAAATCCTTTTGGCTTTATGGCATAGTTATTTGCACGCGGTTACGATAAATACCGATGTACAGAACCCAAAATATTGAAAAGTAAGCTCACCAAACTACGTCATCGTGCTAAGCCACGCCCTGCCAGATAAATAACAACGCTGAATACATCTATCTAAATGGTTAACGTGGGCCAATAGATGCAACTAGCAACAGAGTGAGGAAGATCTAGTTAACTAAGCATTTAGCAACCCTTGCATTTACATCCGTTTAAGGTCGGCCTTTGTAATTCTATATCAACGATTTGACAATCGCTTTATCAATGATTATCATGCCATTATTGCATAGAATGTACGTTTTCGGGTCGTTATAGGCATGCGTTAATCGACAATGCCCGGGCGTTAACACAAGAAAACGTGGATTAAATTTACCAAGCAAAGTCGGTATAAACAAAGATGACGGTTCAATGCATAACGAAATTTTCCCGGCACATAAGTGGGTTAGGAGCTAGTTTTAAAGCGTGCCTATGGATCATTTAACACTCTGTTTAGAATAGATACTATAGTTGTTCCTTTTTATGCAATGATTTACGTATTTTTGTATTTACGTTAACTTTGCAGAGGCCCTAAAAATTCCCTTTTGATTCGCAATCGGGCTTTTAACCATTTTTCGGGTCTATGCAAATATCAATGCACTTTTAAACCGTAAATTGATAACATAACAATAAGGTTCGAAACGGAATTTTGGAATAAAGTCAATCAAGTCAGCTTATTTCGGCGATTTGGTAAATGGTTTATAACTGCTCGTAAGGAAGTGCAATCGTTGATTAGAATGCATATAATTTTTTTTTCTAACAATCATCTTGATAAAAGAAAAACAAAATAAAATCCCGTGACTTAAACTTTTTAATCCTTTGTTTTGAAGTTGATTACATTATGAAAAAATCTAATTGCTACAACTCTTTTGTAAGAAAAGGATTTTAGTTAATTTTACAACATACTGCGGAATCACCTGGGGCCCGTTTTACTAAAGTCTTTACGAAAATGTTGATCGTCAGTCGAAATCACAAATCGTACCTGGTGATTTTATCATTGTTAGATTCTGCCTTGCAATATATCATTGGAATCGTATTTAGAAGACGATTAAGATGAGATGATGCATGACAGAATTCCATATTTAGTTACTACTGTAGAAGCAACTTTAATCTTTGACTTACGCAAAAAATGATCGTAAGATGTTTAGTAAAACGGGCCCCTGTACAACATCTGTATACTCAATAGATACAGTTAGAAACATCATGAAATTAACACCCATCCAATTCGAAACCATTCAAATTGCTCACTCAACGCCCCATAGAGTCATTCTTCAACACTCACTTCCCAGTAATTTGAATATTTGAACCTCAGATACGCTCCACATTTTTCGAAAATATCCCAGAATTGTTTACAATGCTTCACAACGAACAAGTTATCATTCGTTTTATTGGCTGGTGTTGATTTGGCAGCGTCCGCGAATAGACACAAGTCATTTTTACGTATTTGTTTTATAAGGAAGGTAATACGATATTGATAATTTCGTCCAGTTTGGAAGAAATTAGCGATTTGATGTACCTTCCGTCAATTGCATTCAAAACTCGGTCTACACATTCGTTCAATTTTGTTTAAGTTTATCAAGATTTTAGAAAGCAATTTTAAAAGTCAATAGTTTAATATGATGCCACAATCCGAGACAATCATTTACAAACACCTAATGTATGATTTTTTCTTCTTTTTTAGTAATTTGAATATCCATATTTATAGTTTGGTTGATCATTGACCTGTTCATTCAAAAGACTGTTTTTATATATATTTCCCAATGCCGGTTCATTGTTGATGACGCAATCGCCTATCAACCGATTCTGTCCCAAAAATAATTCCTATGAAGTTTGGTTGAACTTTGACTATTAGTTTCAGAGATGATTTGTTGATATTAGAAAATACTTTTCAGGTTTAACGAAATATTAATTCGCTTGAACAAAATATTAATTTGTTTTATGGATAAAAGTATTTCGTTCAATTGAAATAGTATTTCGATATAACGAAAAAGTAATTTGTTTCAACGAAATGTTGATTCGTTTTAGAAAAATACTGATTTGTTTCATCGAAATTTTATTTCGTTATAACGAAATAAAAGTTGTGTTTTTCACGTCACCTACGGGTCTCCGTACAAAAGAATTCGAACAATTTATATACGACGTACACTAGACATACTCCCTTTCGTATGCAACCACAGAATGTACGACAAAAAATAAACACAAATGATCTGTAGAAAATAAACTCTTAGACTATTGACAAATTTCCTGCCATCCTTAAAACTCATGTTAAACGCCTGTGTTGGATTGGAACTAGATCGTACTGAATTATTGTGTCAACAAATGAACTTGTTTTTCAGAATCCGTTGTTTAAGAGACACACACATCATCAGAGGTGACCATTTGATTCAATTTGTGAATTCTATTTGTACCCAGTGTCCTGTCTTGATTTGTGAATTCAGGTTCAAGTTCAAGATTAAGGTTTATTTGGTATGTTTTGATTGATTTCGAAACCACAAATGCCACTAAACTACATAGCCATTTTAAGCGGATGGATCAATGTGCAACAGCGTGCCAATGTTTGGAAAATAAAATCGTATCTAAAACTAGGATTTAAAAGAAAGCCATGTCCAACTTTTCAGGTTTTAAAGCTCACCAAGTTTATGAAATGCGAGTCATCAGTACAGTTCGTGAGTAAAACACATTTCGTATGACAAAAATCGCAACTCGTGAAATTGAAAATCATTCCAATCAAAACTACTCAAATCGCTCGCACAGCGCTTCAAGAATTCATTCCAAATACTCAATCCAACCACTCAAACACAGACCAAAATTGTTCAATAACGCGTCCAAATCATTCAGAATTAACCACATTTCAATCACACTGGTCAATTAAATGCCTTATTTAAATTTTCTAAGCGTTAGTTTTGTCCACGAAGACACAAACCAGAAAAAACTGGATTTTTTTAAAAGAGGTAAACTTTAATCACTAACTCATTCAATTTCATTTCAAAATCATCATCATATCAATTTCACGGTTATATTAACAGTAGCCAAAAACAGCTATGGTTTTGAATTAGTCTAAAACCCTGGTACTTTGCCTGCCAATTTTCGAACGCTCAGGCCCCTCTCTGAAATATATAGTATTCGTAAATTTGGCTAAAGATACTGCTCTTGGCTATGAGAACAAATACATTGAAGAGTTGTAAGATTTCTTTTTAGGAATATATGTACAGCAGTTTAATACTGAGAATCGTAGACTTTGAATACGAGACTTTCAGATCAAACGTATTGCACCACTATAAAACCATCACACGCGACTGTTCGGAGCCCTATCTTTTAGTCTAATATTTTATGAAATTTGACAGGGTATCAAATCTCATCTCTTGAAAAACATAACCAACAGTTTTCTGGTCATTAAGGCTCTGTTTGTAACAATTTGCACTGGCTCATAATGGTTATAAATTTTAATAAAATCAAATAAATGCGATATTAAAGTTCACTATTTGAGTGATAAGTATATTGTACTTTAAAATGTTTTAAAAACATTAAAATGTATACATATAAACTCTAACAGTGAGATAGGAATTCGGTGCATATTACCAGGAAAAAGGAATTCTCAAATACTAACTTCCTTCCTCGAACTAACTTTAATTCAACTAACCTTTAAATTTGTTTTATGGAAATGAAGATCATTGCCTGGCGGCCAGAGTATCGTATCTACAGTTTAAATAGACTGTAGCTGCGCGGTTCTGACCACCAAGCAAATGATTCATATTGCTATTCTGTTCGTGAGAATGCAAAATTGTAAGAGCTTGTATGTAGCGAGAGTGTGCACACGTGACAAACTTATCATTATGTTAAATGTATTATCTATTTTGTATGACGAAAAACTTTTGTAGTTTAAGTCAATAAAATTTCTTCTTCTTCTTAAAAAAAAGTGATTACCGAAAGAAAGGGGCACATTTTAAGGGATAAACAGCTTTAACTCTCATACAGTTACATGTAGTAACACCATGAAATAGGCATTCACCTCAATCAAAACGATTGTTTATCGCTCACTCAGCGCTCCATTCATTACATTCATTAACACTCACTCAAACCATTCATAAACACTCAAACCCATTGAAAAATAGAATCATCAATGTCTTTCAAAATAATTTTGAAAGAAAAAAATCGCGATTTCACTAACAAATTCAAATTTGTTAGCGTCTCAAAGGTTCTTGAAGAAAAGGGAAGCTGTGTATAGAACTTGAATGAATTTTTAATTGAAGGGAGGCAATCAATATCGGTAATTTTGTTCATCCTGAACAAAATTTGCGATATAGGATTACCTCCCATTTAATTCACCCAAAACTCGCTCCACACACTCATTCAATTTCATTTCTTAATTATTCCAAAATCATTCACATTGTCAATATCATGTTTTGTTAACTGTAGTATCCAGCTCATTCGGGTTTCAGTGGAAAGAAATATTTTTTTATGAAAATGAGTACATAAACAACAATGATAAGAGATTGATAAAAAATCATTTTTTTACCGTTACAGTTAGGAACATCGTTAAATTGACAAGATAAAGGATTTTAGAATGAAATTGAATGAGTTTGTTAAGTGAGTTTTAAGTTAAGTCAAAGAGAGGAAATCAAATATCGATAACTTTGTTCAAATTTAAAAAAAAAATCATTACACCATATTCATAACACCCCCCCACCCCACCCCTGCCCTTTTTAAATAACAGATAACAGTTTTCCTGTTTGTATGTCTTTAATGGACCATTCAGACGCTTTAAAATCTACACAAGCCAATAAAGGCGTAGGTAAATTTGATCGATTTCAATTAAATGTTGATGGTCTTGGTCGCAATATTATTAAATAAATTTATTATATATTATGCTATGTGGGACCCTTTATTGCCTATCAGAATCAAACGAAGATATCTGAAAAGTGTTTGTCAAAAGAATCTTTCCTGAGAAAGTGGTTGAATTCTGACCAACTGTTTCAGGTAAGATTCGTTTACATTAAACATAAGGAGACCATTCTTTTGGTGACGCGACAGGCCTAAGCATCCATGCTGAACGACCAGATGAAATATGAGAGAGAATCTCCCTTTAGGATTATTCATTTGCAAGTTGATCTAATTCTGTAGAGTAGTCTTAGATTGATTGAATGGAGTTTAACGCCGCTTTCAACATTATTTCAGTTATATCGCGGCGACCGGAGCACCTAATAATGGATTCCTGGTATTTCTCTCACCTGTACTACCATTACACCCTTTCCTAGCCTCCGACTGCTATCTCACATAGGTTTACGATTATCTACCTATTGGTGAGAGACAAACTTCAGAAAGGATATTTGCCGCCTACGGGGATCGAACCTACGACTTCCAGATTGGAAGTTTTATGCCTAACCAACTGCGCTATGGTGGCGGCAGAGTAGTTTTAGAGAATAAGATGGTCAAATGAAAAGTTGACGGAGAGACGAACGCACGCCGGACAACAGGCCATGACAAGAGCCAACTGAACTCTGACAAGTTGACCTAACAAAATCGGAACAACTTGTAGATTTATATATTAATATCTATTTATTATCATTGCATAAATAACACCTTAATTACATTCATTTTATGTTTTGTTGATTGATTGAATGGAGTTTTACGCCGCTTTCAACATTATTTCAGTTATATCGCGGCGGCTGGAGCACCTAACAATGGTTTCCTGGTATTTCTCTCTCCAGTACAACCACCACATCCTTTCCTAGCCTCCAGCTGCTATCTCACGTAGGTCTACGATATTCAACCAATTGGTGAGAGACAAATAGTCGGAAAGAATGAGTGCCGCCGTCGGGGATCGAACCCGGGACCTTTATGTTTTGTAGCACACAAGTTGTTTACTTTCTTATTAATTATATAAGTAATGTAAGGATGATTTGATTATGTTTATGGTGGATCAAATAATTTCTTATTTGCGTAACTTTAACGCGTGTGGTTATCCCATTAACCTCTTCCTCTTAGAAAAAAAATATACTATCTCTCCCATTCTATGGTAGTCAATCACTTTTCTACCTTTTTATAATGACTTGCGAATTTAAATAGTATTTTTTAAATTATCTCAAAGATTCTTTATTTATTAATTCATTTATTTTCTTGGTTTAACGTAACTGTTTATTTAGTTGTTTCTTCCCTGATAACGTCGCAACATTGTACTGCAACGTTTCTTTTTAAAAATGTAAAAATACCGACAATTTCGTTCATTAATCAAAATTGCAAACTATCCATCTTGTAGATTTCACTATAATCTTAACTGTAGACAATATGGAGCTCGTTGGTTGCCAACAAAACTGACATCGTCAGCGTTTGTTTTAGATACGGTCGTATAGTATTATAATCACTACGGTTAGAAATAAATAAGCAAGATAATGTGCATATGTTTAGCTGCAGATCGAAATTCAAAAGCGGACAACTTCGTTACTACATCTGCCTTTGTGCACCGAGACGCTGTATTTACATTGTATTTTCCAATACGAAAGTGCTACTTTTAGTAAAAATATCAGTTTGTTTGATTGCTTATTTGATGTTTAACACCCTTTTGATTAAAATTTCAGTTGCTGTTTACTACTATTATCTATATCCAGCGATAGTATGTTAATCTCATTCATCCGTGGCTACTTTTGGATATTACATCATAATATGACCTACGTCACGGGAGTGAAATAACCCCGTTGAATATTTTTGATATGACACGGGTGTTATTACACTAGTTGAATAGTATGCAAATGAGTCCGAAGCAACGCTAATTTGTAACCGCGAAAATGACGGCATAATGTATATATTTTGACGTAAGTTTTAAACGGCGTTAGTAGTTTCGCGAATAATTGAAAAGTTGGATTTCAAGAATTTTGACGATTTTTCGCAAAAAATTGTGTCATATTATAAATAGAATATAAAATTTGTGCTCATAAAATACCGATTTTATTAAACTCGTCATCTAAAACAGATAAAAACTCGGCACAGCCTCGTTTTTATCTGTTTATAGATGACTTGTTTGATAAATTCGGTATTCAATGACCACTCATTCAATATCCTCTACGTTATTAACATTTTAAAATTGACACTCATCTCGATCAAAACCATTCCAAATAACTATTTCAGAGCTCTATTCATTCATATTCAAAAACTCACGCACACCATTCAAAAACACTTCTAAATCGTTCAGGACAATTTACATTTCATTCAAATCAATCCAATTATTCGACGATTTTATGGGCTGGTATGGATTTTAACCGTCTGATTTGTGTGTGAAGATAAACAAACAGAAATTTACGTATATTCTACTAAAGGGAGGTAAAATATCCATAGTTTCATTCATTTGGACGGAATTAGCGATATTGTATTACCTCCCTACGCTTCCACCCAAAACTAACTTTTCGCACTCATACAATTTCATGCCAAAATCATTCAATTCGTCAATTTCACCATATCCTTAACTGTAGATTCGGGTCCGAAATGTTTTCCCCAATTCATTTATTTTCTTGTTTCTATTTTTTGTGTTTTTTTCTTATCTCTGTAATATTTAGTTGTTTCTTCCCTAATAACGTCGCAACCTTGTACTGCAACGTTTATTTTCGCCTATCTCATAACGAATTTGATATCGGGTCACCTTATCTGAACAAAACTAATATACATCCAAAAACACGCCATTAATCGAAGCCCTCGAATTTCAGGATGTCTAGTATTAAGAATAAGCATTGGTTTGGTATTCTAGATTAATTCAATTTAAGACATTGTCTTCCAAAATCGAGCAATCTGATGAACTAATTCGTTCTCTTCATAATCTGTGAAGAACATTTAAAATGTCGTTAGTTCTAATTTGTATGCTTTTGCAAATGGTTTCAAAAGAATAAACCCTTAATCTGATGAAATATATTATGCTTTGCAATATGGAAGTGTAAGAAATAAAAAAAAATATTTTGTTTACACGGAGGCAAAAATGTACGAAACGAAAACACTCAGGCATGAATCCGATTGGCATATTTATGGAGAGTAAACTATTTTTTTCGTCTCATTGAGGTCCTCCAAGACATAAGGAAGCTATTTTCCCACTCTTTTTTTTTTAAAAAAAAAGATGGGGAAAATTGTTTACTTATTTCTTTGGGGACTAAAAGAAGAAGAAAAGTCGGTGTTTCGTCTTAGATTTGAGATACGATGCCAGGGTCACATGACGACATCCACAATAAATAGGCATTAAATTAGACTGGGTCTAGAATTCATTTAGGACGACAGCTTAACTCTGATGGTGGCCGATATCTTGACATGTTTAGAATTTGTATGCAAATGAATTCACTACGATAGACCTTTCTAAATGACATTGCGTTTCTGTGTCAACAATTTCCATTGAATTCTTACCATTTGTAAGTGGATTTCATTAGATGTTTAACATTATTAAAACACAAGGACACGTTAGACCTATTTTGGAAAGACAATTCGCTGTTAAGTTTATTATAAAAAACAACTAGGTATAAAAGAGCGGACAAAATCATTATTTTAGTTTCAAAAATTCTGAAAAACATAATTCTTTACGGTACGAAAACGTGAAGGTTGCCCTAAAGGACAGAAAGCAGTCACGGTCCTTTCACCGCATAAACGGTGTTTCTATGTCGCGATCGTTTGGTAAAGGATAATTTGTTTTGAGGTATTAAGTGAAATGTTTAGAAGGATAGCCCTACTATACTGGTGTTATTTACAGACAAGTATTGAATTATCTGTTCTTAACTTGCGCCTTGTCTTTAATCAATAAAGATAACATTACTGTAGATTTTCTTTGACCAATTTTACTCAATTGTTTGAAGTGTTTAGATTTTGTTTTTGCCAAGTGTAATTAAAAAAAGTTAACCCCTACGCCTTTATTTATGAGAATGATTTATTTTATCGATTCGCTCCTGAGAATTTTGGTTCATTGCGCAACAGGAACTTCCGGCCACTCTGGTACCACGCACTCGTCCACGCCAAATAGTTTCCATAAATAATTCATCGAAAAAGTGGGACATTATCACAAAACGTGTTCTTTGGGATTTTTTTAAACACAATACGAAACATTTGATTTCAATATTTCGGCAAAACTATCGCTAGATATCATATAAATCAACACAGCTATTTTGTTTGTTTAATGCAGGATGTGACGTCAACGTCGTTTTTGTACGTTTAAGCGACGTCGACGTTCCCGCGCTTTAAAGGTCGTCAAATTACGTTATGTTAAAAATTCTTATCCTTTAAAGTGCAGCCCGTGTAATGTTCCGTCTGTAGTTGGTTTATCCATGATAATATATTGATCTAATTTGGCCTGGTATTCACTTAGGTTTTGTGCATTCTAAACTAAATGTCTTTGGAATTATTCAATGATTAAACCTGATTTTGACCTTTGACCTTAGCACTGGAGTTTATGACTCAATACTTGACAATGACAACTTTACAAACGATTGTGTACATGACTTGTGGAAGGTGTGACGAGTTATCATAAAATCCATTAAAATATACCCGAATTATCGTGAAAACATTAATATTCAACCACATTTTTGAACCTTGGCCTCTTTGTGTGAACTTGACATCAGAGCTTCACACAAAATGATTACTTATGACACATTGCCCCCGTGATGGTAAATACTTTTGCTAAGCTATTTTGAAAACGATCCATTAATACCAGGAATATGGTGTGGTAATGAATATTGTTCAACCGATTTTGATCTGTGACCTCTTGGTAGGACCTTGAATCCGAGATCTTGTGATAAGAAAACAAAAGTGCCAGAGTCACAATATACGCCGCAACTTTACTGCTGTTTCACAAAATTTATTGTAGACACTACGGAAACTTCAAAATGGCCGAATCCAAATAAAACTTAATATGGCCGAATCCAAATAAAGCTTAATTACTGAATCAAAAAAAAAAAAAAAAAAAAAAAAAAAAAAAAAAAAAAACACGAAATCTGAGACACAAATATGACATATATATAAATATCAATGACATATATATGTTACAGTGAATATGTAAAATCAGTGATTTTGTAAAATAACTGAAAATTTCAGGGATTTTGTAAAATCATTGATTCCGCCAGTTGTTTTATAAAATGACTGAAATTTTCAGAAAATATATGAAATGATGGAATATTTGATATAAAATAGGATTACACAGTATTATTTTAAATAATAAATGTACTATATATTTTATGCATTGTCTATGTGCTTATTTTTTTAAGAAAACTGTGTGCTTCAGAGATCTTTGAAAATGATTGAATCGGTTAACTATTTCATATATTATCTGAATACAGCAATAAGTATGTGAAACAGTTTTTCTTCATAATTTTGCATTCCGAATCATAGAAATATATTTTTTTTCTATTACAAACATGAAAGATAAAATTAACAGCACATATCACATGAAAATAGCATTTATTTATTGACATTGAAACAAAATACAAAAAAAGAATCATTGAAACAAAATACTAAAACAAAAATCAACGAAAAAAATCATTTTAAAATGGCAATTATCAGATAGATTGGTTTGCACAATAATACTAATAATTTATATTTTTAATTAAGAATTGGAGAGAATGTTTATTGATTTGATGGGGGTATGACACTAAAAAACTAATCACACTTAAGAATACGCAAAAAGTAAAACTTAAGTCTTCAGTTAGAATACACGTAGGCTTTACAACTTTTCTAGTGGTTGTTGTTCTTCGCATCTTTTACGGCACTGGATGCACATCTTAAACATTACTTTGAACATCAATAATAAAAGCAAACACTGCAAACAATCTCAATGTTTGGAAAAGAAATATGAATATCAAACAAAAAAAAAAGAGAAAATCTAAATCAATTATTTAAAAAAAACTATTTTACTCGTAAACTGTACTGTAGTATCCTTTTTCTAAAAGAAATATTCTATTTCTTTACATATTAACTGAAAATTTCAGTCATTTTATGAAATAGCTGACGGATTCAGTGATTTTACAAAATCCCTCGAATTTTCAGTTATTTTACAAAATCACTGATTTTACATATTAACTGTAACATATATAAATATCCACTGAGAAACCTATAAAAAGTTATCTGCATGAAGTTTCAAAAAGATGACATATATATAAATATCCACTCAAAAACCTGTAAGAAGTTGTGTTCACAAAAAGGTTTTTATAAATATCCAGTCAAAAACCTGGAAGGAATTGCAAACTGGAAGGAATTGCATTCACGAGGCTGAAATGTCAATAAGTCCCAGAGATTAAGATTGAAGGAGGCATAACTCAGGCAAAAATCAATGAACCATTAAAGCCTTCCTGCCTTCATGCACATCCACCAATTGATGTGATAGCATTGACCAAGTTTCAAGAAGATCCAGCCAGAAACTTAGGAGGAGTTGCGTTGACAAGAAAAGTGGACGGACGTCCGGACGGACGGATGGACGGACGGACGGACAGACGGAAAAGATGACGCCAATATACGTCCGCCTCCGGCGGCGTATAAAAATAGTTATGTGAATTGGAAATGCAATGCTCAAGATGCATTTGTATTGAACGATGATACTAATTAAATTTAAGAGAAAAAAGTTTGATGATTATTGGTTTGGAAATGGTCGTTTTACCACATACATTTTAATATAAACGTTTTATCTATCTATCATTTAACTAATACTGTATGATTCCTAATTTTCAAGTTATAAGGGTTTTATCTTCTTTTTATTCATAGACTAGCTCTTTTTTTTCAAATACAATTCGAGGGGGTCTTTTTTACATACATTTCTCACAATCAAGAAAATTATACCCAACCCACTTAAACAGTCGATTTCTCAAAACCCAATCCAATGACCCCTACCTTAAAATGTATTTTTGTAGTAGAACAATGTTGGGCTAGATCATATAAAAAATCAGGAAAGCTGTAATACTTTGATCTCTGGAGCGAACTCCCTTAAAACGTCAGATTTGTCCGTGATGACACAGTATCAGAAAAGTACTAAATTTTTTTCCAAAAATAGGGGCTTTTATACCTCTCTTGAAATTTATTCACTTGCTCATTACATTCATTCAATTTCATTCCAAAACCATTTCAACATCACTCAACTTGTCAAGTTCACAGTGTGTCTAAGTGAAGCCTAAATTGCCTGCTTTCTACTTGACAATAGTTAAAAACATCGACTTTCATTCCGATCGAAATCATTCTAAATCATTCACTCGGCGTTCCATTTATTCATTCATTCCAAACACTCAATCAAATCGATCAAAAACGCTCCAAAACCACAACAATATATTTCTAAATCGTTCAAAACGATAAGCATTTAGTTCAAATCGATCACATTATTCTATAATCTAAGAAGATGGAATAGACCTACAAGTACACCACTAAATGAAAGAATATGAACACAGTGTCAAACATTAGAAGCTGAATAACATTCTGTTATCGAATGTAGTCATTATACAACACCGAGGAAACACCGAGGAAACAATTCTTACCCAGTTATTATTGGAAATATCCTAATATGTATAAATTCGTTGAATTGATGAAATCAGAAAATGTGAGCCTTATAAAACGATTAGGAAGCTATATTTATGAAGCATTTTTGCTAACGAATGGAATTATGTAATCAAATTAAACATTCAAACAATGCCTTTGCTTTTAGAAGAGTCACAATAATTTCATTGCTGCGTAAACATTAGAATGTCTAATAACAAATGACAATGTTGCTTAATATAGAGGTAAGCGCACCGAGATATTGACAATCATCTTGATCAAGACCACTCAAATCACTCACACAGCACTCTAACCCGTCATTCAAAAACGCTCTGAAACTTTAAAAAAAATCTTCGAAGTCGTTCAAAAATTCGATATTTTAATTAATTCGACGGATGATTTTATTGACTGATAAAGGACTTAAATCGTCTGAATTGTCCGGGATGACACAGAAATAGAAAAATACCTAAATTTCATAAGAGGGGGTGATAAATATGGCTAATTTCGTTCAAGTTGGACGGAGTTAGCGATATTGGATTACCTCCCGTAAATCCCATTTCAAACTCGCTCCACACTTTGATCCACAATCAGTCTAAAATCAATAAACCTGTCAATTTCACGGTGTTTCTAACTGTAGATTGAGAATTTCTTTCACTTTGTTTTAACCTGATACATGTTCAATTAATACTTTTTTGTCTCTATAACCTATATATAGATAGTTCATGTTTTCATGGGGCTATGTGGCTTCGTACCATCAGCTTGTATGAGCTGAAGTTGCTAGGTTCTCTTTGCCCATCGACTATATGTCTACACCATAAAAGGGAATAATAATCTACCCACAATCCTGGCTTACTTTCGTTTCGTACAAGCCACGAGAAGTTGATCAGTATTTTATTTTCCATTTTGTTATACCTTGATTTTTATACATTATCTAAACTAATTACAGATGCAATGAAAACTTAATATTATCTTATGTTGTCCGCCATAGTAATTTGTTAATATGATGACAATTATTGTAATCCTGTGGGTCAAAGACCTTCTGGAGGCTTATTGAAAAAAGACTATTTCAATTTGCTTGCGTAGATTTCAGAGTATCTGATTGGTCCACGAAGACAAAAAAAAGAAAAGTACGTATATTTTATTAAAAGGAAATAGCAATTCACCTTGAACGAATTTAGCGATGTTGGATTACCTCCCTTTGATTTCACCGAAAACTGGCTCCTCACACTTATTCATCATCGTACCAGAATCATCTCGTTAGCATTTATATTGTCAATTTCACAACGTTCTTAACTGTATATCTGTGTGGAAATAAATAATTGCCAGACTTATTGAAATGATCAAGAAAATTATCATACTGATTGAATCAAAATTTGATTAAGCAGGATATGGATATTAAATAGTTGCTGTTATAAGCGCGTCGAACTGTCGATTAGTAGTTCCCGGGTTCGATCCCCGACGTCGAGACTCATCCTGCCGGACAGCAAAGGCACTTGTCTTCCATCATTGGGTTTATAATCCTAAACCTACAGTTAATACAATCGGTAAATAGACGAGATGAAGGATTTTGATATGATTTGCGAGTGAAATTGTAGATTGAGAGGGGTGAGCTTTGTATGGAATTAAAAGGAGGTAATCCAGTATCGCTATTTTCGTTCTAGATGAACTAAAATAAGGATATTTATTTACTCCCTTTAATAAAATATGAATACAAGTTTGATAAATTTCTTTTTATGTCTTCGTAAACAAATCAGACGATAACAAAGTTAATTAAGGTCATTGGAATCGTTTTGTTGTTGTTGATCCTATCTATTTGGTGATTTTAGAGCGTTCTGAATGGTTTGGAATGAATGAATGGAACGCAGTGCGAGCGATTTAGTATTGTTTTGATCGGAATGAGTGTCAATTCCACGATGTTCTAAGCTGTATGTGGGTTAGCAGCTGGTGCCTAGGCAAGCATGTTATGGTATTACAGGTATATGACAAATTGCAAGTAATGCATTATTCGGTTCTCCAACCGCCGCGAAATGACTGCAACGTTGTTAAAAGCGATCTAAAACTCCATTCAGTCAAACAAAATTAACAAATATGACGGCATGTTTCTTCTAAAAGACACAAAATGACTCGATTGTGATTTTTTGGAAACTGTCACTAACGTTTTAGTTTCTCCAAGATATTACAGTTAACAACATCGTGAAATTGACAAGGTGAATGATTTTGGAATGATTTTGGAATGAAATAGAATGAGTGTGTGGAGCGAGTTTTGAGTGAATTTAATAGGAGGTAATCCTACATCGCACATTTGTTCAGGATGAACAAAATTAGCGATATTGATTACCTCCCTTTAATAAGATATGCATAAAAGTCCTGTAAATTACTTCCTTTTTCTTTAAAAACCAATCAGAAGCTCAAAATTTCATTTATGTAAGTGAAATCGCGATTTTTTCAAGTTATATTTCTGTTTTGAATGTGGCCATTGATTTTATACTTTTTGGTCATTTGGAGGGTTTTTGATCGATTTGAGTGAGTGTTTTGAATGAGTGGATGGAGCACTGAGTGAGTGATTTAGAATGATTTTGATTGAGATGAATGTCAATTTTACGTTATAACTAACTGTTTTTATACTATTGTGTCAATAAAATTATACAACGGATACCTCCATAATAAGCCATTGTCTCAAAACTTCCGTCATCAAATGTCATAATTTCATATCGGTAATTATTTCTCGACTGAATGTGTCTTTCCGCCACGGTTTTACTATAATCTGTTACGCATTCCAACTCGATCCGTTTTCTACGAAAGACCGGTGGTGACTCCTTTTATTCACACTTCACGCTTCACACTTCAAACACATTTTCTTTGAAATGTGAACTCTGAAGCGTGATTGATTGATTGAATGGGGTTTTACGCCGCTTTCAACATTATTTCAGTTATATCGCGGCGGCTGGAGCACCTAACAATGGATTCCTGGTATTTCTCACGCCAGTACTACCATTACATCCTTTCCTAGCCTCCAGCTGCTAACTCACATAGGTCTACGATTATCGACCCATTGATGAGAGACAAATAGTCGGAAAGCGTGAACTGGAGGTTACGAAAGCCCGGTGGTGACTTCTTTTATTCACATTTCACGCTTCAAACTTCAAACATATAATATTGAAATGTGAAGTGTGAAGTGTGAACTATGAAATGTGAAGTTTGAAGTGTGATCTGTGAAGTGTTAACTTTGAAGTGTGAAGTATGAACTTTGAAGTTTGAAGTATGAAGTGTGAACTGTGAACTGTGAACTTTGAAGTGTGAAGTATGAAGTGTGAACTTTGAAGTATGAAGTGTGAACATTGAAGTGTGAACTATGAAGTGTGAAGTATGAACTTTGAAGTGTGAAGTATGAAATGAAATGTGAAGTGTGAACTGTGAAGTTCAATTTTTTCAAAGTTACCATATATAAACTTCCCAGTTTACATTTCACACTTCAAACTTCGCACTTCAAAGTTAACACTTCATACTTCGTACTTCACACTTCAAAGTTAATACTTCTCACTTCACGGTTCACACTTCACAGTTCACACTTCAAAGTTCACAGTTCACACTTCAAAGTTCACACTTCACAGTTCACACTTCATACTTCACAGTTCACAGTTCAAACTTCATACTTCACACTTCAAACTTCACACTTCAAACTTCACACTTCAAACTTCAAAGTTCACACTTCACACTTCAAAGTTCACACTTCACACTTCAAAGTTCACACTTCAAAGTTCACACTTCACAGTTCACACTTCATACTTCACACTTCACATTTCATAGTTCACACTTCACATTTCAATATCAGATGCATGGGCGTATCTGAGACTTTGAAAATTATTACGCACTCAGAAGGTGACAACCAAATAAATAGGATAAAGGCGATTTATGGACTTTAAACAAAAGATGAATACACCCTCCGTACGCTCCTTTTAATGATTTGGGCGTTGGTGAATAATCAAAACATCGTAACTGCACCTTGAATAAGCTGTAGTTTCGATGTTATCATCATTCATTGACGATATTTTTCAAATGATGATTATTTCTTTTAAGCACTTGCGTAAATTGCGTAATGGGAGCTACGCCCTTGATATGTTTGGAGCGTGAAGTGTGAATAAACGAATTCACCACTGGTCTTTCGTAGTTTTCTTAATTATCATGTCAAGAATTTTTTGTTCTTCCCCAGTGACGGCATGACAATGGAATATCGTGTTTTTGTAATTACGTAATAAGCTGGTAAATAATCTCTTTTTATATACAAACGTTTACAACTGTGAATATAATTTTGTTGAAGAGTTCTTTTCGATGCGTTGTTTCATTCATACGTCACCTTTCGATGAGAAATTTTGGAATAAAATTGAGTGAGTGTGTTTTGAGTGAAATTAAAGAGGGGTAATCAAGACGAACAAAATTAAATGTTCTGTTTGTATGTCTTCGTGGACCAATCAGACACTTTAAAATCAGCACAAGCCATGATAAGCGTAGAATAATTTGATCGATTTGAATTAAATTTCGATGGTCATGGTCGATTTCGAAATGTTTTCTTAGATCGATTTGAATGCGGGTTTAGAATGGATGAATGAATAAATGAATCAATGAAGCGCTGAGTGAGCGATTTAGAATGGTTTCGATTGGAATGAGCCGATTGCATGATGTAACGATAAAAAAGAGACCCAATACCCAAGAAAGCCATGGAAACTCGACATTAAATTGCATTACAAGTATCAATCTTTTTCGAAGCAAATAATCATCAAAGGCCAAGGTAGGGTTAATATATAATATAAATTTTCAAAATATGAAGGCCCCTTTCACTATGACAAAGCATATCATAATAATACAATAACGGAATGAGGAAATATATGTGCAGTTCCAGAAAACTAACACCGAAATTTTACATAGTAGTCCCTTATCCAATGACGCTTCATCGTATGTATTGCCATACTGTTACAATATGCACAAGGTCAGAAAAAAAAACAAAAAAAATAAAAACATAAATAAAGAAAGGTTTATATCTACAAATAATTTTAAGCAAATGTCTCTTTTTCATGATGCAGAATAATATTTCAAAGAAGCATAAATGTGTGCATAATCACATGAATTCATTCTGCTAAGTTATCATGAAATTCAATTGATACATGTACAAAGCGTCATTACAAGAAATGTTGCATCATAAAGTCCCCTTTTTTCCATGACGAAGCATCAAAAATGTTATACAAAGAATAATGCTGACACAATCATCCATGTCCAAAAATTCACTTAAAAGAAATATATATATATATATATGCTTATTTAAGCTTTTTGCAATAATCCAAACTACTTACGCTGTTTGAATACAATTTATCTCAAATTTATATATATATACCCCAATAGATCACAAACATAGCACAATAAGGTTTTAATGAATAAATCTGATTAAGCATGGACCTATGATATTTGCCTTCAAGTTTGGTTGAATTCTGTCCAGTAGTTTCAGAGAATAAACTCTTTTTTATATATTACACCATATGTGTCCCTTTCTGGGGACAATTAGCCCAAAGCTCCAATCTTATAATTCCGCTCACAATTTCATGAAGAAATCGGAGAAAATATATTCCAAGTATCATTCCTGTAGTTTGTATATACCTGAGAAGTAATTTCAAAGAAGATTTTTTTATATATTTCAACATGGGGGCCCCTATTGGTTGCGCGACAGTCCATAGCGCCTATCATCCCGAACAGAATTAAACGAAAATTTCTGAATAGGGCTTGTCCAAAGAGACTTTTTCTGCGAAGTTTGGTTGAATTCTGGCCGACTGTGCCAGCTAAGATTTTTTATCCTGTCACTAGCTATAAATATTGCCTGATAAAAGGGGGTATGATAAACTTGTTGATATCAGGTCACTTGATCACGTGACAGATTTATCGTGTCACTTGGTCACGTGGCCTGTCGGATCTTTTTTTTTTTACACTTTATTTATCAGAATCGTAACATACAACAACATACATTACATACATAGTGATTTTTGCATTCGTCGATTCAAATAACATAATAAAGATTGAGACTAATACAGTTTTTCACATCGTGAAATCGACATTCACCTCAATCAAACTCATTAATCGCTCACTCATCGCTCCATTCCAAACATTCACTCAAACCATACAAAAACGATCAACCCCCATTGAAAACTATAGAAACAACAACGTCATTCTAAATTAATTTTTGATAAAGAAAAATCGCGACGTCACTGACTTAGTTCAAAATGTTAGCTTCTCATAGGTTCTTGAAGAAAGTAGGAAGCTGTTTATAGAACTTGTATGCATATTTTGTTAAAGGGAGGTAATCAATATCGCCAATCTTGTTCATCCTGAACAAAATTTGCGACACAGGATTACCCTCCATTAATTTCACTCAAAACTAGCTCCATACACTCATTCAATTTCATTCCTAAATCATTCCTAAAGCATTTACCTTGTCAATTTCACAATGCTGTTAACTGTATAATGTAAACTGTACTTGTACTCAACTGAAAATCCATCCAAACTTTAAATTGGAATAAGAATATTTTATCTAATCTTTAAAACGTATTGCAAACGCGGCAATAACAAAATACCAATATTTTTGTTACATTTATCATAGGATAGATTATCATGAGTAATACAGCTTTTGACTTTAGTTTAAGTTAATCTTCAATTGAGCACGTGAATAGCATACAAATGAAATTGATTCTTTGTTATGGAAACCTTAATGATGTTAGGATATTTTAGGGACTTTCATTTCATAAATTATTTGCGAACAAGATTTTCTTTATATTTGTTCAATTTGTGAAATTCATTTTTCTTTCTCGAGCAAAATACTATTTCTAAACACAAGGTTTACGGCAGACAAACATAGACAAAGATCAGACTGCACAATGTGCAGCCGGATCACAGCTTATACAGTCTGCTTTTTACTGCTTTTTTATTACAAAAAAATAAACTCGACTTATTGACCAAGATCGCGCCAATCATTTAAACAAAAGTCAGGAAGAGAGAGAGAGAGAAATATGATACTCGATTTGTTTTGATTCGTACAAAATCAGAGTCTGCTACAGAGAGGTTTTATATATGATCTGATAAATGCATGAATGTATTACTTAAAAATAACAAACTTTGATAAACAAAGTGTAAATTTTTGAAGAAAAAAAATGATCAACAAAATAAACATGTTTTAAATCAAAAACTGTGGGTGTAACCTAAAAGGGTGTTCATATTAAAGAAAATGGATGTTGTTTCTTCCTTAAGTTATATTGATTAAATGGATTATTCTAATTTCTTTATTTATTGGCCTTGTATCATTCTTCTTACAATTGTCCAGTATTTTTCGTAAGACGCTGCGTATTTTGAGTGTTCAAAAATTTCAGTGGTAACTTAAAGTTTTTTTTTAGTCCTTGTATGGATGGTGTTATTTGTTTGAGTTTACACATGTAGATGTATCTTTTCATATGTAAGCATACCATGTTTATATCATTTTTAGTTGTACCCAAAATGATGTCATTGCTATTTAAATTGAAATTTTGATAAAAATGGATTATATTTGAACTTATCATTTGTATTAATGGGGTTATTTTATGGCAGTCAAAAAACAAATGAGTTAACGTTTCCTCATGTATCTGGCAAAATGAACATATTTTGGTTTCAGCTTTATTCATTTTATAAAGTAAGGTGTTTGTAGGAAGTATTCTGTGTATTATCCTTAACTGCAGCTGTCGGATCTTCTTTTTGCGGCTATTAGGTCTGAAAACAATCCTCTCTTACATTTCTCTTTTGAATTTGAGTGTCTATCTCTGATAAAAGAATATTTCATTCGATTCTCTTATCTTTTTAAAATCAAATCGTGTCCATATCGATGACGTAGTACATGACTGATGACGTAATCTATAAAATTGAGACGAAGCTTATCTCAGTGTTTACATTCGACCTCGAAAACTGTCAGGATTTTAAACATTTATAATCTGAATGGATTCAACACAGGTATAAGAGCAAGGAAGGCATTGAATTGAGATTTGCTTTTAGCTGCATGACAACAAAACTTCGGAGAAAAATAGGACGTTTGAGATTTCGAAAAACACCCGATTCATATCTTCTTAATCTTTAAGGTATACATGTACGCATTACCCAAGCTTTCTTTTGTTAAATATTTTCTTGCTACAGCATCAGGAATCCTTTCGACTGTTGATCTCTTTTTAAAACCGATCACTCAATCTCATTTGCCCATTCACCCTTATGATGAGGACTCGCCGTGTCTCGGAGTTGTAAATCGGGATCGGATTAAATTTTCGTATATAAATAACGAAAAGACTTAAAAAAAAAAAGATTGTAACAGGATAAATTAAAATATATAATTAATGACTTGAGATGGAAAAGTTTATCGGGCTCAGCTGCGGAATGTATCCGGTTCGCAACCGGCTCACCAGATAAATCCCTACGCCTTGCCCGATAAGTTTTTCCATCTCAAGTCACCAACCATCTATTCTCTATTTAACATTAAACATTCGGGGACCATTCTTTTGGTGACTCGACAGCCAATAGCATCCCATTCGGAACATCAGTCGGCCATTTCCGTAAACTGCAACATACCTCGGATGATTGGTTTGTAACAAAATCGTGCATTTTGTTAGGCGGAAACAGTGTAAGGATAATTAGCACTGGAGATTTATATCTTTTACGGTATATAACGACTGAAACATCTTAATTTTTGAGAATGACGAATCATTCTAAAAAACTAAGATTTTTCAACCGTTATGTAAGAATCTAAAGCTAATTATATAAGGATACGGTGGTTTCACGTCAGTAACTTAAACGAGTAGCGTTGGCGACGTCGAAGTTTTCACTCAAAGGTTCGAGGGCTAACGCAACTTAAACTGACGTCATCGAATTTTTCCAAGGGTTTCCCGTAATTTTTAAAAATAGTCCGTCTTTGTACAACCGAGGTTGATCGTGAGATTGGCTGAGTGGTGTTCCGAATGATAGCATCCATGTTGTCTGAAAGATCAGGAGGAATCTGAGAGAGAATGCCCCCATAAAATCATTCATGTGTAAGTTGTCTAAATACTGCTTAGTAGCTTCAGAGAAGAAGATGTTAAAATGAAAGTTGGCGGAGGGTCGGATGCACGCCGGACCATAGGCATGACATTAGCCCACTGGACTACGACCAGCGGAGCTAACAAACTCGGAACGATTTGCAGATAAAATATTTGTTTATTATCATTGCATTAATAACACCCAAATAACATTCTTTTTATGTTTTGTAGCACAAAAGCTTTCACCTTCATATTAATTATATGAGCAATGTAAGGATGATTTAATTATTTTTTATGGTAGATCAAATATTTTCTTATTTGCGTAACTTTAACGTGTGTGGTAATCCCCCAAACCTCTTAGAGCAAAATATACGTTCTCTTCCCTTCTATTACATCTGTCAACCGCTCCTTTTCTACCTTTGCTATAATGCCTGTGAACATGAATAGTATTTTTTTTAATTATCTCAAAAATCGGAAGTTAACATTTAAAAACATTATTAAATGGCTATTTATTGTGCTAGATCTCAACCTTATTTCATATACTCAGAACATAAAGTTAAGCGCCACTAAGTTTTAAGTTAATAAAATTTCTATCGAAAACTTAAATAACGTATCTATGCTGTCAAATAGTTAGAACAACCTTTAGCTTTTGATTAAAAAAGTTTCGGATGCATGTGCATATTTAGCAAGTCTCGTGCAATGACTGTAAAGCCAGGGCTCGTGCAAAGTGGAAAATCAGCTTTTCTGTCAGGGATACTTACGTCGAGTAGCTCGTGCAATTGTTTACATTTCGATTTGAAACTCAGTCATGGCAAGGCGTAGATTGTCTACAAATGAAAGATGGCGAATAATTGGAATGCGAGATTCTGGAATGTCTTGTAGAGCCATTGCCAGACAACTGGGGTATCACCACAGTGTCATAACACGTTTGGTACAAAACCACGCACAGACAAACCACGTTAAGGACCGTGTCAGATCTGTACGCCATAGAGTAATGTCTTGCGAGAGGATAGAGCACTTTTGCGTCACGTCAGACGTCTTCCCTTCACCAGTGCGCCTGTACTAAGGGACAACTAGTACACACAGACGGGTCTCTATTTCAACAGTGCAAAATCGACTTCGGATGGCTCGGTATAAGGCACGAAGACCTCTTCAAACGTCCAAAGTTACAACAGAGACACATCAATGAACGTACAATATGGTGTAGAGCGAGGGCACGTTGGAACTTTGCATCATGACGCCGGATCCATTGGTCAGATGAGCGCAGGATGTTGTTGCATGTCGACGATGGCCGAATTCGTGTTTGGAGACAACCTAACACCCGATTTGCACCAAAGTACGTCCAACCAACCTATCAGGGTGGCAATGGCTCAGTTATGATATGGGGTTGTGTCTCCTACGGCTGTAAACTGGGCCTAGTGACAGTTCCAGGAACATTGACTGGCGATAAATATCGCGATAACATCCTTTTTCCTGTGGTAATTCCACATTTTGACAATCACCCTCTTCGAAAAAGACCAGTGTTCATGGATGATAACGCCAGACCCCACAGAGCAAGAGTCGTGGCGGACGTTATGCAATGTGAAGCCATCACCACCATTCCATGGCCGGCTTGTAGTCCCGATCTTAACCCCATCGAGCACCTGTGGGACATTTTAGGGCGCCGTATACGTCGGAGAGAGCCTCCTGTACAAAATGTAGTTGAGTTAGAAGCAGCACTGCACCAGGAGTGGCAGCAAATCCCTCAACACATCATCCAGAGGCTGATTCGTGGCATGCCGAGGAGGGTTCGCGCAGTGATCAATGCTCACGGATCTTACACACGCTACTGACTAAGATGTGATTGGAATTAATCGCATTTGTGTTATCTGACTTCTAAAACCAAGTTTCGTGTCATAGATAACATCGTAAGTCGGCTTTGACAATAGTTTTTCATGTTTTAAAAAAGGTGAAAATACGTCATTTGCATTCCAAGGTTCAAAGTCAATAAAATTTATCACCACCCATGTTTTGTTGTGAAATTGTTAAGTCAACATACCATTTTCAACATTGGAACTCAATATTTACATCTCTGTTATTTTGAATTAATGCAGGCTCACTACCTTTAAAATCTTCTGTCTAAAAACTGGTGGCGCTTAACTTCTTGTTCTGAGTATATCATTTTAGTTCTGATCGCCAAATTCGTGCATTCCGATGCAGTCTAGTTTCATTTCACTTTGAAAATAGATTTAAGAACGCATCTACTTTGAAAACTTGGGAAAAAAATAACAAACAGAAAAACAAAACAAACAAACAAAGTTCATCTCTCAGATGAAGACTGATGACGTTAGATTGTGATTCTAGTGTTCATATTTGTGATACGTCTTTAGTTTCATACCTCTAAGAAAAAGTAAAATATCTAACCATCTCTTCAAATCTTCATAGAAATGATTAGATATAGAAGAGAATTTAATCAACAAATGAAAAACAAATAGACATGCTACAGGAAATAATTATGGTGAACAAATAAACTCTACAATACTTATTAAAGATTCTAAAAATCTTTAAGATTATGATTTGGTAATTTTTGCACTTTAAATTTTAAGCTATAATTCTTGTACTAAGTCATATTTTCATTTATCATGGATAGCACAAATTAGGAAACGACAGAGTTTACTTCCATAAGAACAGCAAATAATCAATTGAAAAAATATCTGAGTTATTTAAGAAATATCAAAATATTTTTTCTAAACCATCTGTTTAAAAATAATTGGATTGGACGACAACTTCAAAATATGTTATGGTTAATGATTTTACAGAGAGCAACTATTATAGGCAAACGATTTAATGCCAAAGCCATTTCATTTACTTTCGGAATTCTAAATCAGGAATCGGGACTTAACATTATAAAATAAATGTGGCAGGTATCTGCTTAAACAAACTGTTTTTCCAAGTAGTAAGGAAATGTTCCTTTCAGGAAATTATCTTCATGTAGTTGCACTGCCTTTGTACAAGAAAGTACTCATAGCGTAGGACATAAGTACGTTAAAACGTCTGTGATTTTTTAAACAAAACACTTCCGTGAGATCTTAATTTGACTCAATTGATTGAATTGAATAAACTATTTCCTTTAGTGTGTACACGTCTGGTTTAATTCCTACAGGATGAATATTCTTTTTCTTTCTTTATCGTTACCTTCATAACTTAAATGAAGAAGAGGTAGAACTAATGAGTCATGGATGACAATACCTTGTTTATTTGACCTCAACCTGACCAAAATATAATTATGACAACTCCTAATCGGCTTTGCACGTGCTTTCATAGCAATAGAATATTGACGGTATTGAATGGAATATTATAAGTAGATAAAATATACCAATGTCTAATGTTGACCATGGATGTGGGATGTACGTTGTATTGTGAGAGTTCCTGATAATACCGGGTCGTATTAAAAGTTTGCTTTAGGTTTACAGAGCAAAAGAATTTTAGACCACTGCTTCTGAGTAACTAATGCGCATATTCCAAACCAACTTGGCAGACATGTTCCTTTGCTGACCCCCTTTTACTTATCGTTAATGATTCAGTTCTTGTAAATGAAATTAACTAAGGGTAAACTATACTGTTGGTTTATCGATCTTCAAAAATGCTTTGATAGCATTTACAGAAATGGACTTTGGTTCAAATTGATTAAACAAGGAGTAAACGGTAAACTATTCAACGTAATTCGATCTATTTATGACGATGTTAAGCTGTGCGTTAAGCATTTACACTCTCTGTCGGATCTATACGAATGCAAGGTCGGATTATTACAAGGAGAGATTTTGTCACCCATACTATTTTCCCTCTTTGTAAACGATATAGAGAATTACTTTCAAAATAATGACATTACAGGATTCGAGATAAACCAGTTATCTCTCTTTCTTTAACACTTTTCGCTGATGACTCAGTATTGATGTCTGAGACCGCTGTTGGTCTACAAAAACTAATTGATTGTTTTGAATTATATTGTAAACAATGGAATCTTACTGTCAATGTTGACAAAACTAAAGTTGTTATTTTCAAAAAAGGTAGAATTAATGAAGATTTCAACTTTACAAACCGTCCTCAAAATATAGAGATTTTAGAATCATTCAAGTATTTAGGAGTGGTTTTCAGTAAAAATGGATCATTTCTGAATGCCACTAAAACTCTGTCAGGCAAATCCCTAAAGGCTTTGGGTGCGCTTATGTCCATGATCAGGGGCAAAGAATTACCAATTAAAATCATGTTAGATCTTTTTGATAGCTTTGTTACTTCTACTCTCACGTACGGGTGCGAAATATGGTCTTTTACAAACACAGACATTTTAGAAAAAATTTATAGGAAATTCTTAAAATGGATACTAAACGTCAAAATTACCACCAGTAACAGTGCGATATATGGCGAACTTGGCAGATACCCATTAAAAATCAATATGCAAGTTCGAACTATCAGTTATTATCTAAAACTTTACTCAATTAAACACAAGAACTGTATAATAGCCACAGTAGTAGATAGCATGAGATACAGATGTGAAGAACTCGGAGAAATGAATTGACTATCTAAGGTTAAGAGTCTTTTAGAAAGAAGTGGTTTTAATGAAATACGGTTATTTCGTAGTTCGGTCAACATTAAACAGTTCATACCATCTTTTCGAGAAAGACTTATTGATATATTTGTTAATGAATGGTTTATGGACATGGAAAATAGACCTTCTTTAACACATTTTAGAAACATAAAAACGACTTCCGCGCGTTCAGAATACATCGACTCAATAAATACAAGTAACCTCCGAAACATTTTGGCAAAACTAAGACTATCATCACACGATCTTAACATTGAACAAGGTAGATATAGAAACATCCAGAGAAGTGATAGGAAATGTCACATGTGTAACCTCAATGAAATTGAGGATGAATTCCATTTTATTCTATCCTGTCCGTTCTACACGTTTAGGAAAAAATATATAAATAAATATTTTTTCGTAAAACCAAGCGTCTATAAACTCACTGAACTACTTAATTCTACAAATAAATCGACCCTTTACAATTTGGCAATATTTTGTGTAAAATCCTTAGAGATTAGGAAGAACCATCTAAATGGAATCCAAACACAGACTGGCTGATACGGTGGTGAACGCATGCAGGGATGAAACCTCGAGGTACCTTGGTTTAACCTTTGTATGCACTGACCACTAATTGAACATATTCTCTGATATAATATATTCTCACAAAACTACTTACACATTTATCTTTATTTCTAGTATAGAGAAAAAAAACTAACCTATATGTTTTGATTATTTGACTTGTATTTGTTTGTTTGTTCCGCATGTACATGTATATTATACTATGTATATGACGATGAACTGAAAAGTTCAAGTCTATGAAATAAACTATTGAACTATTGAACTAAAGAAACGAATGTGTACTTTTTAGTCTGCAGTTTGCAGTGCACTTTTTGATTTCCAGCTAGTCACTATTGTTTTTAATCAATAACATTTTCAATTTTGATATCACTAAGAAACGAAGAGACATGACATAAATAAGTATATGTGACCCGTCACGCGAAACGGGACCATATGGGAACTCCGTATATAAACATTTGTAAAAGAGATTGCTTCTGTTACAGACCAACTAGGGTCGCATTTCTGAAATTCTTTCACAGGAAGATAGATTGATTATTGAAGGTAGATTAAGAAAGATGGTAAAGTGAGAAAAGTTTCGACCCAAGTCTGTCTGCGCAGTCTTACTAGGGACGACACTTTACGCATTACCGCGATGGCCCCTTATCGCGTGAAGGGTCACATATATATACGTTGACGACCAGGTACTTTTTAATGCACCGCTTCTAAAATTTACTATCCAAATTACACATGTGTCTTATCTGTTTGTTATATCATTTTTTACCGTATTTTATTATTTCTATTACTTAGTTTTAAACACCTGAAAGTAACAGATTAACAAAATGCAACTTGAGAATCTAAAATATTATTTCTATCCTTCTGTTTTAACGACTAGCTTATAACTTAATAATGAATTTATTAGTGCCAATTCTCATTTCTCTTCCGAGATACATTAAGTTGGAATGTGAATTTGACAGTTATCTTGATCATTACCATTTCAAATCAATCGATCTGTGATCAGTTCAACTACTTCCAAAACTAACTCACGCCATTAAAAGTCGCTCCGAAATCGTTGAAAGACACTACGAAATAGTTCAATGCGATCAATATTTAATTCAAATCGATCAAATTATTTCACGATTTTATTGGCTTGTATAAATTTTGAAGAGACACAAACAGACAGCATCGTATATTCTTTTAACGGGGTGCAAAAATACCGCCAATTTCGTTCATTAATCAAATTCCCAAACTATTCATCTTGTAGATTTCACCATAATCTTAACTGTAGATAATATGGAGCTCGTTGGTTGCCAACAAAACTGACATCATTAGCGTTTGTTTTAGATACGGTCGTATAGTATTACAATCACTATGGTAAGAAATAAAAAGCAAGATAATGTGCAAATGTTTAGCTGCGGATGGAAATTTAAAAGCGGGGAACTTCGTTACTAAACCTGCCTTTGTGCACCTAGACGCTGTATTTACATTGTATATTCCAATACGAATGTTACATTTAATAAAAATATCAGTTTGTTTGATTGCTTATTTGATATTTAACACCATGTTGATTAAATTTCAGTTGCTGTATACTACTATCCAGCGATAGTAAGTTAATCTCATTCATCCGTGGCTACTTTTGGATACTATATTATAATATGACCTACGTCGCGGGAGTGAAATAACCCCGTTGAATAATTTGATATTACAAGGGTGTTATTACACTAGTTGAATAAGTATGCAAATGAGCGAATAGCAACGCTATTTGTACCCGCGAGAATGACGTCATAATGTATATATTGTGACGTCAGTTTTAAACGGCGTTATTAGTTTCGCGTATAATTGAAATGCTGAATTTCAGCATATTATAATTAGAATATAAAATTTGTGCTCATAAAATACCGATTTTATTAAACTCGTCATCTAAAACAGATAAAAACTTGGCACAGCCTCGTTTTGATCCGTTTATAGATGACTTGTTTAATTAATTCGGTATTCAATGACCACTCATTCAATATCCTCTATTTTATTAACATTTTAGAATTGACACTCATCTCGATCAAAACCATTCCAAATAACTATTTCAGAGCTCTATTCATTCATATTCAAAAACTCACTCACACCATTCAAAAACACTTCGAAATCATTCAGGACAATTTCCATTTCATTCAAAACAATCCAATTATTCGACGATTTTATGGGCTGGTATGGATTTTAACCGTCTGACTTGTCCGAGAAGATATGCAAACAGAAATCTACGTATATCCTACTAAAGGGAGGTAAAATATCCATAGTTTTATTCATTTGGACAAAATTAGCGATATTGTTTTACCTCCCTACGATTTCACCCAAAACCGACTTTTCGCACTCATAGATTTCATGCCAAAATCATTCACTTTGTCAATTTCACGATATTCTTAACTGTAGATTCTGGTCCGAAATGTTTTCCCCAATTCATTTATTTTCTTGTTTCTATTTTTTGTGTTTGTTATTTTTTTCGTATCTGTTGATTTGGTATTAATAAGTCTGTCAAAACAAGGGCTAAGTAAAATGATTGATATCTGTTATAAATATTCGTGCAAATGGCGTTACGAATATAATGCGTCAAAGTGCACTGTTATTGTCTTTAATGAAAGCAAAACAGAATTCAAAAAGCAAACAAGAACATGGGCTCTAGGTAATGACCCGATATCGGAAAGCACTACTTATACCCATCTTGGAATCAAAATAGATAAGTACTTTAGTATTAATGAAAATGTACGTGAATCATGTAACAAGTTTCGAAGTACAACCCTGAGTATTTGTAACGATGGTGATTTTAACGTTCTAACACTACTGTCTTTATATAAATCTATTGTTCTACCGTCATCTTTATACGGGTGCGAATTGTGGGATAATATCTCGCAAACCGATTACCTTCATTTAGAACGTGCTCAATCTTTTAGTCTAAAAGTCATTCAAAAACTGCCGATTTCTGCCAATAACGTAGTTACGCAATCTGCTGCAGGTGTATTAAGCATTCAGGCCGAATTAGATTATCGGAAACTTACATTTTTTGGGCAGCTCTGCAGGCTACCGTCGAAGTACATATCTAAACAGATATTTGTTAATAGAATGTTTCGTTTCCTTTCTGGAGAATCTAAACATAATAATGGCTTCATACCAGATATCGTCAAAATACTGCGAAAATATGATTTGTATAAGTATTTAATAAACTTCAACTCAAACGCAATATTTCCATCCAAATAAGTTTGGAAGTCAATATTTCGCAAAAATGTAAAGATCTATGATCAAAATATGCTGAAAGAAAAGCTACCAGCGAAGTTTGATATAGATCATTTTAATAGATTTTTCACACCCGGTAATCCATGTGTACTATGGGAGCAACTGAGTCTTTACCCAAATAACAAAGAAAGTAGTTATTCGTCAGTTTATATAATCTGTAAATTATTCTCTTCACCCTATGTTACAGTCTGTGATAAATGCAAAAATACTGTTCATAATATAGTCGAACATAAAATATTTTTCTGTTCGAGTAACAACACAATCAGAAACAATTTATGGACGATTATTATCGATGCAGTGGGTCCGATAAGATTTCAACAATAATTTACTAGAAAAAATAGAATTGCGCAGGTATTAGACTGCTTTACTGGTTTTGATATCGGTGACGAACAAATTCGATCCGTGTTTATACGCAAAATAAGCAACGCATTTCAAAAGTTATTGTAAAAATACAGTTTTTGATAGTGAATTTATCATCCATAACTACACAGATGAAGTCCAGATTAAAAGGATCGTTTGTGATATGCGTTCTATGTAGCGTTGGTGAACGTACGAATTATTGTAACTGTGGCCTGAGGATGCGTTTGAAATTTTGGTGTTGTTACCGTTAACAACATCGTGAAATTGATAAGATGAATGAGTCTGGAATGCTTTTGGAATGAAATTGAATGAGCATGATGAGTGTGTTTTGAGTGAAATTAAAGGGAAGTAATCCACTATCGCAAATTTTGTTCAGGATGAACAAGGTTGGCGATATTTATTACCTTCCTTTAAAAAAATAAATATGTATAAAAGTTATATAAATAGCTGCCTATTTCTTCAAGAACCTATTAGACGTTTACAATGTGAATTATGTGAGTGAATCTGTGATTTTTTTCTAGCTTTATTTATCTTGAATGAATTTGTTGATTCTATCTTTCTGTGAGCTTGGAGCGTTTTGAATGGTTTGAGTGAGTTTTTTGAATGAATGATTGAAGCGCTGAGTGAATGATATAGAATTATTTTGATCGGAATGATTGTCGATTTCAAGATGTTTTTAACTGCAAATGATGTTTTCCCGGCGATAGAAAAAATACTCTATGTATTGGTTTTTTTTTTTCATTTCCCGATGAATTACCCGGCTGAACACTTTTCGTTTCGTTTCGGTCAAGTGTTCTCTCCCGGGTTTCGAAAGAAATAGTCAGGACTCAATGTATATCTGTACGTCTCTCTCTCTTTCTTTCTATTTCTGTCTTTAAGCCTTTGTGAATATCAAATGTCTGTCTCTCTCTTTTATACAGACATTTGTTGACTGTTTGTAATATGTACTTTGTATTATTGTTCGTTTGTTTGTATGTAAAAGTTTATATTATTGTTTGCTTTGTAAATTGTTCAATATGTATGTACATTATCTTCTGTGAAAGGAGGAAAAATAAAATATGTATGTATGTATGTACTGCAACGTTTCTTTTTGCCTATCTGAAAACGAACTTGATATCGGGTCACCTTATTCTGAACAAAACTAATGTATGTACAAAAACACGTCATTAATTGAAGCCTTCGAATTTCAGGATGTCTAGTCTTAAGGATAAGCATAGGTTTGGTATTCTAGATTAATTTAATTTCGGACCTTGTCTTCCAAAATCGAGCAATCGGATTAACTAATTCGTTCCCTTCATAATCTGTGAAGAGTGTTTAAAATGTCGTTAGTTCTAATTTGTATGCTTTTGCAAATAGTTCCAAAGGAACAAACCCTTAATCTGATGAAAATATTCATAAAGACCGAAAATAGTTTTTCGTCTCAATTAGGTCCTCCAAGACATGATGAAACTATTTTCTTCATCTTTTTAAAAAAAAAAAAATGGGAAAATTGTTTACTTATTTCTTTGGGGACTAAATGAAGAAGGAAAGTTGGCGTTTCGTCTTAGATTTGAGATACGATGTCAGGGTCACGTGACGGCAACCACAATAAATAGGCATTCAATTAGGATGGGTCTAGATTTCATTTAGGACGACAGCTTAACTCTGATTGTGGCCGATATCTTGACATGGTTAGAATTTGTATGCAAATGAATTCTCTACTTTAGACCTTTCTAAATGACATTGCGTTTCTGTGTCAGCGATTTCCATGGAATTCCGTTCATTTGTAAGTGGATTTCATTACATGTTTAATATCATTTGAATCCAAGGACACTTCCTTTCCAAATATCTTTGTAACAGTTTCGAGATTATTACGAATGGTCTATATTTGGAATAGTTGAAAAATATGGAGATTGGATGGAGTTCAATAATTTTATTCTTTTATGTCCATTTCGTTTTAGAAAGGTTGCCTAGTACGTCTTTACACTGTTGTCGAAGATAAATTGTTCAAACGCCGATTGCGAGACAGTTCACATAGGTTCTTATACGTATACCCCTGCCAGTCTAATTAGGTCAGTTCGTATTGAGCAGTCGACTTAAAATAAGTTCGAAATCATTAGGTCAGTTCGTATTGAGCAATCGACTTAAAGTAAGTTCGAGATCATATGTTCTACAACACCTCCTATGATAATTCCATTTAAACATGTTAATAATTTGTAATGTCTTGCAAATGTCCTTGTGGTTTTAACATTAGCAATTGCATCTTTTTACTAACACTAATAACCCATGTTTATGATAATGAATTGATAGTGCTAACCAATGTTTATGATAATGAATTGATAGTGTAATATTTTACTGAAAGTCTCTTATACCTCATATTTGCAGGGTCATGTATATTTTACTGTTTTTTTGTTTGTTTTAAATATACGTACATGAATGAGACTCTCATAAAGATATATATATATATATATATATATATATATATATATATATATATATATATATATATATATATATATATATATATATATATATATATATATATATATATATATATATATATATATATATATATTTATACAAGCGATTTACGACCTTCTTATCACAATCCCCAAAAACAGCAAAATCCTAATGTTCTGGATTGTTCACCGAGGTGTTCTAGACCCAAATTAAGCATCCAACTTTTTTAAAAAAAATTGTTCTATAGAAGAACAAATCTGGTGGCATACACATTTTAATTCTTTGTTTTGAAGTTTACTTTATAAATAATCTTATGTGAAAAAAAAATTAAAAAAAATAAATCAGAATATTGAACTCCTTTATGAAAAGGGATTTTAGTTAATTGTGCAATATATTGCGGATCAGCCTGTTTATCGTCTATACACTCGATTAATACAGTTATAAACATCATGAAATTGACGCTCATTCCATTCGAAACCATTCTAAATCGCTCACTCAACGCCCCATACATTTATCCCAAACACTCACAACGAACAAATAATCTTTCGTTTTTAAGTTGGAATGCGGAGCAATTCCAACTTAGATTTAACAAAACCGCAAAATGAACACAAGATAATTTCATTTCGGGTTTTTTGAGAACACATATCACGTGAACAGGATGTGAATACACTTCGACCTATTTTGTATATCTCAACTTGACATGGACATACAGTTTATATCATCAAAAAAGTAATAATGCTGTACAATTACACAACTATCACTTCATGTATATTATGAACACGCTTATCTATGTTTTAAACGATATTTATTGAAAGTTGCGTAAGAATTTACAAGTATCACATGTTTTCATTACTATATTTGGAAATCATGTGATAAGTCCAATAAGGTCAGCTATATTCAATAGCATTAGCCAATCACGTGATCTGCTTATTTAATAATGTCGCAATCTCTTTTCTCAGTATTGTGGCAATAGCAGAAGCCAATCACGTGATCTGCTTATTTGGTAATGTCGCGACCTGTTTTTCGTAGAATTATGTAATAGCTTCTTTTAGAGGTATAGTTTCTCTTTCTGAACGAATTTTTTACACATTTAACTTTTGACAAACTGTTATATTGTAAATTTATGTCTACAGTTACGAAATAAAAATCTTCAGTTTTTGTTGAAGGGATGATACACTATTAAAGTTAATAAATATTTTTGTTTTCCGTCATATTGCAGTAATCTACATGGATGTTTTATTAAGAGCACAACCTTACAGTTAGTTACATCGTGAAATTGACATTCATCTCAATCAAAAACATACTTAATCGCTCACTCAGCGCTCCATTCATTCATTCCAAACACTCACCCAAACCATTTAAAAACGCTCAAAATTACTAAGCAAAAATAAGATCAACATTAACATTCAAAATGAATAAAGTATGAAACAAATCGCGATTTCACTGACATTTTTGAAATTTAAAGCGTCTGATTGGTTCTTACCGCAATAGAAAGCTATTGATGGAACTTTTATGCGTGCTTTATTAAAGGGAGGTTTTTTACATATCGCTAATTTTGTTCAGGATGAACAAAATATGCGACATTGGATTCCCTCCTTTAACTTTCACTCAAAACTTGCTCCGCTCACGCATTCAACATCATTCTTTAATCATTCCAAAATCGTTCAACTTGTCAATGTCACGATGTTATTAACTGTTCCCTCTACTTAGAAGTAGAGGAGCATATATTGATTTCATCATGTCTGTCTGTCTGTCCATTGACCGTTTGCTTTCCGCTAGCTAAACGGAGAAGCAAATGATCTGCAATAACGGAACATTACAAAAATATTGCCCATGACCCAAAGAAATACCCTATCGTTTCGGGATCATGAGTAGACTTTAACTGCTAACAGTTTCCACTCTAACTGAACAACCAATTGACCCAAATCATAAAACTCGACACGAATGTTGTCAATAACCCAAGAAATTTGCCAAAATACGGAATCATGAATGTCGAAGTCACAATTCGTCCAAAAATTTTCTTGAGCTTTCAACTCATGAAGTAAAAGACTTCCCTGCGAAAATAGCTTTTCATCAAGGACAAGGCGCTTGCGGTTGTCCACTTTGCGACAATTCTAAGTGAAAATGAAATTGATAACCCAAATAGAGCAGAAGTCATTTGAAAAATAATATAAAAACTGTTTTGAGTGTATAAGTGTCAGCCTGTGCGTCCATTAGTCGGCTGTATGGTCCTTATCATTTCCTTCCTTTTAAGCTCACCTGAGCACAACGTGCTCAATGGGGAGCTTTTAGGATCACACTAATTCCGTCTTGCGTCGTGTGTCGTCAACTTTCTTAAAACATCTTCTTCTCCTAAACCGCTAGGCTGCTTTCAACGAAATTTGCCAAAGTGTTTCACAGGTGACCCTCTTCTCATATTGTTCGCTAAATTCTGATTGGCCCATAAATTTTGATGTGATAGGGCGGGGCTTATTTTGAGCTCGAACTCTTTGAACGACATCTCCTCCTGAACCACTAGGCCGATTTCAATGAAACTTTACCAGAATTTTCTTGTGGGTGGCCCTTTTTAAAAAAATGTTCGCGATATTTAGATTGGCAAATGAATATGAGCGTGGCAAGGTTGGGCTTATTTTGAGCCTGAAACCTTTGAACGACATCTCCTCCTGAACCACTTGGCCGATTTCAATTAAACTTTCCCAAAAATTTCCTTAGGTGACCCTTTGCAAAATCTTTTCGCGAAATTTTGATTGGCCCAAAAATGAGAACGTGGAAGGGAGAGGCTTATTTTGAGCCCGAAATCTTTGATCGACATCTCCTTCTGAACCACTACGCCGATTTCAGTTAAACTTTACCAGAATTTTTTTTGGGTGACCCCTTTTAAAAAAATGTTCGCGATATTTAGATTGGCAAATAAATATGAGCGTGGCATGGCGTTTTTTTTAGCCTGAAAACTTTGAACGACATCTTCTCCTGAACCACTTGGTCGATTTCAATTAAACTTTCAGAGAATGTTCCTTAGGTGACCCATTTCAGAAATTGTTCGCGAAAGTTTGATTGGTCCTAAAAAATATGGGCGTGGAAGGGAGGAGTTTATTTCGAGCCCGAAATCATTGAACACAATCTCCTCCTGAACGACTGGGCCGATTTCAATGAATTTTGAATGAGTGGGTATGGCCTATCATCTCTGTGTATTCTTCGAATCATATCTCCTCTTCAACAATTAGACAATATTTGAATGAAACTATGCCATAAATTTTCTTGGATGCGATCCACTGGACCAATCGAATTCGGGTGAGCGGATAAGGGCCATTCTGGCCCTCTTGTTATCAATTTTCTTGCATCAGTTTCAGTCCTGTATTGCGATTCGGGGGTTTAAGCGCCTCTTGTTGTTGAAATACATTGATTTATAAACGCTCGTCAAAAGACAGGATCATCTGTGGTGGGCAGAAGGCGTCAGCTTCGTTAATGGCTTGAGGTCAACGTCACTTGAACGCGTTCCAACTTATCAGTACTTTCAGTACTTTGATTATTAGCTGTTGTTGATTTGGAAGCATCCGCGAATAGACTCAAGTTTTGTACGCATAATTTCAAAACGGAGGCTATAAAATATCGATAATTTCGTCCAATTATCGATTTGAATTACCTTTCATAAATTTCATTCAAAACTCGATTCACACACTCGTCCATTTTTTAAGTGAAAAGTCATGAGTGCAATCCTAAAAAAGAGGTTGAAAGATCAAGCTCAGGATCAAGGTTCATCATGATGCTAGATTCAAAGACAAACATCTACTAACACTTATAAGTAGCAATATATAGTTATTAATCTAGCAATTAAATATTTAATTAAGGAGTCCAACAATGTTTCAATATGATGTCAGAATCGAAGATAATCATGTATAAAACTCTATTTTTCAATTGATATAGTCCTAGACCTTATCGTTTAAAATGCAAATTGTAGGGCAAAGGTCAAGGTCAGGGCCAAGGATTAAACAAGATGCGAGAATCTAAGACAATCATCTACCACCGCTTATACTTAGCATAATAAGGTAGGTAATACGTTAAATATGATGCCAGAATTAAAGACACTCATCTAACAATTTTTGGGCTTAAAACAGTTCTATCTAGTTATTAAGTTGTGTAAGAAAGTAGGTCAAAGGTCACGATAAGGGTAAAATTTGATGCCAGATTCAAAGGCAATCATCTACCAACATCATTTTTGACTTCATTCAAATGTGCAGTCCCAGGCCCAATAATTTAATGTTTCAGAAAGTAGGACAAATGTCAGGGTTGGGGGTCAAGGTTTCAATATAATGCTAGATTCAAATACGTATCTTTCTTGGCCCTATACAATCAAAGACCTAGTTCTAATATTTCTTTCAAATTTTATAAAGTAGGTCAAATGTCTCGGTCGGGGTCAAGGGCAAATAATAATGTCAGAATCAAAGACATTCATCTTCCAATCTTTATTACTGACTTTATGCAGTCTTACACAGCATTATTCATATCCTATGCCTAGTTTGAATAAACGAGAGTTTACTTTTTTCTCCATTTTTGTCCCCACTTTTGTTGATTTGAAAGCCTTTAGCACGCAGGATCATCGCCCAACCTGAATTTAACAAAATAATCTGAGAGAGAATATCCTATGGATCATTTTAGTGAAGTTTGGTTGAACTTGTACAAGTAGTCTAAGAAGAAAGGACTGTAAAAAGATCCTGTAGGTCAATTTTCTGGTGACTCGAACGCCTTTAAAATATATGTGTGCAGCCCTATCAAAATTTAAACGAAGGAACTCAAGAGAACATATCATAAGGATATTTTGCCTGAAGCTGTTTTTTTGTGCTTAGTTTCGGCGAAAAGATTTTTAATATTTCACCACACAGGCCCATTTTTTCGTGACTCGACCACCCAGAGAACCCGTGTATGTAATTCAATCAAGATTTAACGAGGAAATTTGAAAAACCTTGTCAGAAGAACAATTCCTGTATAGTTTTGTTGAAATACGACCTGTTCATTCAGAAAAGATTTTTTATATTAATATTTTCCAATGCCGGTCCGTTGTTGGTGACTCTATCGTCTTTGCACCTATGTTATCAACACAAACAGATTTTAACAAGGAAATCTGAACGATCATGTCCCAAGAATAATTCCAGTGAAGGTTCGTTAAAAATTGACTCAGGGACGATCACCATACCGGACCACTCCTTTGGTGGCGCGCCAGACCGTGGCGGCCATTATATATACTCATTTCGAATTTAAAAGGGAAATCTGAAAAGGTCTGTCCAAAGTGGTCTCTTGAACACGTAACAAACGATCAGTACAAGGCGTGGCTTCATGTTTCAATTGATAACAATTGATTGTTCCGAACGATACCAATTCGTTGTAACGGAATGATAATTCGTTAAAACGAAAAAGCGTTTCGTAAAAACGAAAAAATTTCGTTGATATTAGAAAAAACTTATCGGGTATAACGAAATATTAATTGGCTTGAACTAAAATTAACTTGTTTTATCGAAAAAATGAAATAGTGTTTTAATATACCGAAATATTAATTTGTTTCGACGAAATGTATATTCGTTTTAAAGAAATACTAATTCGTTTTATCGAAATATTATGTCGTTATAACGAAATTAAAATTGTCTTTTTCATGTCACTTACGGTTCTCCGTACAAAAGAATACGAACATTTTATACACATAAGACATACTCCCTTTCTTATGCAACCACAGAATGTACGACAAAAAAATAAAAAATAAATGATCTATAGAAGAAAATAAATTTTACTACCGTCCTTAAAACTCATGTTAAACGTATGTGTTGAATTGGAACTAGATCGTACTGAATAGTTTAAACAAATGAGCTTGTACTTCAGATTCCGTTGTTAAATTGCAACATAACACCAAAAATAACATTCATTTGATGCTTTGTAGCACAAAAGTTGTTAACCTTCATATCAATTATATGAGCAATGTAAGGATGATTTGATTATGTTTATGGTCTATCAAGTACATGTATTTTCTTATTTGCGAACCTTTAACGTGTGTGATAATCCCATAACCTTTAGAAACAAAAATATACTTTCTCTCCCTTTCTATGGCAGTCTGTCTGTCGTTTTTTTTCTACCTTTTCAAAAATGCCTTCAAACATGAATAGTATTTTTTAATTATCTCAAAATTAGAAAGTTAACATTTATAAACTGAATTGATTTGCTATTTACTGTACTAGATCTCCACCATATTTAAGGTAGTGGACCCGTAATAGTTTCGCATTGTTTAGGAGGTTATTATCTTTAACAGTGTTAACCGAGGTTTCCTAATGATTTTATTAAGAAACCTCGGTTAACATTGTGAAATATCATGAGTTCCGAGATGTTGCAGAACTATTACGGGCAATTTTAAGGGCACTTCATTTCCCAAGAAAGAGCAGTATGTCCAAGTACGTTATATATCAAAATGAAGCTTTTTATGGGCACAATCAGTTAAGCAACCAAAGACTGTCATAGCTTAAGCGGTTTAGCCAAAACATTGTGGAAAGGGTCATTTTGTACAGAACAAGCAACTGCATGACTGTTTGATAAAATTGATTCATATTTTAGCAAAGTACAGTCGAAAGTACTATCCGGATACTACTACAACCGTTGGTTTAAAGCTGCTCTTTCACAGATTTTCATAGAAAAAATACAAAACTTGTTCTTATGGTTTGGAAATGTGTGTATTTTTAGACTATTAAGAATGGCCCAAAGCATTGGCACTAAAAACAACATATTTCAATAATTTTGCAACTTATTTTTTCGAAGTGGCAAGATCAGTAAGGGATCCAGTCTATTTACTTCTAGTCTATATATTACAAAATCGTTATTTTCGGAGAATAATCTTTCATTTTTGCTTGTATTGATATGAAATTTCCAGCTGTCAAACACTTTAACCTTAATCTTTGATTGAATTAGACAAATATGCCGAATGTCAAGCGAAAATAGTTGGCTCGAAATTGAAGAATAATTTTTTAACGTTTGTAGTCACTTTATTTTTCAGAATGAATTTAACCTAAATTAGGATATATCGGCCTTTCTTTCCATGCATTACCAGATTGAATCGTATTATTTTAAAGGCTTCAACATGATGATGTACTTAATTCTGATTGATTTTACGAAAAATTTTAAATTTCACATTTTCCCAATCTGTGCAAGAGCAGCTTTAAAATTCGGGCCAAAAACGTAAGCTAATCATTTTGAGTTATTTCAAAAACACGTATGTCATATATGTTATTCTAATTTTTTAAACGTGTACACCTATTTATGGTATGGACATTAATAGTTTATATACCTATAACAAAGACCCGTTATTTATTGTATCATAATGCAGCAATATTGTTCGTATGACACCAGTTCGTTTGAAGTTGATACAGTTAGTGATATCGCGAAATTGGCAAGGAGAATAATCTTGGAGTGATATTGCAATTGAATGAGTGCGATGAGTGAGTTTTGAGTGAAATTAAATGTAGGTAAACCAGTATAGTAAATTTTGTTCAGAATACACAAAATTTGCGATATTTATCACCCCTTTTTAATAAAATATGAATACAAGTACTTTGAATAGCTTCCTATTTCTTTAAGAACCAATCAGACGCTTACATTTCAATTATTTTAGTGAACTTGTGTTGTTGTTGTTGTTTTATAACTATTTTTATTTTGAATGCAGTAGTTGATCTTAGCTTTGTAAGTGATTTTGGACCCTTAATACATTGTTTCAGTGAGGTGTTTTCAATGAATAAATGAGCGCTGAGCGAGCGATTAAGAATGGTTCCGATTGGTATTCGAGTCAAGTAAATGGAGCTACGTTCAATTGGAATTCTATGTATCTCAATACCTTAACTACTTCTATATCTGCAATGACCTTGATCCCAATCTTTGACGTGTTAAATGATTTCTAATGTTTTTCGCTGTTTATCAATCAGGAGTATCAGCCCGCAGGTAATTACATTATAATCCTAATCTACTTTGATTTGAAGAGGATCTTTGATGAGTACACATTTCATTACAGCTTCAAATTATCTTTAGGTTATCTTAATATTTGTTTTAAGAGGCGAGATATATCGGTAAAAGTTCGAATATGTTTAATTCAAAATCTTTTAATACATATGCATAAGAACTTTCCGATGCTTACATACACATATTTACAATACGTTTTCCTATATCAAAAACTTTACAATATTTTCTGAGCCCCTCAATTTATGCCCGTTTTATATACTTAACACCAAAATAACGCATCACTTTACAATGACAAAGATTTTACCCTGAAATCGATCAATTTACTGATATGACATTGCTTTAGTTTGGCCGGCCACTATGTACACAATTCTGATGAAATTTATTCCTAAACTCATACTCAGTTAAGTAAAGACACTTGAATGTTATAAACATGTTTTCTGCTCGTGCAACAGATCGAAGGCATCTAACAACATTAAAGTTGGCCGAATATTACATCAAATAAATATGGTAATGAAAAACAGTGTAGACATTTATCAGATCAAGCAAAGTCTTCGATTTTGGTGGTAGCGAAAAATTAAATTTCGGAACACCATCGCGCATAGTCATATTTCCCTGATGCATTAAATCAAGGACACTTGCAACTGCCATGAGGGACAATAACTGGCCTAATGTAAGGTTAATACGTCGATTTCAACAGCTCTCGGTGCCATACTTTGGATGCAAAGTGGCTAGATGAGGAGGCTGCATTATAAGGTGATATGACTGGAAATTCTAATCTCTATGTCACAGTTTTTCAGGTTTTAGTGGACTATTGATGGCGATGAAACACAAAAATAATGAATCTGGGCCGAGTATCTAATCCTTCTGTAGCTATAGCCATATGTAACACCCCATCAGCAAGGCAATGTTATGGTCCATTCAGCTCGTTCAACTATGGACTTTCTTCGCGAACAACTTTTTCAAAGTGAAACCAATGTCTAATTTTCACCGACTGGACTTATCTCATGATCGAGCGCGTCAAAAACGAGCTTGCAATGAGAGTCAAAAGGGAGCACGAAACCCCAAGGTTTTGAGTCAGATTGAGGCAGCGCGCACAGCTAATAGATAGCCATATTGGGAGTAGGTCATGATAAAATTCAGAAATGCACATGTTAGACATTTTTGAGTGCAATTTTACACATGGATTCACGCGCTAGTGACTTTTACTGAGCAACGGAAACCTTCTCTTATTTCATTTTTTTTCATTTTGGGGGTTGTCGCCTTTATGAGTGTGTAACTCTTCAATGCGTATGTATACGTTGTCGACCTTTTTGTCACAAATCAATAATTGGTCAACATCTTTTTTAGATATAACATTTCTCTTTGACTTTACATTATGAAAAAAGTTATATCTTAAAAATGAAGCGATGCGTTATTTTTGTTGTTCAGTATAATTATCTTATTGCAGAAAAACGAAAAGAAAACCACCACATGTGATAATTCGCAATAACGCTGATTTTGTTTTTGAAAATATAGCGAAACCTACCAAAAATTAGCTGAAGATATAACAAATAACGATTCTAATATGTGGTCGATTTTCTGCCTAAACCTCGTAACTACAGCTTGTATTAAGCTGTAGTTACGAATCTTTGGCAGAAAATCGACGAGGTCATCAAGATCATTTTCAGAAACCTTTATTCCGCCGATATAATAATGATTAATAACAATTATCTTCTTAGAAATGCCGAAGGAATCCGAGCAAAGCGTCGGCTTATCTGCAATAAACACATTAATTCAGACAAATAACATGCTTTAATACGGTTCATTCCCCCGGAAATAAATTATTCATTTTGTTGTTGTAAATTTATCAACCGATTTCTTGTTTTGAGTCTCCAGTGGCCAGTTTAATCTAAACATTACTTACCGCATGTTTAGGACAAAAAAATCAAGTATCAACAATCACCCAATACCCTTGTAAAGTGTTTGTTTTTGTTGGTGTTTCGTAAGTCATCGGTAAGACAAAAATATGTCTTTAATGTTTTAATAAAATTGGCCCCAGGGCTCGAATGAATGCATAAAATAATTTACTTTCCGTATCCGAGTGGTTGTGGCATCTGCTTCGAAATCATGAAATCGAGAGCGCATGTTCCGGAAGAATTCAGCTCAAAATGGTAAAAAAATCGCATGTTTTAACCTATCAAATTAATTTTCAAATTAAGCATTCAACATTTTATAAATTTTGTTCTATAGAAAAACAAATCTGGTGACATACATAATTCAATTCTTTGTTTTGAAATTTACTTTATAAATAAACTTTTGTGAAGAAAATGAAAAATAAATCTGCATATTGCGACTCCTTTATGAAAAAGGATTTTAAATAATTGTGCAACATATTGCGGATCAGCCTGTGTATCGTCTACTTACTCGATGGATACAGTTATAAACATCATGAAATTGACACTCATTCCATTCGAAACCATTCTAAATCGCTCGCTCAACGCCCCATACATTCATCCTAAACACTCACAACGAACAAATAATCTTTCGTTTTAATAGTTGTTGTTGATATCTTCACACCTGGTTGATCTTTTTAACGCTATTTTCAACTCTGGGTATTTTCCCGACCAGTGGTCAGAGGGTATTATCATACCGTTACACAAGAAAAATGACCCCAATGACGTAAATTATTATAGGGGAATAACATTGGTGAGTTGTTTTTCAAATATTTTTACTTCTATTTTAAATCATAGATTAAGCAATCTCTGTGAAAATAATGATATCCTGTCCGACGCTCAGTTCGGCTTTAGACCTAAAAGATCTACAACTGATGCTCCATTTGTACTCCTCTCCCTCATACAAAAAAACGTTGTTTCAGAAAAAACGATTATACGCGGCTTTCCTTGATTTCAAAAAAACTTTTGACAGCGTATACAGAAAAAGCCTCTGGTATAAACTGTTTAACGTAGGTGTAAAGGGTAAACTGTTAAGGATTATTAAAGACATATATTCTTAAGTAAAGTCTTTTGTGAAGGTCAATAATATATCATCTCCGGTTTTCGAAAGTCATGTGGGATTAAAACAAGGGGAAATATTATCTCCCCTACTTTTTTCTTTGTTCATAGATGGCATTGAACTTTATTTGCAGAAAAGCTCTTCTTCAGGTTTGGATCTAAATGAAATGAAAATTTTACTTCTTCTTTTTGCAGACGATATGATCCTTTTGAGCGAAGACCCATTAGATCT
This sequence comes from Fragum whitleyi, assembly GCA_948146395.1. Classification (NCBI taxonomy): domain Eukaryota; kingdom Metazoa; phylum Mollusca; class Bivalvia; order Cardiida; family Cardiidae; genus Fragum; species Fragum whitleyi. The sequence goes on from OX411546.1 coordinate 70,942,997, forward strand.
ACAAAATACTTTAGACCATCTATCAAATTATTGTAACAAATGGGGCATAGAAGTTAATACAGAAAAAAACAAAATTATGGTTTTTAGAAAACGGGGTACTCTTAAAGATAACGAAATTGGTACTATAATGAGCAAAAAATTGAGATTGTCAATAGTTTCCCATATCTTGGAACAACATTTAAGTATACGGGATCTATCAATATTAACAATAAAATATTATCTGGCAAAGCGCTGAAGGCCCTTAATACCTTAAATAGTAAAACTCGAAACTTTGACTTCGAGACAACCACCTTATTACAGTTATTTGATGCTTTTGTAGGATCCATATTATCATATTCTTGTGAAATTCCTGGGTTTTGTATATCAGCTTGTCTAGAAAGAATTCATCTCAAATTTTGTAAAAAAATATTAAATGTTAAAAGTGCTACAGCTAATGCATCGGTTTATTACGAGTAAGGAAGATACCCACTGTATATCAATAGATTTTGCAAATAATTAAATTCTGGGGTAAAGTATTAAATTCTTATAACCCTATAATCAAATCTTCCTATGAAGCGCTATTGACTTGTGATAGCGGGACTAACTGGTGTAGTAACGTTAAAAAGCTATTAAACGATCACGGATTTGGTTATGTATGGTCTGATCCTTATTGTGTAAACCATGAATATTTTTACCAGATGTTTAGACAAAAATTAATAGACGAATTCCAACAAAGGCAATATAATTTTATTAATAACAGCTCAGTATTATGTACATATAAGTATTTGAAAGAGTCGTTTAACTTACCTTATTACCTAGATAAATTATTAAAAAAAAGCATTTGCATATTTCTAAATTTAGATTGTCTTCCCATTCTCTAAGAATAGAAACCGGTAGGCATGGTTTGTACAGAATTGATAAGAATCAAAGGATATGCTTGGCATGTGATTTGAATGAATTAGAAGATGAATTCCACTTTTTGCTAGTGTGTCCATTATTTTCCGATATTAGGAAAACCTACTTGAAAAAATACTACTATACTCGCCCAAGCATGATGAAATTTATAACTTTAATGAAAACCGAAAACAGATACGTTCTTTTGTATTTGGCAAAATATTTAAAAAGAAAGTTTTACACGAAGATCTGGTTTAGATTATACCTAAGCTTCTGAAACATAAGAGATGTAAAACTTTGTCCTAGCTTCTCTTCCATTTTGTAAATAGACCTTAATTGTTGATTGTTCGTTAACATGTGCATGTTGATGATCATTAATGTCGTTGTATGTTGTATATTATTTGACGAGAAACTGTCAAGTTTAAGTCAATAAACTATCTTGTATCTTGTATCTGTTGATTTGGAAGCATCCGCGAATAGACTCAAGTTTTGTACGCATTATTTCAAAACGGAGGCAATAAAATATCGATAATTTCGACCAATTAATGATTTGATGAAGAAAATTTGTCAAAGGTCAAGGTCAGTGTAATGGGTCAAACATATTTCAAATTCAAAGACAATCAACTACCAATATTTTTTGACACATAATGTAATTGTTCTAGACCTAATGATACAATTTTTGAGAAGAATGTCAAGGATCAGGTTCAAAGTAAAGGGTCCAATATGACGCCGGAATCCGAGGCGATCATTTAACAACACCTATGATCCTTTTTCAAATAATCTTTTGATAAATCAATATTTCATACAGTAGTTCAAAGGTCAATGTCAGGTTCAAGGGTCAGCATGATACTTGAATAAAACACTCATCTTTAAATCTGTATTATTCAATTGATTTAGTCGTGAATCTAATCATTCAAAATTCTAAAAGGTTATGGTGAAGGGTTCACTAAGATGCCAGAATCAAAGGTAATCACCAAAGAACCATTATTATTGACTTAGTGCAGTTTTAGACATAAAAAAATCATTATTGAACAAGATGTGTTTTTTAAACAAAAATGTAACAGTAACAGCAATTTTTTAAATGTTGACCTTGACAGACAACCTGAAACCTTGTAATATGACCTTGACCTTGACACCTAGTGATGCACATCACTGAGATGTTTTATCATGCAAATTATGAGAAATGTATCTAAAAAATCTTGAATGAGCTGAGCATGTAAAGTGTAAATGTTAAGTATTTAAGAAGTTTGACCTCGATAGATCACCATGATCTTGTCACATGACCTTGATATCTACTGATGCACTATATTGAGATTTATCATCTTGCCATATATGAAGCTCTATCTTGAATAGCCTTGAAAATAAAAGCAATGTTAGGTTTTAACGTAAAGTGTTTTAGAAGTTTGACCTTGATAGATGACATTGATCTTGTCACATGACCTTGACTTTGGTATCGGCAGTTGTGTATCATTGAGATCTATTATCATGCCAAACATGACGCTTCAATCTTGATTAGCCTTCGAAATATTGACATTGTTAAGTTTTTTTTGTTAGGTTTTCGAGTTATTTGACCTTGACAGATGTCATTGACCTTGTCACATGACCTTGACTTTGGTATCAGCAGATTTGTATCATTGAGATGTATCATCATGCCAAATATGACGCTTCTATCTTGAACAACCTTGTGCAGTGCTAAGCTTTTTTGGTTAAGTTTACGAGTTATTTGACCTTGACAGATGACCTTGACGTTGTATCAGCAGATGCGTATCACTGAGATCTAAAATCATGCCAAATATGAGGCTTCTACTTTGAATAGCCTTGAAAATATTGGCAATTTTAAGTATTTTGGGTAAGTTTTGCGGATAGACAGACAGACTGACAGACGGACGGACGGACAGACGGACAACGGTAAAACAATATGCAACCGATCTTTCGATAAGGGGGGGATAAAAAGAAGTTCAAAGGTCAAGCTCAGGATCAGGGTTCCAAAGTAGGTAAAAGGTCAAGGCCACAGTCACTGTTTCATTATGATGTCAGAATCGAAAATAGTCATGTATAAACTTTTATTTTTCAATTGATATAGTCCTAGACCTTATTGTTTAAAATAGTAAATAGTAAGGCAAAGGCCAAGGTCAGGGTCAAGGATTAAACAAGATGCGAGAATCTAAGACAATCATCTACCACCGCTTAAACATAGCATAATAAGGTTCTAGACCTTACAATACAATTATAAAGAAAAAAGGTCAAAGGTTAAGGGGAATACGTTAAATATGATGCCGGAATAAAAGACTTCTATCTAACAACTCTTTTTTGGCTAAATAGAGTTCTATAAAATTATAAAGTTATTTAAGAAAGTAGGTCAAATGTCGTGATTAGGGTAAAACTTGCCAGAATCAAAGGCAATCATCTACCAACATCATTTTGACTTCATTTAAATGTACGATACTAGACCTAATAATTCAATGTTTCAGAAAGTCGGACAAATGCCAGGGTTGGGGTCAAGGTTTCAATATGATGCAAGATTTAAATACGTACCTTTCTTGGCTCTATACAATCATAGACCAAGTCCTAATATTAATTGTAATTTTAGAAAGTAGGTCTAATGTCTCGGTCGGGGTCAAGGGCACATTATGATTTCAGAATTAAAGACATTCATCTTCCAATCTTTATTACTGACTTTATACTTTCTTACACAAGATTATATTCATATCCTATGCCTGGTTTGAATTAACGAGAGTTTATTTTTTCTCCCTTGTTGTCCCCTCTTTTGTTGATTTGAAAGTCTTTAGCACGCAAGTTCATCGCCCAACCAGAATTTAACAAAGAAATCTGAGAGAGCATATCATATGGATCATTTTAGTGAAGTTAGGTTGAACTTGAACAAGTAGTTTTGAGAAAAAAGGATTGTAAAAAGATCCTTTTTGTCAATTTTTTGGTGACTCGGACACCTATAAAATAGATGTGTGTAGCCCTATCAGAATTTAAACGAAGGAATTTAAGAGAACATGGCCTAAGGATAATTTGCGTGAATAGTAATTTCCAGTGAAAAGATGTCCAATTTTCCACCAAGCAAGTCCAATTTTTCGTGACTCGACCACCCAGAGATCCTGTGTATGTATTTCAATCAAGATTTAACGTTGTAAATAGGAATAACCTTGTCAGAAGAACAATTCCTGTATAGTTTGGTTGAACTTTGACCTGTTCATTCAGACAATATTTTTTTATATATTTCCCAATGCCGGCCCATTGTTGATGACTCGAACGCCTTTGCACCTATGTTATCAACCCAAACAGATTTAAACAAGGAAATCTGAACAATCATGTCCCAAGAAAAAATCCTGTGAAGGTTGGTTGAAATTTGACTCGGTGAATTTTTTTCAAATTCACCATAAAGGACCACTCATTTGGTGATGCGACAACAACCGAGTTTTCCGAATGATACTAATTTGTTTTAACAAAATACTAATTCGTTAAAACGAAAAAGCGTTTTCAAAAAAAAAATGTTGATATTCGAAATTACTTTTCAGGTTTAACGAAATATTACTTCGCTTGAACGAAATATTAATTTGTTTTATGAAAAAAATTATTTCGTTAAATTGAAATAGTGTTTCGATATAACGAAATAGTAATTTATTTCAACGAAATGTTACTTCGTCACTGTCACTGATTTGTTTCATCGAAATATTTTTTCGCTTAAACGAAATAAGAATTGTGTTTTTCACGTCACCTACGGTTCTCCGTACGGTTCTCCGTACAAAAGAATTCGAACAATTTATATACACTAGACATGCTCCCTTTCTTATGCAACCACAGAATGTGCGATAAAAAACAAGTGCATGTCGTATTGCGATACAATACAGGAGTCCCCCACCGGACAACAAAAAAACCTTTCTTAAAATATATCTCCTACTTACTAGATCTATAACTGTATACAAATTTGAAGTTGCTAGCACATTAGGTTTGGAACAAAATGTCCCAAACAAAAATATAAGAGTAAAAACAACCAATGGCAAAAACTCCAAAAGTGGGCGGAGAAGAATGATTCTTGTACATGCCACATGTCCTCAATGAGATCTATAAGTGTACCAAGCTTGAAGTTGCTAGCACTGATGGTTCAGGAGATATGGTCCGGACAAAAATGTCGGGATAAAAAACAACAACAGACAATAACTAAAAAGTGAATGTGGCAGAGTAACAGTTCTTGTGCATTATACTTTTTCTTATTCTTAATGAGATCTACCAGTGCACAAAGTTTGAAGTTGCTAGGGCTTATGGTTTAGGAGATAAGTACGGGACAAAAATGTAAGGGTAGAAACAACAAAGGACAATAACTCAAAAAGTGAACATGACAGAGTGACAGTCCTTGTACATGACACTTGTTCCCAATGATATCTATAAGTGTAGCAAGTTTGAAGTTTCTAGCACTTATGGTTTAGAAGAAATGTTCCGGAAAAAAATGTTAAGGTAAAAACAACAAAGGGCAATAACTCAAAAAGTGGGTGTGGCAAAGTAACAGTTTTTGTACATGACACCTGTCCTCAATGAGATCTATACGTGTACAAAGTTTAAAGTTGCTAGCACTTATAATTTAGGAGATATGATCCAGACAAGAATGTAAGACTAAAAACAACAAAGGGCAATAACTCAAAAAATGGGTGTGGCAGAGTTATGGATCTTGAACATGACACTTTTCTTAAATGCGATCTATAAGTGTACCAAGTTTTAAGTTGCTAGCACTTATAGTTTAGGAGATATGAGCCGGACAAGAATGTAAGGGTAAAAACAACAAAGGGCAATAACTCAAAAAGTAGGCGTTGCAGAGTAAGAGTGATGCCCCTTGGTAATGGCTGCATTTTTTCTGGCGGTGATTGTTGATCCTCAAAATTCGAGACAAGGAGCCAAATAACAGAGAAGTACAGCTCTATTATAGACTAATAACAACTATTTATTACGAACTTTGGGATGTATGAACTATTTAATCAACATTTAGACGTTTTGAAGTTCATAGATCGATACATTGATTTCTCCCAATTGATGAAGAGTGATTAATCAACCATGACGTCGTCGATACACAATTAAGTATACTTGAATACTACTTGGATAACGGTGCATTTTCGCTGCAATACTGCATATTAACCTTATGTAACCTTATGTGTATTTAACCCTTACCAGTATTACAACCATGGGTATAGATCTAGCTTTGTGGAGGGTTAGAATTGGGTGCTTTAACCAACCCAATAAAGATAAAACTACACTGCATAGTACAGGCATTGGTTGTAACAGAACAATAATCTCGCTCTCAATACGCATTTTCTTATTCATTCTTTTGGCATGTCAATGTGTGGAAATGAACCCTGGACCAAATGGACATAAGGGGCGTGGTAGCGGCAGGGGAGGTAAATCGACAGAAAAAATAACTGGCGGTGGCGTTGATAGACATACAGAAAAGAAGAAAAAAGCAGTGACTAGTATTAATCCCATAGAAACTGTAAGTAATACTTTTCCCACAAACACTCAAAACCCGTTGCCTGATGATTCGCAGACATCACGCTTAACACGCTCAATGTCATGTAATCAACCACGAATAGACGATTGGCTCGGTCATTCAGTTGATCGTTCAGAAGATAATGACTCTAACCCTGACATGCCCGAACTAGAACAAGCTGAGAGTGATTCTAGTAGCGTCTATGCAGAAGCAGAAGCAGGAAGCGATATCAATAGTAATGACGTGAACAGTGTCTCATCAATGCGTATTTTACTTGACATACAAAAAAGATGTATAAGAATGGACAAAAGATTTGATAAAATGTCTGAAACAATGAAAGAAATTAAACGAGAGAATCGATCATTGAAACAGAGTAATAATACATTGCTAAAAAAGGTTGATATGCTAGAAAAGTCTATTTCAGATGCAAATGCCAAATGCGAACAACTTGAAGCGCAATCAAGACGACAAAACCTTAGACTATTTGGGCTACCTGAGATGGAAAGAGAATCATGGGAAGAATCAGAGGAGAATGTTCGACAGTATATAAAAGATGAACTGAATATCGATGAGAGTAAAATACAAATTGAAAGGGCCCATCGCTTACCAGGAAAATTTAAACCGAGACCTTTAATTGTAAAATTTTCTTTCTTTAAGGATAAAGAAACTGTTTTGAAACGATACAGGCTGAAGCAGAAAGAGGCACGTGAAATGGATGAGTCTGAAGATGGCGACAAAGTGAGGATTAGCGAGGATTTTCCAGAGAGAGTTCGAAGATGCAGACAACAACTTATACCTTTCATGAAACAGGCTATAGCGGCTAATAAGAAAGCATTTCTTAGGTACGATAAACTAATTATTGACTCACATGAATATAAATATGACGAATCAAGTAACTCACCAGTGTCAGTGGAAGGTGGATCACCCATAAGTCAACCACTTGATAACCCCAAATAAGGGTGTGGTCAAAGCCCTATCTTAACGAGTGACAGTGTAGAAACATTAAAACTAAATATGTGTACATGGAACATTGAGGGCCTAAACAAGTACGACAGAGATATTAATTTCATAAACTTTTGTTCATCATTTGACATTATTGGTCTAAATGAGACATGGGCTACTAAACAGGGACAATTTTCGGGATTTTTACAAAATTTTACGGCTTTTGATTATGTCAGACCAAAGAAACCAACTGCCGTTAGAGGCTCCGGTGGTGTTACAGTCTTTGTAAAGGATTATTTAATAGAACAAAATTATGTAAAACGTATTTTTAATGATGTGAAAGATTGTGTTGTTTTATATTTCAATTGTCAATCATTGATTAATGTTCGTGACTTTATGCTAGTTTTTGTTTATGTTTCTCCAGAATACTCTTCAATTTATGATGTAAACAATAACAATGGTATACTTATATTAGGTGACGTCATTGAAAGGATTAATACGTCATACCCAAATACTGCGTTATTCTTAGCGGGTGATTTTAACTCTCGAATAAGTAATTTACTCGATTTCATACCTTCAGATGATCTAAGGGCTATTTTTGGTGAAGATGTACCATATCCTTCGTCAGACTTTAACATCAAGAGATATTCTAAAGATTTAGACTATAATCGATTTGGTCTTAGTTTAGTTGAGTTGTGTTGTACACACGACGTGCACATATTAAACGGAAGATTTCCGGGCGATAAATCTGGAAATTTCACTTGCTTAGCTAATAATGGCAAAAGCGTCGTTGATTATATGATAGCGTCAAGTTCCTTATTCAAGTATATACATGACTTTAAGGTTGAGACAACAGATGAGTCTGTCCATTTTCCAATAAGCTGTATTATTGAATTTCCAAAGGCAATAAACGCTACAATAGGTCAAACCGATACAACAGAATATGCTACTTGGAATAAATACACGTGGAAAAACGAGTTCAAGGATATTTTCTTTGCTCAATTTAATCTTCAACTATCAAGATTTCAGTCACATATACAAGATATCAATAATTTCATGACAGCCCCTTCACATTTTTCAGAATTTTTAAATATATACAAAACTGCTGGAGATGTAATGAAAAGTTCAATTTCGGGACCGAATCATTTCAATACAAATAACTCCTGGTGGGATTACCAGTGTTCTATTAGTAAACGCGAAAAATTAAAAGCACTTTATATCTTCCGACGAACCAATTCCGATTCAGACCTAACCAATTACAGGATAAAACGCAATAGATTCAAAGCCATATGTAAACAGCGCAAAATTTCTTTTTGTAAACGAAAGAGATTAGAATTAATTAATTCTAGAAACGACAACAAGAAGTATTGGTCTATTCTAAAATTACGCAATTCTTCCCCAAAACAAGTTTACCCTATAAACGGCGGGGCCTGGATTGATCATTTTAAAACAATATTGAACCTCGAGTGTCAATCCGAGACAAATTTCACCCGTGACGCGTCTTTAGACCAAATTACGACTAATCACGATTGTTCATCATTAAACAGTCCAATAACAGACGATGAAATTCTCTATAGTTTGAACTCGATTAAGAATAATCGGGCTCCGGGTCCGGACGGATTATGTATTGAAATGTTTAAATATACAATACTTTCATCATTGTCATACATTAATATTCTTTTTAATCACATATTCGATACAGGCAATTTCCCCTCGGAATGGGGTAAAAGCATTATCACCCCAATTCACAAATCGGGTGCGTTGACGAACCCGGACAATTATAGAGGAATCTCTTTGATTGACAGTCTTTGTAAAGTTTTTGTGCATATTCTATCCAATAGATTAACTTTATGGTGTGATAATTACAGTGTTTTACACGAATCACAGGCGGGATTTAGAAAGGGGTATTCGACTACAGATAACAGTTTTATTATAATGGCATTAGTTCAAAAGTATTTATCAAAAAAGGGAGGAAGATTCTATTGCTTTTTCATTGATTTTGCAAAGGCGTTCGACAGCATCCAACACCAGAAGCTGTGGGACGCCTTTGCAAGAAACAACATATCTGGGAAATTTAACATTATTTTTAAATCAATGTATTCAAAAATCAAATCTTGTATAAAAATTGAAGATTCGTTAACAACATATTTCAGTTGTACAACGGGAACCAGACAAGGATGTGTCAGCAGTACGATTATCTTTTCACTTTTTATAAATGACCTTATCTTATTGTTAAAAAAGAAATGTAATCGTGGTATTTATGTAACCGACGAAATTGAAGAGTTATTCGCCCTGATGTTTGCTGATGACGTTGCAACTTTCTCCGATACAGTGTTGGCTTTACAGAGGCAAATAAATGTTGTCGAGGAATTTTGTACGTCAACAAACATGAAATTAAACCTAAACAAATCTAAAATTATTGTATTTAGAAATGGAGGGCCATTAAAACAATCCGAGAATTGGTATTTTAAAGGTCAAAAAATTGAAACAGTATCATTTTACAAATATCTTGGTCTTTATCTTACTCCAACATTTACTTGGACTAAAACATGTGAATATTTATCATTACAATCTGTCAAATCATTTTATTACATTTTTCGGTTTCAAAGATTATATGGCCGACTTGATCCGTATGACGCATTTAACATTTTTGATACCACTATCAGACCTATATTATGCTTCGGTTCTCAAATTTGGGGTTATACTTATAATCAAAGAGTTGAAAGTACTCATATCAAGTTTTGTAAGCAATACTGTAATTTATACAAAAATACGTCTGATGCATTTGTGTTAGGAGAATGTGGTCGCCTTCCTCTATGCGTTTACTATATACCAAATTGTATCAAATATTGGCTTAAACTTATACGTATGGAAAACTATAGATATCCAAAGCAATGTTATCTTATGCTTAAAAGATTAGATGATTCTGGTAGGAAAACATGGGCATCATGCATCAAAAATCTTTTATATTCGCAGGGTTTTGGATATGTATGGATTTCTCAGGACGTAGGTAATGATGATCTATTTCTTAATACTTTCAAAACTCGCATCAAAGATTGTTATGTTCAACAATGGTTTTCTAATATAGCTTTATCTGGAAAAGGTGATCATTATCGACATTTTAAATCTTTGTTAAATCCAGAATTATATTTATGTGCATTTCTGCCACCTAATCTACGTAGAATTTACGGAAATTTCCGTTGCTCTAATCATGAACTAATGATTGAAAAAGGCAGGCACATATCTTTACCAAAACACGAAAGGTACTGCCCTCTTTGTACCCGAGAAAATAGATTCGTAATTGAAGACGAATTTCACTTCTTTTACCAGTGTAATCTATATGAAAACTTACGAATTGTATACTTCCCCAAGAAATGGCTACGTTGTAGAACTCCGGACTCATTTTATAGAATTCTAAATACATCAAATGAGTCTGAGGTTTTTATAATAGCTAAATTCTTAGAAAATGCATTTAAAATTCGATCTGAATCGCTTCTAAATATGTAAGTTTGTAATTTTTGTATACATGTACAATGTATCTATTGATAGTCAATCGTTCAAAACGACCATTTCACTCGAATGAAAATCACAATTAACTTTCTAGTCTTTAGTCTCACAACAAACATACTTTTCTTACCGCGACGAAACTAGGATTGTGTATTTTTCTTTTCGCCTATTTTTGTACAAATGATCTGGGCTCAGTGCTAAAGGTGATCGGTAGAATTGTCTCAGTCGGACAATTCAGCCGATTACCCTTAGCACGGGGTTTTTGGTTTAATATGATCGACTTCCTGAAATGTTGACTTCTTTGTAAGCAATAACGAGAAGTTTCTACTGCAGTATAAGTCTTTTTGCTTCTTTTTGATTTTCCATTACATTTAATGTTGATCGTATTTTTGAGGGCCATCATTTAGATATCTTATTCACGTTTATCATGTTGGTATCACTCTCATGATGTGTAATTATTATGACATATTTGTATCATGGGCCGGTGGCCTATATTACCAATAAAATGAATTGTAATTGTATTGGTTCTTCAACATGACACTTCTCCTTAATGAGATCTGTAAGTGTACCAAGTTTGAAGTTGCTAGCACATATGGTATAGAAGATATAGCTCGGACAAAAGTGTGACGGACAGACGGACGGACGGACGGACAGACAGACGGTCGGACAGACGGAATCGAGCAAACCTATAGACCCCAACCGGTAACCGATGGGGGACTAATAAAAAGTTGATATGTAGAAGAAAATGAACACTTAGACTATTGAAAATTTCACTGCCATGCTTACAACTCGTGTTAAAACATGTGTTGGATTGACACTTGATCGTACTGAATTCTTGTGTCAACTAATGAACTTGTATTTCAAATTCCGTTGTTAAAGAGACACAAACATCATTAGAGGTGACCATTTGATTAAATTTATGAATTCAATTTGTACCCAGTGTACTGTCTTGATTTTTAATTTCAGGTTCTAGTTCAAGATTAAGGCTTATTTGGTGTGTTTTGATTGATTTCGAAACCATAAATGCTGATAAACTACACAGCCATTTTAAGCGGATGGATCAATGTGCAACAACGTGCCAACGTTTGGAAGATAAAACCGTATCAAAAACTAGGGTTTAAAAGAAAGCTATGTCCATCTTTTCAGGTTTTTAAGCTCACCACGTTGACGAACGAACTTAAGAAATGAAAAAAATGTGATTAAGGTCTTTTTTCCCATCATATGGCATGGATCCTTCCCATTTTCCATAGGGTTCATCCTTGTGTTCAGAAACACATGCTGACCAAGTTTCAAGAAGATTGGATCATATTTGTGGCCTCTAGAGTGTAAACAGGGAAATTGACATTAAGTGCCCTTTTCCTGTAATATGGCATGCCTCCTTTCCATTTTCAAAAGCGTTCATCCTTGTGACCTGAGAAATATTCTGACCAAGTTTCTTGAAGATTGGACCATATTTGTAGCCTCTACAGTGTAAACAAGAAACATTGTCATTAAGGCCCCTTTTCCTGTGATATGGCACGGATCCTTCCCATTTTCAATAGGGTTCATTCTTGTAACCTGACAAACAATCTGACCAAGTTTCATGAAGATTGGACTATACTTGTGGCCTCTACAGTGTTAACAAAAACATTGTCTTTAAGGCCCCCTTTTCCTGTGATATGGCATGGATCCTTCCCATTTTCAATAAGATTCATCCTTGTAACCTGACAAACGTTCTGACCAAGTTCATGATGATTGGATCATATTTGTGGCCTCTACAGTGTAAACAATAAAATTGTCTTTAAGGCCCCTTTTCAAGTGATATGGCATGGATGCTTCCAATTTTTGATATGATTTATCCTTTTTACCTTTTCAAACATTCTGACCAAGTTTCATGATAATTGGACCATATATGTGGCCTCTTAAGTGTAAACAAGACGTTTGTCTTTTATGCCCCTTTTCCTGTGATATGGCACGGATCCTTCCCATTTTAAGTAGGGATAATCCTTGTGACCTGCAGATCAATCTGACAAAGTGTCATGATGATTGGTCCATATTTGTGGCCTCTAGAAGGTAAACACTGAAATTGTTGACGTCTGACGACGGACGACTAACGACAGACATCCAATGATCTCAAAAGCTCACCTTGAGCACGATGTGCTCAGGTGAGCTAAAGGTAAATGCTTATATACACACGTAAAAAATTGCAGACACTCGTCTCCTCGAGATTGGCTATGTTGTGTTGAAAAGTAAAGTAAAACCCCTGTGCATACACCTATATCACACAACCTGAATGTTTTATTTTACCTGAATGTTTTACTTTACCTACTAGGGCTGTATCGCCATTCATGTGTATTCCGTAATTTCAATTTCAAATCTGGCCATTGTTTTATATACCTAAGTAGTGTCAGGGGAGGTTACCATTCCAGTAATTCCATTCACCAAGTGACCTCTCATAGACCATTGGAAAAAAAGGGGCAAATTACTCACTCTGCCTGAAAAGTAGTTCTACGCAAGCAAAACGTTCACCTGATCTCAGAATTGCATTTGATTTCGCACTTAAAAGATGTCTTTGAGGTTTCAACAAGTTATGAAGAGTCCTTGTTTCACCCCATTTTTAAAATGCATAGTTGTCAGACGGATACAATTCTTGAAAAAGAGTAAATTGAATCTAAGTGAGCACTACTGTTTTGAAAACCTATTAACAACTGAAAGGATTGTTCTTAGATGGTATAAACACTGGTGAACGTAAACGTCCACCAAAAACCAACACAAGCGACTGTTCGCAGCCCTATCTTTTTGTCTTATATGTTATGAAATTTGACAGGGTATCAAATCTCTTCATTTGAAAAAAAAAATAAATAAATAAAATAACCATCAGTTAACTGGTCATTAAGGTTCTGCTTGTAACAATTTGCACTTGCTCATAATGGTTATGGTTAAGTTTTCATGAAAATAAATCAATGCGACATGAAAGTTCACTATTTGAGTGTTTTTCGAAAGAAAAGGGACACATTTTTAAGGGGTAAACAGCTTTAACTCTCATACAGTTAGTAGCATCATGAAATTGACATTCACCTCAATCAAAACCATTCTTAATCGCTCACTCAACGCTCCATTCATTCATTACATTCATCAACACTCACTCAAACCATTCATAAACACTCAAATCCATTGAAAAATCACCAACGTCATTCAAAATAAATTTGAAAGAAAAAATCGCGATTTCACTGACGAATTCAAATTGTTAGCGTCTCAAAGGTTCTTGAAGAAAAGGGAAGCTGTGTATAGAACTTGAATGATTTTTTAATTGAAGGGAGGCAATCAATATCGGTAATTTTGTTCATCCTGAACAAAATTTGCGGTAAAGGATTACCTCCCATTTAATTCACTCAAAACTCGCTCCACACACTCATTCATGTTCATTTCTTAATCATTCCAAAATCATTCACCTTGTCAATATCACGTATTGTCAACAGTAGTGTCCAGCTCAATCGTGTTTCAGAGGAAAGAAATATTTTTTATGAAAATGAGTACATAAACAACAATGATATGAAATTGATAAAAAAAATCATTTTTTTACCGTTACAGTTAGGAACATCGTTAAATTGACAAGATGGAGGATTTTGGAATGAAATTGAATAAGTGTGTGGAGCGAGTTTTGAGTGAAGTCAAAGAGAGGAAATCAAATATCGATAACTTTGTTCAAATTTAAAAAAAAAATCATTACACTATACTCATTACACCCCCACCCCACCCCTGCCTTTTTTAAATAACAGATAACAGTCTTTTCTGTTTGTATGTCTTAATGGACCATTCAGACGATTTAAGATCCACACAAGCCAATAAAAGCAAAGATAAATTTGATCGATTTGAATGAAGTGTTGATGGTCTTGGTCGCCATATTATTGAATAAATTTATTATATCCTCTAGGTACCCATTTTCACGCGACCCAATAGTCACGCACTATCAATATTCAGTTGATTATGAAGTTAGCGCAAATATAAATGGCATCATCTTCTGTTTTCAATCTAAATAGTCCAATTCTCAATTGAAAAATGTCAGAAATTTAACTAATTAGTAGTTTGCTTTATTTTCTAGTGTAGTTTAAAACAATAGGGTCAATTTATCTCGTTTTTCTTATGCCCTAATTTGTTACATCCTACTAAGCTATCTTTTTCTTGTTTATCCGCCTAATTTGACAATCTTCTTATTTTTGGAATTTGTCGTCATCTGAGGCTTTGAAATGGCACAAGCACTATGTAGTGTGTCATTGACTTGAGGATTATATGAGTAGATAAACATATAGGGGGTCCTTATGTTAAAACGAGAAAATAAGGCAACATTCTTACATTCTAGCTCAGATACTTTTGCTAACATTGTGATGTCTTTTAGATAATATAGATTTGTGAAAAGTGGATATTTTATCAGCATTTTTTTTTTTATAATGACAGACAATAAGATAAACTCCCAGTTTGGAAAAATTATTTATGCTAAAATCAACTTATGGGGAACCCCTTTTCAAAATAGGGATTGACTGACCGCTTTATGTCAGTGGGAATATTTTGAAATCTTTCATTCAAAATAGAAATTATTATGGGTTTACAAACATCTTTTTTTGAGGAATGGGCCAGAAAATTGTTTTTTACTAAATATAGGTGATATTTGAGACCAAAAACAATTTTTCCCTAAAATGTTTGCTTTTATTCTAAGTGCGTGAAAATTGGTTCCCTTTCATACTGATCTGTCATTTATGGTAGGTATTTTGAAAACTGTGACTTTTCTTTTAAATATGTAGGATCAACAAGTTTCATGTTTTAATGAGATGACAATATGTAACCAAAGATAATATGTAACCAAAGATAAAATTATAGGAAAATATATTCTTTTAATTCCAAAAATAATTTTATTTGAATAATTTGCCTTATGTGCGTGACTATGGGTTCCTCGTGGATATAATATGCCATATGGGACCCTTTCTTTCCTATCAGAATCAAACGAAGATATCTGAATAGGGTTTGTCAAAGGAATCTTTTCTGAGAAGATTGGTTGAATTATGACCAACTGTTTCAGTTAAGATTCTTTTACATTAAACATAAGGGGTCCATTCTTTTGGTGACGCGACAGGCCTAAGCATCCATGCTGAACAACCAGATGAAATATGAGAGAGAATCTCCCTTTAGGATTATTCATTTGCAAGTTGATCTAATTCTGTAGAGTAGTTTTAGAGAATAAGATGATGGTCAAATGAAAAGTTGACGAAGAGACGAACGCACGCCGGACAACAGGCCATGACAAGAGCCAACTGAACTCTGACAAGTTGACCGAACAAAGTCGGAACAACTTGTAGATTTATATATTAATATCTATTTATTATCATTGCATAAATAACACCTAAATTACATTCATTTTATGTTTTGTAGCACACAAGTTGTTTACTTTCTTATTAATTATATAAGTAATGTAAGGATGATTTGATTATGTTTATGGTGGATCAAATATATTATTTATTTGCGTAACTTTAACGTGTGTGGTAATCCCATAAACCTCTTAGAAAAAAAAATACTATCTCTCCCATTCTATGGTAGTCTATCATTTTTCTACCTTTTTTATAATGACTTGCGAATTTAAATAATATTTTTTAATTATCCCAAAGATTCTTTATTTATTAATTCATTTATTTTCTTGGTTTAACGTAACTGTTTATTTAGTTGTTTCTTCCCTGATAACGTCGCAACATTGTACTGCAACGTTTCTTTTTAAAAATGTAAAAATACCGACAATTTCGTTCATTAATCAAAATTGCAAACTATCCATCTTGTAGATTTCACTATAATCTTAACTGTAGACAATATGGAGCCCGTTGGTTGCCAACAAAACTGACATCATCAGCGTTTGTTTTAGATACGGTCGTATAGTATTACAATCACTACGGTAAGAAATAAATAAGCAAGATAATGTGCATATGTTTAGCTGCAGATCGAAATTCAAAAGCGGATAACTTCGTTACTACATCTGCCTTTGTGCACCGAGACGCTGTATTTACATCGTATATTCCAATAACAATGTGTTACTTTTAGTAAAAATATCAGTTTGTTGATTGCTTATTTGATATTTAACACCCTTTTGATTGCAATACGGTATACTACTATTCAGCGATAGTAAGTTAATCTCCTTCATCCGTGGCTACTTTTGGATACTACATTATAATATGACATACGTCGCAGGAGTGAAATAACCCCGTTGAATATTTTTGATATTACACGGGTGTTATTATACTAGTTGAATAACTATGCAAATGAGCGAATAGCAACGCTATTTTGTAACCGCGAAAACGACGTCATAATGTATATATTGTTACGTCAGTTTTAAACGGCGTTATAAGTTTCGCGTATAAATGAAATGTTGAATTTCAAGAATTTTGACGATTTTCGCAAAAATTTGTGCTCATAAAATACCGTTTTTATTAAACTCGTCATCTAAAACAGATAAAAACTCGGCACAGCCTCGTTTATAGATGACTTGTTTAATACATTCGGTTTTCAATGAAAACTCATTCAATATCCTCTATGTTATTAACATTTTAGAATTGACACTCATCTCGATCAAAACCATTCCAAATAACTATTTCAGAGCTCTATTCATTCATATTCAAAAACTCACTCACACAATTCAAAAACACTTCGAAATCATTCAGGACAATTTACATTTCATTCAAAACAATCCAATTTTTCGACGATTTTATGAGCTGGTATGGATTTAAAACCGTCTGACTTGTCCGTGAAGATATGCAAACAGAAATCTACGTATATCCTACTAAAGGGAGGTAAAAATCCAAAGTTTCATTCATTTGGACGAAATTAGCGATATTGTATTACCTCCCTACGATTTCACCCAAAAATAACTTTTCGCAATCATACAATTTCATGCCAAAATCATTCACTTTGTCAATCTCACGATATTATATACTGTAGATTCGGGTCCGAAATGTTTTTCCCAATTCATTTGTTTTCTTGTTTTTATTTTTTGTGGGTTTTCGTATCTGTTGATTTAGTTGTTTCTTCCCTAATAACGTCGCAACATTGTACTTCAACGTTTCTTTTGGCCTATCTGAAAACGAACTTGATATCGAGTCACCTTATCTGAACAAAACTAATATATATCAAAGAACACGTCATTAATTGAAGCCCTCGAATTTCAGGATGTCTAGTCTTAAGGATAAGCATGGGTTTGGTATTCTAGATTAATTCAATTTCGGACCTTGTCTTCCAAAATCGAAGTATCTGATGAACTAATTCGTTCTCTTCATAATCTGTGAAGAACGTTTAAAATGTCGTTAGTTCAAATTTGTATGCCTTTGCAAATACATGTAGTTCGAAAGGATAAACCCTTAATCTGATGAAATATATTATGCATTGTATTATGGAAGTGCAAGGAATAAAAAAGTAACATTTTTTTACACGGAGGTAAAAATGTATGAAACGAAAACACTCAGGCATGAATCCCATCGGCATTTTCATAAAGAGTGAAAATATTTCTTCGTCTCAATGAGGTCCTCCAAGACATAAGAAAGCTATTTTCATCATCTTTAAAAAAAAAAAAAAAAAAAAAAAGAAAAAGATGAGGAAAATTGTTACTTATTTCTTTGGGGACTTAAAGATGAAGAAAGGTCGGCGTTTCGTCTTAGATTTGAGATACGAAGTCAGGGTCACATGACGACATCAACAATAAATAGGCATTCAATTAGAATTGGGTCTAGAATTCATTTAGGACGACAGCTTAACTTTGATTGTGGCCGATATCTTGACATGTTTAGAATTTGTATGCAAATGAATTCTTTACGATAGACCTTTCTAAATGACATTGCGTTTCTGTGTCAACAATTTCCATTGAATTCTTACCATTTGTATGTGGATTTCATTAGATCTTTAATATCATTAAAACCCAAAGACACTACCTTTCTGAATTATATCTGTAACACTTTCGAGATTGATACGAGTGGTTTATTTGGAATTGTTGAAAGATATGAAGATTGGGTGGAGTTCAATAATTGAATTCTTTTAAGTCCATTTTGTTTTAGAAAGGTTACCTAGTACATGTACATGTTTTATAGTCCGTTTGACTTCTATAAGGACCAACGTTTTTATCAATTACACAAAAATACGCTGGCTAAATGTTTTGTACTTGACAATATCTTAAATTTAGCTTAATACCATTCAAAAATAATTTCTGAGAATAAATTGGTTTTGAAATAAGATTCGAGATCTCGGTCCTCTTTCGCTATATACTGGCGCGCAAACGTTCGCAAACGATTTGTATCTATTAATCAGGCCTGCTATATCAATCTAGTGCCGCTAATCGACCGTATTGCATTAGTCCTTCATTCCATTTACAGTTAAGAACGGTAATTTTGACAAGATAAATGCTTTTAGAATGAAATGGAATAAGTCTACGCAGCGAGTTTTGAGTGTATTTAAAGGGAGGTAATCCAATATCGCTAATTTTGTTCAGGCGGTATTGGATTACGTCCTTCAAAAGATATGCATACAAGTTCTACAAATAGCTGCCGATTTCCTTAAGAACTACATTGTAATCAGACATTTATTGTGTCAGTTATGTCAATGAAATCACGATACTTTTTATCTGTAATTATTTTAAATGCAGTTGTTGATCTTATCGTTTATAGAAATTTTGGAGTGTTTTTAATGGTTTGAGTGAGTGTTTGGAATGAATGAATGGAGCAGCGAGTGAGACATGGTTTTGATTGAGATGAATTTCAATTTCACGATGTAACTTGATGTACCGACCATCCACTATGGTGTTAACAACACTATGATTAAATTAGGGGAATGACAGATTCGGATGAAATTGCATTTTTAAGGAACGATTGTTTGAATACTCCTTCAAGAAGAGCATATTTTAAAAGGCTTGATCAGCTGGAGATCATTTAGATATAATCATCTGTCGATTATATTGTCATACTAGATTGGCATTTGTTGATCATATTTCAAATCTTACGCTGTGAGATGTGAAGAAATTACAGCATGATTTTAATTTCAATTTGAGTTAATCGTTTCAAATTTGACTAGAATCATAAAGAATATCATTCTTCCGTGAATTATTGACGAAACTTTTACATGAAAAAGGAAAATTGATAGAAGAAACAATATCAAACGGATGGCACCAATATAAAACCATCACACGCGACTGTTCGTAGCCCTATCTTTTTCTCTAATATGTTATTAAATTGAACAGGGTATCAAATCTCTTCTCTTGAAAAACATAACCACCAGTTCTTGAATTCACATTCTATTTTTTCCGTCAGGTGGAATATAATTGACATTCATATCATTACTTTTCTCACTGATTTACCCTTACATAGGAATTTGAATAGTAAACATCGGTCAAGTATATGAAAATATACAGAAGTTCCAACTCTTTAGACATGAATGGTTTTATAAAACAAATAAACAAACAAACAAACAAACAAAAAAAGAATGAAAACAAAAAAAACTGAGATTTCTCAAACGGTCTATATATCAAACGGGCTAAATAAGATCTCTATCTTAATGAAATTTTAATTCAGTTTATTCAGTTCGTCAATAATCTTGCATTCTGATGCATTCCAGTTTTATTTCTTATTGAAAAACATTTAAGTACGCAGCTACTTTGTAAACTTGAACAACAACGACAACAACAACAAAAAATACAAAAAAGAGAATACATTTCATTGTCGTAACATCTGAAGCATGATGACATTAGCATGTGATTCGAGTGTTCATATTTGTGAAAACGTTAATAGTTTTATTCCTCCAAGAATAAGAAATAAAATCTAATCTCTTAAATACTTTATCGATATAATGAGATGGAATAGAATTAATTCAACAGATGAGAACAAATATACATACTACGGGAAATGATGAACAAATAAAATCTACAATACATATGGTTTACTTCTTTAAGAACAGCAAATAATCATTTGGAACAAATATCACAGACATAGTTTTATTAACATAATATACATGAGTTATTAAAGAAGTATCAAGATAACGTTTCTTAACCATTTGTTTAAAAATAATTGGATTTGACGACAACTTAATATGTATTGGTGAAATGATTCTACAGAGAGCAACAATATTAGGCAAACGATTAAATGCCAAAGCCAGAAACCTATAAATGCACCACTTCTTAAGTTTACTTTCCAATTTACACGAGTGGTTTTTTTTTTATTTTCTTACCATGTCTTATTAGTTCATTTCTTTTTCATTTTTCAACATCTGAAGGCAGACAGATTGACAAAATTACCTTGAGAATCTGAAACATTGTTCTGTCCTGTTTTTTCACGACTAGCCTAATAGCTTGAAAATAAATTTATCAAAGACAATTCTCATTTCTCTTTCTCTCGGAGACACAGTAAGTGAGGTTGAAAAATTGACAGTTATCTTGATCAAAACCATTCCTAATAAGTTGATCTGTGATCAGTTCGATTACTCCAAAAACTAACGCCACAAAACGTCGCTCCGAAATCGTTCGAAGTCACTTCGTAATCGTTCAAAACGATCAATATTTCATTCAAATCGATCAAACTATTCATCAAATTTATTGGCATATAAAAATTTTGAAGACACACAATGTAACACGTTTATTCTTTAAAAGGGATGTAATTTAAATAACGATAATTTCCTTCGTTTTTCGTAATTCCGAAATTTACCATCTTGTAGATTTCACTTTAATCTTAACTGTAGACAATATGGAGTTCGTTGGTTGCCAACAAAACTGACATAACTGGTCCCAGTATGTAGTAGAGTGTGAAATATGCGAATTGGCCATGGTCAAAATTAGAAATAATGGGCAAGGGTAAGTTTTGAGTAGATATTTGAACATGTTAATGCAAAAAGTTGCTTTAAATGATCCTACGATGTCATTTTGAGACCATTTATGAATGCCAAACTGACAGGTCATGACCTTTTCACAGTTTCTCTGCACCCGGTGACACTGTAAACAAAAGGTGGTGGGGAAACGGATTTTAGCCGGCTGTACGGGCCGAAAAAATAGGGTAAGTGTTCTGCAGAATATTTTGAAAAAAGAAGATGGTTGGCAAATACTTTGTGATTCATCACCAGAATTGGCACTATTTTTGCTTTACAAAAAGCAAGCCTTACACAGATTATCATTTCCCTTGCGGCAACCACGGAAGTTTGAATTTTGTGCAAAACAGACAAATTTTCACCAGTTTTCGCGACCAAAACAAATAACCACGAACGGTTAATTTGACATCTATTTCCTGCAAAGATTAAAAGTTTTGTTTTTTCTTGGCAGCTTAACACTTGATTCAAACTAGTTAAATGATTGTTTCATTGTAGGCTGTTGCTTGAGAGGCCGGAAATTGGATGCAGTGTGACTGGGGTATTATGAGCAGAGAATTTGTGAAATCTGCTACAATCTGTACCCTTTAGGGTATATATGACATTTTTCATTTCTTGAAAATTCAAGTTGAAATGTTTTCTACAAGTTTATTTATAGAGTACAAATCCTAAAATAGCAATTGAATTGTCCTGGGGACTGTATTCATTTGACTCAAAGGCTGGAACAAAGCATGTATGTCGACTCCCGATTGACTCCGAATTATGGTGACAAGTCCGCAAGTTCACATTTTGTCTCAATTTGGCTGTTTCAATTTTTTTTTTTCACATTCAAAAATTAAAAAAAAAAACGCCTCATGAATCATGCAAATCTCTAGCTGGACTATTTTGTGAAGCAGACTCTCAAGGTTTGATTATCCTCTCCCCCCTTCCCCCCCCCCCCCCCCCCGGCATGTCTTTAAGTCGATGATGATTCGATTTCAAAAGAGAATTGCAAAGATAGTTATTTCGAAATATTTTTCCAGTATTACCTTTGATAAATCAACAATGTATTTATTCAATTAGCATACATGATTCCTATTGCAGACTGATGCGTCCTTTCCCCAAAATCTGAAAATAAAGATAAGTTTAGCTCAAGAACAAAATTTAGACCAAGACCATTTAACCCACTATACCTTTTAGATTGGATATTTTGACTAAAAGTTTTTAATATGAGTGACTAGTTGCATTTATTTTCAGTTTTTTTTTTAATATTCTCCTGGTTGTCTAAATTTATCAAATGCTGTAGCTGTAGCTAATTTCATGACAAATAAAAATCAAAAATCCCAATTTCATAATGTTTCGACATGGCGCGCTAGCCGAACAATCCAGTTTTTGCAACTAAACTGTCAAAAATTTGGACAAAAGCTATTCAGAAGGTATTCTATATAACACTAGCATACAAAAACAGATTAGCCGGGGAAAATAGTTGTAAGAGAAAGAAGTTAAAGTGACTAAAACTATGTTGTCAAGCTATACAGAATGTAGACTAGTTGCTGTGAAAATTAGGGTCAAATTGGGTGTATGACATACATGTTCAAGACACTTAGTGTGGTCATATGAAGGTCTAAAATATCAAGTGAATGGTCTCAATAAGTCAGAAATACCATATATCTCTCAAATTAAGAGTATTTAGATATAAGAAAAACATCTTTTTCAACCGGCCCAGTATGTAGTAGAGTGTGAAATATGCGAATTGGCTATGGTCAAAATTAGAAATAATAGGCAAGGGTAAGTTTTGAGTAGATATTTGAACATGTTAATGCGAAAAGTTGCTTTAAATGATCCTACGATGTCATTTTGAGACCATTTATGAATGCGAAACTGACAGGTCATGACCTTTCCACAGTTTCTCTGCACCCGGTGACAATGTAAACAAAAGGTGGTGGGGTACCGGATTTTAGCCGGCTGTACGGGCCGAAAAAATAGGGTAAGTGTTCTGCAGAATATTGTGAAAAAAGAAGATGGTTGGCAAATACTTTGTGATTCATCACCAGAATTGGCACTATTTTTGCTTTACAAAAAGCAAGCCTAACACAGATTATCATTTCCCTTGCGGCAACCACGGAAGTTTGAATTTTGTGCAAAACAACCAAATTTTCACCAGTTTTCGCGACCAAAACAAATAACCACGAACGGTTAATTTGACATCTATTTCATGCATAGATTAATAGTTTTGTTTTTTCTTGGCAGCTTAACACTTGATTCAAACTAGTTAAATGATTGTTTCATTATAGGCTGTTGCTTGAGAGGCCGGTATTGGATGCAGTGTGACTGGGGTATTGTGAGCAGAGAATTTGTGAAATCTACTACAGTCTGTATCCACTAGCGTATGTTTTAGATACGGTCGTATAGTATTACAATCACTACGGTAAGAAATATATAATCAAGATAATGTGCGTTTGTTTACTGCAGATGGAAATTTAAAAGCGGAGAACTTCGTTACTTAATCTACCTTTGTGCACCAAGGCGCTGTTTTTACATTGTATATTCCATTATTATATACTTTGATATTTTCTCTATGTATTTGAACGGGAGGTTGTATATTGTACAATATTTTTTGATATTGCATACTTTGATATTGCACTTAGATTATTTTCACGTGCACAAATGGACTGGACTACTTTTTGGATGCTATCTCGCCATAAGTCAACATAAACTAACATTATCGACGCGTTCTTTTTGCGTTCAATATTCGAGAAATAGTTTTGTCAGAGTAAAGAAATACGTTTCAAGTTCTTTGAATGCCTAAAGGTTAATTCACCAGTGTTTGTTTTCATCTATTTGAAACATTTTCCGAGAAATAAACCACTTCATCCCCTCCCCATCTCCGTCGACTCAGATGCTCCCCCGCCTCAAACTTCTTCCAAACAACTGTTTTTGTTTCTCTTTTCTTTTGTTTTTTTATAACATAACTCTTTCAAAACTATTTCATGCCCATCCCTTTGTGTCTATCATAATTCTAGTATCTATCTCTCTTCCACCCTATCTTTCTCTTCATTTCGTCTTTCACTCCGTCCCGTCCTTCATGACTATCGCTAGTCTGCTCCGGAATCAAGTACGCCGATTTAGTCAGTTCTGGAACATGTAACTGGTAAGAATAACACATGAACAAGTTTTAATAAATATATTTATTTCATTTTTATTCAAAGTAAGTCGAAATCAACGCGTATTTTAAGATCAAAAATGCGAATCGACACAAAAAATGTCCGCCGTCTTTTTTGTTTACACTGTCACTTCATAGCAACGGATGTATTGATCCGAACGTAAAATATAACGGAAAGGATTTTGCGTGAAAAGGTCTATTGCGTAACTGATATTTAAAAGCGGTTTAAATTTATCTAAAAAATCGTTCCTGAAGTATATGAGATGTAAAAAAATAATAAATAAGAAGTGAATATCGCCCAACAATATCAAAGTATACAATAAAAAGGTTATTGAATTTAAATGGGAATATATTGTGTCGGTCTCGTTCTTTTGGCGTAGTTGCCCTCGCAAGCTCGGGGACACTGCCAAAAGAACTCGTCCGACACAATATATTCACATATAAATTCAATAACCTATAATACGAAAGTGTTACTTTTAGTAAAAACACAGTTTGTTTGATTGCATATTTGACATTTAATACCCTTTTGATTAAAATTTCAGTTGCTGCATACTACTTTCCAGCGATAGTGAAGTTAATGTCATTCATCCGTGGCTTCTTTTTGATACTACATTATAATATGACCTACGTCGCGGGAGTGAAATAACCCCGTTGAATATTTTTGATATTACACAGGTGTTATTACACTAGTTGAGTAAGTATGCAAATGAGCGAATAGCAACGCTATATTGTAACCGCGAAAATGACGTCATAATGTTTATATTGTGACGTCAGTTTTAAACGGCATTATTAGTTTCGCGTATTATTGAAATCTTGAATTTTAAGAAATTTGACGATTTTTCGCAAAAATATTTGCCATATTATAAATAAAATATAAAATTTGTGCTCATAAAATACCGATTTTATTAAACTCGTCATCTAAAACAGATAAAAAATCCGTACAGCCACGTTTTTATCTGTTTATAGATGACTTGTTTAATAAATTCTGTATTCAATGAAAACACATTCAATATCCTCTAAATTATTAACATTTTAGACACTCATCTCGATCAAAACCATTCCAAATAACTATTTCAGAGCTCTATTCATTTATATTCAAAAACTCACTAACACCATTCAAAAACATTTCGAAATCATTCAGGACGATTTACATTTCATTCAAATCAATCCCATTATTCGACGATTTTATGGACTGGTATGGATTTTAACCGTCTGACTTATCCAAGAAGATATGCAAACAGATATCTATGCATATCCTACTAAAGGGAGGTAAAATATCCATAGTTTCATTCATTTGGACGAAATTAGCGATATTGTATTACCTCCCTACCATTTCACCCAAACACTCACTTTTCGCAATCATACAATTTCATGCCAAAATAATTCACTTTGTCAATCTCACGATATTCTTAACTGTAGATTCGGGCCCGAAATGTTTCCCCAATTCATTTATTTGCTTGTTTCTATTTTTTGTGGGTTTTTTACGTTTCTGTTTGTTTAGTTGTTTCTTCCCTAATAACGTCGCCTCGTTGTACTGCAGCGTTTCTTTTTGCCTATCTTAAAACAAACTTGATATCGGGTCACCTTATCTGAACAAAACTAATATACATGTACATGTTTATCCAAAAGCACGTCATTAATTGAAGCCCTCGAATTTCAGGATGTCTAGTCTTAAGGATAAACATAGGTTTGGTATTCTAGATTAATTTAATTTCGGACCTTGTCTTCCGAAATTGAACAATCTGATTAACTAATTCGTTCTCTTCATAATATGTGAAGAACATTTAAAATGCCGTTAGTTCTAATTTGTATGCTTTTGTAAATGGTTCCAAAAGAATAAACACTCAATCTGATGAAATATATTATGCTTTGTATAATGGAAGTGCAAGAAATAAAAAAAAAGTATTATTTTGTTTACACGGAGGTAAGAATGTATGAAACGAAAAAAACTCAGGCATGAATCCAATCGGCATATTCATAAAGAGTGAAAATATTTTTTCGTCTCAAGGAGGTCCTCCAAGACATAAGGAAGCTATTTTCATCATCTTTTTTTTTTTTTTAAAAAAAAAATTATTTCTTCGATTTGTCGTATGAGACGTTAATTTTAGTTCGATTTGAACAATTCAGAAATTTACTATCATAATTTTGCATATATGATTATAATAGCGTTGTTTGACAGTAAGAAAACTCGGAGATATATTATTTTATTCCAGAGCCACTCTCTCTTACAAAAACTCAATCCTTTCAACTATATTTATTACTTACTACGTAAGAGTTTTTTCCATTCCACCCTGGCATGTTATAACGAAGGTGTCTATTTAGTTCGCCATGAAATACGACGTGCTTGCACTCTTTCAGTATTGAAACATAAGTCATAAGTTGCCTGTGAATTTATTCGAGAAAAAAAATGTAATATGTACCAGGTATTTAAAAGAGGGCCTCACACCTTTATTTAAAGATATACATACTTTGATCGTTTTTTTTTGGTCCAATAAATGAAGTTTCACGTTATTAAAAAGCAAGTTTAATGAGGCCATTTCCTGGTTATACGCTTGCTAAATATACTTCAACAAGTGGTATCTTAAATAAAATTTTGTATTATATCTAAAAATAAAAAAAAAAAGATCGATCATCTCTTCCGCTAGTCTTTCAAATGTTAAGATTTCTCGTGTTGTTCATGGTGTATATATCTGTTCTAACCATTGGAGCTTTGGTAGGAAAAAAAAAAGTCGGATCAGCCGGTTCAGCCAGCAGTCTAATCGTACAGATAATCACAACGTGAAATTTACTCACATCTGGGTCGAAACAATTATAAATATCTCGCTCATTCATTCCAAACACTCACTCCAATCACTCATAAATCGCTCTGAAATTGTTCATAAACGCTTCCAATCGTTCAAATGATCAACATTTCAATCAAGATGATTGAACAATCGTATGATTTTATCAGCTTGTGTTGTTTTTTAAAGCGTCAGATTTGTCCGTGAAGACACAGTGTCAGAAAGGTACGAATATGTAAAAGCGTATCACTTACTTCGTCGAATAAGACGAAATAAGCGATCATGTTTAACTTACTGGTTCATTACATTTATTAAATTTTATTCCAAAACAATTTCAAACATCATTCAACTTGTCAATTTCACAATATTTCTAACAAAAGCCTAAATTACCTGTTTTCTACTTTACAAAATCTGTGTTGAAATAAACATAAGTCAGACCTAAAACGACCCAGAAAATTATATTGTTGATTGAATCATAAATTAAAATATAGCAGAATATGAATATGAAGCAGTTGTTATATTGAGGTTGTTAGCGCGTCAAACTGTCGATTATAAGTTCTCGGATTCGATCCCCGACGGCGGCCCCGTTCCTTTCCAACTACAAATGTATTTGTGTTCCACCAATGGGTTTTGTAATCGTAGATCTATGTGGGATAGCGGCTGGAGGCTAGGTAAGGATATTATGGCGGTAGTGGTATGAGATATACCAGTTTGTTATGTGTCCAGCCGCCACGATATGACTGCAATATTGTCAAATGCGACGTAAAACCTCATTTAATCAAACAAAATTAACAAATATGATGACACATGTCTTCTTAAAGATTTGAAATAGCCAGATTGTTATTCTTTGAAAATTGTCACGAGCATTTTCAATTTTCTAAGAAATCATACTATCGTGTCACTAAAGGTATACATCGGAAACCCTTTACTCAATCCATTGTCGTAAAACTTCTGTCGACAAATGTCATAATATTATATATATCGACAAACATTCTGGACTAAATGTGTCTCTCCACCAGGGTTTTGCTATAATCTGTTACGCATTCCAACTCGACCCGTTTTCTTAATTATCATGTCAAGATTTTTTGTTCTTCCCCAGTGACGGCATGACAATGGAATATCATGTTTTTGTAATTACGTAATTTGCTGGTAAATGATCCTTTTTATATACACCCTTACTAAATATTTATCTGGTTGTGGGGTTCTTTTCTCATTATTTTAGTCACAAGCCCCTCGTTGTCGATACTCATATTACGTTGAACTCATTCGTCGTGTCGACCAATCGTGCGTACCAATATATGCATGTGTTGCATAATCGTGAATTAATTTTATGTTACACAGGCATTTGTTTCATTATCCGTCACGCAAAACGGGACAGTCGGACTAGTGCGTGAAGTGTCGACCCCTGTCAGATATCGCGTACTGCGCAGACTGACTAGTGTCAAAACTTTTCCCTTTTTTATTATTTTCTGACCCCTAGAATGATCATCTACATTCCTTTGAAAAGAAAAAAATGAAATGAGACTTCTTGTTTGGCTGTACTGGAGCATATTTCTTCTTCAAATATTAATTTTCAGAATTCCCAGATGGTCCCTTTTCGCATGACGGGTTACATCTCTCACTCTCTCTATTTCTCTCTCTCTCTCTTTCTCTCTCTCACTTCTTTATCTTTCATCTTTCTCTCATTCAAAATCTCGGTTCTCTTTCGCTCTATACTGGCGCGCAAATGTTCGCAAACGATTTGTATCTCTTAATCAGGCCTGCTATATCAATCTGTTGTCGGTAATTGACGGTGTTGCATGGATCCTTCATTCCATTTACAGTTGAGAACAATGAAATTGACAAGATGAATGAAATGGTGCGAGCGACATGATCTTGTGTATGGAGCAAGATTTGGGTGTATTTAAAAGGAGGTAATCCAATATCGCTAATTTTGCTCAAGCGATATTGGATTACCTCCTTCAAAAGATATGCATACAAGTTCTATAAATAGCTGTCGATTTCTTCAAGAGCTATTCAGACTCTTATCATTTCAGTTATGTCAATAAAATCACGATACTTTTTATCTGTAATTATTTTGAATGCAGTTGTTGATCTTATCGTTTTTAGTAATTTTGGAGCGTTTTTAATGGTTTGAGTGAGTGTTTGGAATGAATGAATGGAGCAGCGAGTGAGACATGGTTTTGATTGAGATGAATTTCAATTTCACGATGTAACTTAATGTACCGACCATCCACTATGGTGTTAACAACACTATGATTAAATTAGGGGAATGACAGATTCGGATGAAATTGCATTTTTAAGGAACGATTGGTTGAATACTCCTTCAAGAAGAGCATATTTTAAAAGGCTTGATCAGCTGGAGATCATTTAAATATAATCATCTATCGATTATCTTGTCATACTAGATTGGCATTTGTTGATCATATTTCAAATCTTACGCTGTGAGTGTGAGATGTGAAGAAATTACAGCATGATTTTAATTTCAATTTGAGTTAATTGTTTCAAATTTGACTAGAATCATAAAGAATATCATTCTTCCGTGAATTATTGACGAAACTTTTACATGAAAAAGGAAAATTGATAGAAGAAACAATATCAAACGGATGGCACCAATATAAAACCATCACACGCGACTGTTCGTAGCCCTATCTTTTTCTCTAATATGTTATTAAATTGAACAGGGTATCAAATCTCTTCTCTTGAAAAACATAACCATCAGTTCTTGAATTCACATTCTATTTTTTCCGTCAGGTGGAATATAATTGACATTCATATCATTACTTTTCTCACTGATTTATCCTTACATAGGAATTTGAATAGTAAACATCGGTCAAGTATATGAAAATATACAGAAGTTCCAACTCTTTAGACATGAATGGTTTTATAAAACGAAGAAACAAACAAACAAACAAAAAAAAAGAATGAAAACAAAAAAAACTGAGATTTCTCAAACGGTCTATATATCAAACGGGCTAAATAAGATCTCTATCTTAATGAAATTTTAATTCAGTTAATTCTGTTCGTCAATAATCTTGCATTCTGATGCATTCCAGTTTTATTTCTTATTGAAAAACATTTAAGTACGCAGCTACTTTGTAAATTTGAACAACAACGACAACAACAACAAAAAAAATACAAAAAAGAGAATACATTTCATTGTCGTAACATCTGAAGCATGATGACATTAGCATGTGATTCGAGTGTTCATATTTGTGAAAACGTTAATAGTTTTATTCCTCCAAGAATAAGAAATAAAATCTAATCTCTTAAATACTTTATCGATATAATGAGATGGAATAGAATTAATTCAACAGATGAGAACAAATATACATACTACGGGAAATGATGAACAAATAAAATCTACAATACATATGGTTTACTTCTTTAAGAACAGCAAATAATCATTTGGAACAAATATCACAGACATAGTTTTATTAACATAATATACATGAGTTATTAAAGAAGTATCAAGATAACGTTTCTTAACCATTTGTTTAAAAATAATTGGATTTGACGACAACTTAATATGTATTGGTGAAATGATTCTACAGAGAGCAACAATATTAGGCAAACGATTAAATGCCAAAGCCAGAAACCTATAAACGCACCACTTCTTAAGTTTACTTTCCAATTTACACGAGTGTTTTTTTTTTTTTTTTATTTTCTTACCATGTCTTATTAGTTCATTTTTTTTTTCATTTTTCAACATCTGAAGGCAGACAGATTGACAAAATTACCTTGAGAATCTGAAACATTGTTCTGTCCTGTTTTTCACGACTAGCCTAATAGCTTGAAAATAAATTTATCAAAGACAATTCTCATTTCTCTTTCTCTCGGAGATACAGTAAGTGAGGTTGAAAAATTGACAGTTATCTTGATCAAAACCATTCCTAATAAATTGATCTGTGATCAGTTCGATTACTCCAAAAACTAACGCCACAAAAAGTCGCTCCGAAATCGTTCGAAGTCACTTCGTAATCGTTCAAAACGATCAATATTTCATTCAAATCGATCAAACTATTCATCAAATTTATTGGCATATAAAAATTTTGAAGACACACAATGTAATACGTTTATTCGTTAAAAGGGATGTAATTTAAATAACGATAATTTCCTCCGTTTTTTCGTAATTCCGAAATTTACCATCTTGTAGATTTCACTATAATCTAAACTGTAGACAATATGGAGTTCGTTGGTTGCCAACAAAACTGACATAACTGGTCCCAGTATGTAGTAGAGTGTGAAATATGCGAATTGACCATGGTCAAAATTAGAAATAATGGGCAAGGGTAAGTTTTGAGTAGATATTTGAACATGTTAATGCGAAAAGTTGCTTTAAATGATCCTACGATGTCATTTTGAGACCATTTATGAATGCCAAACTGACAGGTCATGACCTTTTCACAGTTTCTCTGCACCCGGTGACACTGTAAACAAAAGGTGGTGGGGAAACGGATTTTAGCCGGCTGTACGGGCCGAAAAAAATAGGGTAAGTGTTCTGCAGAATATTGTGAAAAAAGAAGATGGTTGGCAAATACTTTGTGATGCAACACCAGAATTGGCACTTTTTTTTGCTTTACAAAAAGCAAGCCTTACACATATTATCATTTCCCTTGCGGCAACCACGGAAGTTTGAATTTTGTGCAAAACAGACAAATTTTCACCAGTTTTCGCGACCAAAACAAACAACCACGATCGGTTAATTTGACATCTATTTCATGCATAGATTAAAAGTTTTGTTTTTTCTTGGCAGCTTAACACTTGATTCAAACTAGTTAAATGATTGTTTCATTGTAGGCTGTTGCTTGAGAGGCCGGAAATTGGATGCAGTGTGACTGGGGTATTATGAGCAGAGAATTTGTGAAATCTGCTACAATCTGTACCCTTTAGGGTATATATGACATTTTTCATTTCTTGAAAATTCAAGTTGAAATGTTTTCTACAAGTTTATCTATAAAGTACAAAACC
Source organism: Fragum whitleyi (assembly GCA_948146395.1). Lineage (NCBI taxonomy): Eukaryota > Metazoa > Mollusca > Bivalvia > Cardiida > Cardiidae > Fragum > Fragum whitleyi. The sequence goes on from OX411546.1 coordinate 70,975,542, forward strand.
TAAAATAGCAATTGAATTGTCCTGGGGACTGTATTCATTTGACTCAAAGGCTGGAACAAAGCATGTATGTCGACTCCCGATTGACTCCGAATTATGGTGACAAGTCCGCAAGTTCACATTTTGTCTCAATTTGGCTGTTTCAATTTTTTTTTCACATTCAAAAATTAAAAAAAAAAAACGCCTCATGAATCATGCAAATCTCTAGCTGGACTATTTTGTGAAGCAGACTCTCAAGGTTTGATTATCCTCTCCCCCCTCCCCCCCCGGCATGTCTTTAAGTCGATGATGATTCGATTTCAAAAGAGAATTGCAAAGATAGTTATTTCGAAATATTTTTCAAGTATTACCTTTGATAAATCAACAATGTATTTATTCAATTAGCATACATGACTCCTATTGCAGACTGATGCGTCCTTTCCCCAAAATCTGTAAATAAAGATAAGTTTAGCTAAAGAACAAAATTTAGACCAAGACCATTTAACCCACTATACCTTTTAGATTGGATATTTTGACTAAAGTTTTTAATATGAGTGACTAGATGCATTTATTTTCAGTTTTTTTTAATATTCTCCTGGTTGTCTAAATTTATCAAATGCTGTAGCTGTAGCCAATTTCATGACAAATAAAAATCAAAAATCCCAATTTCACTATGTTTCGACATGGCGCGCTAGCCGAACAATTCAGTTTTTGCAACTAAACTGTCAAAAATTTGGACAAAAGCTATTCAGAAGGTATTCTATATAACACTAGCATACAAAAACAGATTAGCCGGGGAAAATAGTTGTAAGAGAAAGAAGTTAAAGTGACTAAAACTATGTTGTCAAGCTATACAGAATGTAGACTAGTTGCTGTGAAAATAAGGGTTAAATTGGGTGTATGACATACATGTTCAAGACACTTAGTGTGGTCATATGAAGGTCTAAAATATCAAGTGAATGGTCTCAATAAGTCAGAAATACCATATATCTCTCAAATTAAGAGTATTTAGATATAAGAAAAACATCTTTTTCACCCGGCCCAGTATGTAGTAGAGTGTGAAATATGCGAATTGGCTATGGTCAAAATTAGAAATAATAGGCAAGGGTAAGTTTTGAGTAGATATTTGAACATGTTAATGCGAAAAGTTGCTTTAAATGATCCTACGATGTCATTTTGAGACCATTTATGAATGCGAAACTGACAGGTCATGACCTTTCCACAGTTTCTCTGCACCCGGTGACAATGTAAACAAAAGGTGGTGGGGAAACGGATTTTAGCCGGCTGTACGGGCCGAAAAAATAGGGTAAGTGTTCTGCAGAATATTGTGATTCATCACCAGAATTGGCACTATTTTTGCTGTACAAAAAGCAAGCCTAACACAGATTATCATTTCCCTTGCGGCAACCACGGAAGTTTGAATTTTGTGCAAAACAACCAAATTTTCACCAGTTTTCGCGACCAAAACAAATAACCACGATCGGTTAATTTGACATCTATTTCATGCATAGATTAATAGTTTTGTTTTTTCTTGGCAGCTTAACACTTGATTCAAACTAGTTAAATGATTGTTTCATTATAGGCTGTTGCTTGAGAGGCCGGTATTGGATGCAGTGTGACTGGGGTATTGTGAGCAGAGAATTTGTGAAATCTACTACAGTCTGTACCCACTAGCGTTTGTTTTAGAAACGGTCGTATAGTATTACAATCACTACGGTAAGAAATATATAATCAAGATAATGTGCGTATGTTTACTGCAGATGGAAATTTAAAAGCGGAGAACTTCGTTACTTAATCTACCTTTGTGCACCAAGGCGCTGTTTTTACATTGTATATTCCATTATTATATACTTTGATATTTTCTCTATGTATTTGAACGGGAGGAAAGTGTGCAATATTTTTTGATATTGCATACTTTGATATTGCACTAAGATTATTTTCACGTGCACAAATGGACTGGACTACTTTTTGGATGCTATCTCGCCATAAGTCAACATAAACTAACATTATCGACGCGTTCTTTTTGCGTTCAATATTCGAGAAATAGTTTTGTCAGAGTAAAGAAATACGTTTCAAGTTCTTTGAATGCCTAAAGATTAATTCACCAGTGTTTGTTTTCATCTATTTGAAACATTTTCCGAGAAATAAACCACTTCATCCCCTCCCCATCTCCGTCGACTCAGATGCTCCCCCCGCCTCAAACTTCTTCCAAACAACTGTTTTTGTTTCTCTTTTCTTTTGTTTTTTTATAACATAACTCTTTCAAAACTATTTCATGCCCATCCCTTTGTATCTATCATAATTCTAGTATCTATCTCTCTTCCACCCTATCTTTCTCTTCATTTCGTCTTTCACTCCGTCCCGTCCTTCATGACTATTGACCTATTTGACATCCTGAAATAACGGTAAAAACGAGATCGCGAGACTTGAGCTCTGGGGTTAGTTTGGTTACCGGCTTCTCCCTGATTTTGGGAACCAGTCTATAAAGACAACAACAACAACTTCCGGAAAACTTGCACGAAAAATGGAAAAAATAAAGCGATAATTTCGGCATTAATATGACATGACATGGTTAGGGTAGTTTGATTTTGGTAAGATAACAATATAAACAAATGAATTCTAATAAAAACATTACTAACCCTTTGTTTATTAACCCGTTACGATCCAATTTTTGGGGTGCACTCTGACAGACAATTCTTCCCGATCTGGATTAGAAAACTGAGCAAACTTTTTTCTTCATTTTGATTTTATCATTTTTTTGTCTCGCAGGTCTGTCAATATCTTGTTTGAAAAAAAGGTAAAAAAAATGTATCTAAAAATCGTGAATTTGAAAGAAAATCTATTTATCCTAGAAAATAGTCAAAATACACTAATGATGTCACAGAATTTTTAATTTGTCGAACTGGGGAAAGGCATGTCACATGGCTCATGTCCCTAGCTCAGCAGTTTCTTGTTTTAAATTTCGAGCCTGTTCCCCAGCAATGTCAATGATGACAGATAATGATTATAATCATTGCAATTGGATATTTGTCAATAACAAAAACCCAGTCTTACCAATCTAAGGTATATCTTAAGTTATTTTTCATTATGAATAAAAAATCTGTGAAATTTTGAAAATATAGTAATAGATCATACAAACTGTAATCAGTACTATAGAGTATTCATTGCAATTGACTTGTAGGAGATAAATGATTGCTTTCTACTGGTTGGCTACTGTCATACTCAGTGGTTCTTAAATATTTTGGGAGTCTAATTGTCCATAGACACATGGCAAACACAACCTGACAATAAAAAGGGAGGGCTTTTGTCCGGGTTGATAGATTTAGGGGAGGGATTTGGTCTGGAGGGCCTTTGTCAAGGGTATGTCCTGAGAGATAATGTCTTGGAGGGCTTTTGTTCGTAACCCGCTACTTCATTCTTTCCTAGCTTGTTTGACATGATTGTTAGTCCAAGTGCTTAGAAATCTTCACAGGTAGATGACCAATATATTTTGGCAAAAACATAAATAAAGGTCGCATCTAAGATTTTTTCTTATCGTCAGAGTATTGATTGGGAATAGACAAAAAGTGGGGAACAACCCCACAAAATATTTCTGATGGAAAAAAAAAGCAATGGAAGACAGTATAGACCATGATCAGTCTAAACAGCTGTGCAGTCTGATCTTAGCATATACTGTCTTCCATAGCCTTCTTTTTTTATTTTTGTGTTAAAAATCCTGGAGCAGTCTTGTTGACATGTAAAAAAAAGAAAATTTGTTGAAGAATATCTAAATTCAACAGAATAAGGGTTAGAATTGTGTAAGACTAGGGAAACAAACCCCTTTATAGAAATCCTGGATCCGTGACTGAGATACCTAGTTATTTTTAGGGGTTTTGATGGGAAGGGATTATGGGGTGAAGCCGATAAGTTATGAGTATAGATGGACAAGCAAAAGGTCATAACTACAGGATAAACAGAGCTGTAGTTATGACTTTTTGTGTACAAACCATAATGATTGTTTCATGGCCTTTAATGCAGGAGTGGGAATGCCTGTCAACCCAGTCTCTGCCCCTGGATCTGAGCATGTATGTGTCCAATACAAGATATAACCTTGGAAAATGTATTTCCTCTTTTCAAAAGTATTATTGACATGTAGTAGTTCCTCCTTTCAACAAAATACATTTAAAGTTCTAACTGTGCATTGTCTTTCAATATTCATTTCGTTTATGGCCAACATCAAACTTATGATATTTCATTGACCACTTGGTAACAGTCCGGAATTTGGCTATAATAATTATTTTTGGTATTAAACTTTGATCTGTGATGATTGAAAATAACTTGGTTTAAGGGTTGAAAACCTTTACAGTTAAATCCCTACATTCAATGCACCATTTATAATCTCCATGGAAACTTACCATTTCAGCCCTTGATTGATTGGTCAGTAAACTTATCAGTAAAGAACAAAGACAATATGATGTACAACAGACCCTTAACTCCCAAACTATCATTGGTCAAAGCTTTATTATGCAAGTAACCCTTCATCTACATGAGTCCTCCATTTACATAGCATGGCCCCCCCAACAAGTCTGGAATAATACAATATTTTTGATTAACTTGTATTAACATACCACATAAATCTTTGTTCATGTCTGGTTTGGTTTAGGTAATGGAAACATAGATCTTCAAGGTTTCAAATAAAGACAAGAAACTAAGATTCTGCAAAAATTAGTAATTTGTAAGCCACAAGTTCATTTTTTTCCCAAAAAATTTTAAAGTGTTACTTGTTTTTTTCACCTTGCCCTTATCTACTTTCTGTGGAAACATTTTGTAATTAAAATAGCAAGAACTGTCAATCAAATTATCTTCTAAATTTTATTTCCCTGCACAATGCATGCTGCTGAGCCAATGTTGAAAATTGGATGTATTATTGCAGGATTGTCTGACTTCATCATCTGTTTATTATTCAATTCAGCTGTTTGCAAAAATTTATCAAAAAGAAAAAAAAATCCATGTAGTAATGTTATAATAATTCTCAAGTTACAAAATTAATCATGTGTTTTGTGTTTATGGAGTTTAAGGTTACTTTCAACATTATTGCAGTAATATGTCTGTTGGTGGTGCACCTACCAACAAGGCTAGGAAATGTATTAAGGTAGCTCTCATGTGCTTAATTTCAGATAAGCTTGTTCTAACTATAATGACATTGACTTGGCATCATTTGAGAAAGAGACTGATGATGTTGGCATGACATACTTTAACCTTGGTCATATCTGTATATTAACTTATTCAAGATATTCAAGATATTTTCTTGAAACTTGGAATGTATTTGCATTATCAATAGAGAATTCCAGTTTATGTCACTGTGTTTTTTGTCAGAATCAAACCCCTCTTTTCTCATTGCCTACTACCTTTTTGTTTAATTCATATTTGTGTTGTTTTTTTAATCTCTTTTCAGTAGACAGATGAAAAAATTGGTCAGTTTCTGGATGAGTCAAAACAGTCCATGTTTTGCTGACAAGCAAACTTCATTGTACTACTCTTAATGGGCCAACTTATTTCACGCCCGGGCGGGGCACGTTTTTGATTTTTTTTAGCTTGAATCCAGCCCTGCGTTCAGAATGACAAGCCGGTTCAAGTCATATCCCGCTTTACCTGTATACTTGCGTGTAAAGCGGGGTATAATTTTAAAAACGGTTTGCAACATTTTTTCAGCCTGAACGCAGAGGGGGTTTCAAGCTGAAAAAACAACAACAACGGGCCCCGATAGGGCGAGAAATAAGTTGGCCCATTGAGTACTTTCTGGGATAGGGAGAAAATATTTGTTGCCAATCTACTGATCCAGAGGATACTAATTACCAGATTGCTGCTGACATTCAAAATATTGATTGAAAAATCAAAGCACTCTTTGTAATGAGATGACTGTTGATCTCTGCCACTTTCCACAATTTTGTTTCAAACATCCTTGTTAATGAGCAAGAAATGTTGTAACTACAGCTTGAATAAGCTGTATTCTATATGTAGTGACCACATTAATTTTAGTTTGCCCATTTGTTTTTATCTTAATAAACAAATGAAAACAAATGACTCTTTTTATATAATGAAAAGCGGCTCGACCATTGATTTGCTAATTAATGGTTCAAGGTTTGATCCCTGAAGGCACAACACATCCCTTGCGACATTTGGGTGGACAACTGTGAAAACCATGCTCAGCAGCTGGAGGCTTAGAAAAAATGTTATGGTTTTACTGGTGATAGATTTATCAGGAATCAATGGTTAGGTGCTCCAGCTTTTGTGTTTTGGTGAAAAAAATGTTTGAAGACAGTGGATGACCAAACAACCCATTGAAAAATATTGACCCATTTAGGGTTGGGGATCCTTTTCTCTGTTGTGAATAAAAGAAATTTTGCTATAGCAACATGTACAATTGGATGTTTTCAATATATGTGACCTGTCACACGAAAAGGGACCATTTAGGTAGTTTGTAAAGTGTCGACCCTAGTCGGACTGCGTGCATTGCGCAGACTGACTAGGGTCGAAACCTTTCGCAATGTGCTTATTTTCTGAATCTAGAATGATCAATCTATCTTCCATGGAAAGAATGTTTGAAGTGCAACCTCTGGTTGACCTATGCTGGACCCAATATTCTTTTCAAATATTAATTTTACAGAGTTCCCAGATGGTCCCTTTTCACCTGATGGGTCACATGTAACAATATTGAGTGCTGATAGTTTACAATTTATTAAAGGGCAATACTTTTGTATTTCAGTTAAAATTATTATAGTTTTGTATTACTTGACTGTCTGTTGTCCAGAATGTGCCGTTAATAATTCAGTGAAGTTGCTCTGAGGTTGAAGTTAACTTGTTGAGGAATGATCTTGATACAGTTACAACAGTCTATTCAAGCTTTAGTCACTTTATTTTGATCATTCATTATCATCAATCCCTTTGATTCACAATTTTATTTTGTTTGAATTGGGTTTTATGCTGCTTTGAATAATCTTTAAGTTTTCAACAATCTTTCAGTTATATTGCAACAGCTGGAGCATCTAGCAATGGATTCCTGGTATTTGTCACACCAGTTCTACTACTACATAATACATATATACATACAGGCTCCAAATCCACATAGGTCTATGATTATCGACCGATTGTTGGGAGTTCGAAAGGATGATAGAGTGCCATCGTCAGGAACCGAACCTCAAGAATTCTATATTGACCATCCAAGTGAAGTTGGATGTGTCGGTACTTTGGAAAATATTTCCATTGTGCTCCACTTTAGTCTAAGTATTTTCTTATGGTTGCTGATGTATGTGCATGAATTTGAAAATACAGGTTATGCCCATGGTGGTTGTGCTTGAGTGGAAAATAATAGGAGTCCAGGGTTAGGTGCCCAAGCTTCCGAAGAAAAGAATTACTGTTTAAGTGGCATAAACACCATTCAAATGCTTGTCAAGCTGTCACTGAGGACTTTCAAATGTGTTGTGCTTGATTGTTGATCGATTCATATGCAACAAGGCTGCAACTGGAAAAATGTATTTCAAGTTTACTGCAACAATATCAGCATCTGATTGCAGAAAGTCCTTTATTTGTTACATCCATTTGACATTGGGATGACAAAACAAGCTTAGTAAGCTCAACTTATATATCATGGAGACCTAAATCAATGGTTGTGGGTTTGATCCAAGACTCTACCCAATTTCAATTTAAAGATCAGTAAGCCATTGTAAGTGCACCAGTTTCTGGACATACCTGCAATTCTGTTGACATTGGCATTTATGATTTAAGCCCATAAAGATGATATAAGCTTTGGCCTGACATATCCAACAGTTTCATATGTGTGCATGGTTAAGACTTGGATCATCCTGTGCATTAGCAGGGTATGATCAGAGTATTCACTTTTGCCCTGTGGACAGAATATTGACTGAACCTGTCTCTAGACAATAAGTGATACTCTCTATTCATTATGTTTTAACTGAAAGTTTGTTGAAAGCGACATAAAACTTTATTTGTATTATAAACAAATCTATTCATTATATATTGTTATAATGTTCATCTAACCATGGTTCTAGTTTACCCAATGGTGAGTACAATTCGGTTGGGTATATAGGGCTGTACACAACTTTGAAACAAGTGTTACCATAACAAGAGTAACTACACCCTGGATTCATTGTAATTTACAAGTACTACAAAGACATAATTATAACCCCCCACCCCCTGCACACACAGTGTAGTCTTGTTGAGGGGGAGTATATTGGTTTCATCCGTCTGTCTGTCCGTCTGTAGACCTTTTTCGTTTCCGGACTCTAATTAAAGAATAATGAGACCTACAATCAAGAAATGTTGCACGATAGTTGCCCATGACCCAAGGAGGTGCCCTATTGCTTTTGGGTTAAAGGTTAATGTCACAATTGGACTTTGTCCGAAAACGAATTACGGAACTGGGACAAAGCACCTATGGGGTTTTAAGTCTGCTTTGCGACAGAACTAGTTGTTTTTGAGCCTCTAGCTGATTATTGCACAAAGTTTTATACTTATCCACCTATTATGGATGACAAATTTTGGAAAAAGATTTGTCAGGTAAAGTGCAATGATTTTCTTTCCTGGCCTCCAGCTATTCTCTTCCAATTTTGATTGACAATTATACTCATATTGATAGGAAACAAATGTTGGTCAGGATTCTTGGTGGTTCAAACCAGAGGCCTCATGATGGATACATGATGAGCAAAATTTTTTGGCATGTGGCCATGCTTAACCATAGATTTGGACCAAGAGAGTGTACTTTAGTTTGACAAAGTTGTGAATTTTGCTCTTGATGCAGTCCCTGAGATTGGACAGTCAAATGATATTTAGTTGTCAGCACTTTTAGAGATGTCAGCTAGACTAATCACTATGGAGCAATCTAGATGAAAGGGTTTGTCAATACTTCATTGATGATAACGTGATTTGTTACTGAAATCATTAAACAAAAAAAAAAAAAAATAGAAAAAAGAAGAAAAAAAGACGCGAATAAATAAATGAAAATTAATACTAATAATAATAATGAATAATGATCGAGAAAGGGAAAAACAAAAGTATTTTATTAATATTTTATTTTACTTAGATTGGAAATAAAACATTTTGAATGTTATTGTGTGAAAATTAATGATCAAATTAAATAAACTAACATTATTATGAAATGCACTGCAGTAGTAGCGAAACTTGTTGGTAGCGAAAGTGCCTGGGCGAAACATAAATCGACGATTTTGCATTGTCTAGAGCCTAAAATTGTCTTGTCATGATAGTAAAGTTAATAAATGTATCTTAGCTTCGATTTAATTACATTAAATCTTAAAAAATACTTAAGAAAGGTTTATTTACGGACTTGGAATAAGACTCCCGGCGCCCTCGCCACTGTAGCGGTAATGAGGTAAAATATGGATAAAAACGTGTGAAAAATTATATTTTTTGAAGTCAAAATCGTTTATAGGCCTAATCTCGATGTACCTATATTTTTTTCTTATTTTAAAAAAATAATATTTTGTCGTATTTCGGCTTTACAATTTACATAGAACAAAGAGCGATCTCGGGGAGAAATACCCCAGAGCTCAAATCTCGCGGTAAAACGAGAGCGAGATTTAAGGTTTTCGAATTCGTGAATCGCTAGTCTGCTCCGGAATCAAGTACGCCGATTTAGTCAGTTCTGGAACATGTAACTGGTAAGAATAACACATGAACAAGTTTTAATAAATATATTTATTTCATTTTTATTCAAAGTAAGTCGAAATCAACGCGTATTTTAAGATCAAAAATGCGAATCGACACAAAAAATGTCCGCCGTCTTTTTTGTTTACACTGTCACTTCATAGCAACGGATGTATTGATCCGAACGTAAAAATATAACGGAAAGGATTTTGCGTGAAAAGGTCTATTGCGTAACTGTTATTTAAAAGCGGTTTAAATTTAACTAAAAAATCGTTCCTGAAGTATATGAGATGTAAAAAAATAATAAATAAGAAGTGAATATCGCCCAACAATATCAAAGTATACAATAAAAAGGTTATTGAATTTAAATGGGAATATATTGTGTCGGACTCGTTCTTTTGGCGTAGTTGCCCTCGCATGCTCGGGCACACTGCCAAAAGAACTCGTCCGACACAATATATTCCCATATAAATTCAATAACCTATAATACGAAAGTGTTACTTTTAGTAAAAACACAGTTTGTTTGATTGCATATTTGACATTTAATACCCTTTTGATTAAAATTTCAGTTGCTGCATACTACTATCCAGCGATAGTGAAGTTAATGTCATTCATCCGTGGCTTCTTTTTGATACTACATTATAATATGACCTACGTCGCGGGAGTAAAATAACCTCGTTGAATATTTTTGATATTACACAGGTGTTATTACACTAGTTGAGTAAGTATGCAAATGAGCGAATAGCAACGCTATATTGTAACCGCGAAAATGACGTCATAATGTTTATATTGTGACGTCAGTTTTAAACGGCGTTATTAGTTTCGCGTATTATTGAAATCTTGAATTTTAAGAAATTTGACGATTTTTCGCAAAAATATTTGCCATATTATAAATAAAATATAAAATTTGTGCTCATAAAATACCGATTTTATTAAACTCGTCATCTAAAACAGATAAAAAATCCGTACAGCCACGTTTTTATCTGTTTATAGATGACTTGTTTAATAAATTCTGTATTCAATGAAAACACATTCAATATCCTCTAAATTATTAACATTTTAGAATTGACACTCATCTCGATCAAAACCATTCCAAATAACTATTTCAGAGCTCTATTCATTTATATTCAAAAACTCACTAACACCATTCAAAAACATTTCGAAATCATTCAGGACGATTTACATTTCATTCAAATCAATCCCATTATTCGACGATTTTATGGACTGGTATGGATTTTAACCGTCTGACTTATCCAAGAAGATATGCAAACAGATATCTATGCATATCCTACTAAAGGGAGGTAAAATATCCATAGTTTCATTCATTTGGACGAAATTAGCGATATTGTATTACCTCCCTACCATTTCACCCAAAACTAACTTTTCGCACTCATACAATTTCATGCCAAAATCATTCAATTCGTCAATTTCACGATATCCTTAACCCTTTGCTGTTTAATTCCTGCTTTTTACGTGTCTGTGATTTTATGATTGAGAAAAAATTGTGAAAAAAGAAGAAATTGCTTCTGTCAAGCAATTTCTTCTTTTTCCACACTATTTTCTACCCTATTGAATGATTATTTTTCAAATTTAACCCACTTTAAATTATCGTCTGCAAAACCTTTGAATTTGGACAGGTCCAAAATTTTGTAAAACAGGAAAGGGTTAACTGTAGATTCGGGTCCGAAATGTTTTCCCCAATTCATTTATTTTCTTGTTTCTATTTTTTGTGTGTTTTTTTCTTATCTCTGTAATATTTAGTCGTTTCTTCCCTAATAACGTCGCAACCTTGTACTGCAACGTTTATTTTTGCCTATCTCATAACGAACTTGATATCGGGTCACCTTATCTGAACAAAACTATTATACATCCAAAAACACGCCATTAATCGAAGCCCTCGAATTTCAGGATGTCTAGTCTTAAGAATAAGCATTGGTTTGGTATTCTAGATTAATTCAATTTAAGACCTTGTCTTCCAAAATCGAGCAATCTGATGAACTAATTCGTTCTCTTCATAATCTGTGATGAACGTTTAAAATGTCGTTAGTTCTAATTTGTATGCTTTCGCAAATAGTTCCAAAAGAATAAACCCTTAATCTGATGAAATATATTATGCTTTGTATTATGGAAGTGCAAGAAATAACAAAAAATATTATTTTGTTTACACGGAGGTAAAAATGTATGAAACGAAAACACTCAGGCATGAATCCGATTGGCATATTCATAAAGACTTATAATATTTTTTCGTCTCAATAAGGTCCTCCAAGACATAAGGAAGCTATTTTCATCATCTTTTTTTTTTTAAAAAAAGTGATGAGTAAAATTGTTTACTTATTTCTTTGGGGACTTAAAGAAGAAGAGAAGTTGGCGTTTCGTCTTAGATTTGAGATTCGATGCCATGGTCACATGACGATATCCACAATAAATAGGCATTCAATTAGAATAGGTCTAGAATTCATTTAGGACGACAGCTTAACTCTGATTGTGGCCGATATCTTGACATGTTCAGAATTTGTATGCAAATAAATTCTCTACGATAGACCTTTCTAAATGACATTGCGTTTCTGTGTCAGCGATTTCCATGGAATTCCGTTCATTTGTAAGTGGATTTCATTACATGTTTAATATCATTTGAATCCAAGGACACTTCCTTTCCAAATATCTTTGTAACACTTTCGAGATTATTACGAATGGTCTATATTTGGAATCGTTGAAAAATATGGAGATTGGATGGAGTTCAATAATTTTATTCTTTTCTGTCCATTTCGTTTTAGAAAGGTTGCCTAGTACGTCTTTACACTGTTGTCGAAGATAAATTGTTCAAACGCCGATTGCGAGACAGTTCACATAAGTTCTTATACGTATACTCCTGCCAGTTAGTCCGGCAGCACCAGGGCATGACCTTGCAATAGCGTCTATAGAAAATTTTATTCTTGAAAGTTGTAGATATGGTCATCCTGATATGAAATCCGGTTGATGCCACTTTGGCATCATTGGGCAATCCAAGATGGCTGCCAAAATCCAAAATGGCTGCCAAAATAAGTACATTTTCCATAATGTTTATATTATATGATAAGAAAATTACTCAAAATGACCCAAATGATATCAAAATTGCAGAAGGGTAGGACTTTAGACATTTTCTTGGTTGAGTTGCGATATAGAAATATAATATGGCCGCCAGAATTTAAGATGGCAGCCAAAGAAAGTGATTTTCTACTGTGCTTATCATATGTAGTAGAGATATTATGCAAAATGTGTTTGAATTTCAGGAAACCCAAACACAGAATATTTTGATGTTTATATCATACAGGGGAATTAAGATATGGCCGCCAAAATACAAGATGGCTGCCAAAATAAGTATTGTTCTATAATGATTGTTACATATGTAGTCGAGACATAATTCCAAATGCTATAAAATGATATTAAAAATTACATAAATTTCATACTTAATACATTTATACTTCAAAAAAAGATGCATAAAGATGAGCATGAATCATATATGATATGGCCGCCAAAATGAGTGAACGGGAATGTGATTCAAACAGGATGGATAAGGGATGAGTTAGGAGAGATGTGATTCAAAATCAGAGTTAAACAATTTAATCACAATAAGTCCGAGCCTGTCTTACATCCACCAAGAATCGTGTAATCGAACATAAAGGCCAGATGAGACGCATTGATATGAAATTATGTTTGCTATCTTCTATCACTTGCTAGATGATTTACCTAAAACGGCGCTGATATTGCGTATATTCAAACACTGTGAGTTCATTTTTATGACAATAAATTTGATAATGTTTGAAAAAGTTCAGAATTAACTAAACATTAAGTTTGTTGTATCAGTACAATACAATCTAGTCGCATTTGCGGATTGGAAGTAACATAACCCAATACACTTACATATATGCAAGAAAAAGATAGGTTCGGTGTTTATTTTATTAAAGAAAAAAAACGATAGAGATGGAAATTAATGTAAAGCAGTCATAACAGTCATTTGATCACAATTTAATGTCTCAGGGTAGGCTTTTCTGCTCAGTCACCGACATCCGTCCCGCAATTTATTTCAATATCCTTTCAGACACCACTGTGCGGATCAGGCTAAATTTTATAGGAGTGTACTTTTGATGAAGTTCTGCGGAAGTTGTAAAAACAATTAGATTCGATCCAAAATTTTAATAATCGAATTGCCGCAAATCATGAAAATCTTTGAAATTATGCTCCTAAAAAAGCATTTGTCCTAAAGATTAGATATGTTGCATGTGAATTCAGGCAAGTGCTGTTGAAATAATTAATCGGTTTCTATAAGGGATCTGCCTGACGACACCTAATCTTACAAAGAAACAAAGACAATTTGTAAAAAGCCAACCAAACTATAACGCCTAAACATTTGATATACAGTCAAACCTGTATTTAGCAAGCGCCTAAGGGACAATCGAAAATTGCTTTCTTAGGAAAGGTGCTTGCTTAATACAGATTAACTTCTGTTCATTTGCCACATTTAGGAACCCAATAGCCGCTTGCTTAATACAGGTTGCTTGCTGAATTCAGGTGACCGCTAACACAGGTTCGATTGTATTACACAACGGCCACCCTTCTATACTCGTATTTAGATGGTTGTAGGTTAGAATTCACCAAGAGAATGGTCATGTCGGGTGGCAGGATAAAGACGGGGCTAGGCCAACTATCTATAAAAGTTGGTAGTACTTTTAAAAACTCACCGTTCCATCCAGTCTCTCCGGTGCATTTGATGTTTTCTGGTATATAACTAGGACATCTATGGAATACATTACCAGCTATCTTTTAAATTAAACCTTCTTCTGTATGTAAATGTTTTGGTCAGTTTGATATTAAAACCAACAAAAACAGCTAGAGCTTCTTGAAACACTCAGGTGATGCCTTTCATTGAATAATGCAGGTTCCATTTATGGGTCTTCAGCAAAATCGTTTGTTTTTATGAACACAAGGCCGACAATGTACATATCTGGGTGAAGGAATTTCGAATTTAGTGAGACAGTTTCGATAAAAAAATGAAAGACAATATTATCTGAAAAACAAAAGGCACTTTTCTAATTTCTATTTTCTTTAAAATCTCTCCAGATTTCTACAAAGTTTAAAGAAATATAGGGAGTAATATTGACAATTAAATCAAGATGAAATTTGTCGAATTCGGACGTTAATCCAGTTTTTGCCAAAATATTGCAAACAAGCAGCCAGGTCATATTTTTTTTTGAGATTTTCCTTCATTACAGCTTCTCCTCTGAGAAGATTAATGTGCTTATATGACATTGTAGAGTTTGACTAGACTCCAAAACCCATTTACAAAATAAAGCTATAATTTCAATACAGAAAAGAATGCGTCAACGTTAGTAATTTCTACAATGAGTGCAATGACAATCTAGGGAAGCTCACGTTGCTTATAAGCTACATGATAAAAAAGAGTGACTTCGGTTTCTATTCCAACATATACTTATTTAAGTTTGTTGAAGCTTTTGATCAATCGTGGTGCAGCGTTGTTTATCCGCGTTAATTGTATTTTCACGCTGTGCATTATGTACAATTGTAATGAAGATGCAATTTTATAAATAAGCAATCCGAAATGCTTCAGCTGAATGCAAATTCAGATCAAATATTCATTTTCTGCGGCGCGATAAACGGAAAACGCGCTTGACCAAAGATTTCAGCCGAGCCGAAATGATTGCGAATCTTGTGAATGTATTCTCAAAAGATCCTTTGATTATACCGCCGAAATTTATTGTACTAAAATTTATGACGGTAAATTGCGAACTTTTTTCGAAATTAAAAGTGTACACTTTCTTTTGGAACTAAGTATATAATCAATCAACACGATTATGCATAAAATGATTATCATAATCAAATAAGCCACAGACGCCGTTTTATATGGTGGAGTCTTACTTAAAGGATATCCGTTTCTTGAAATATTCAAACTAAGAATGAAAATATAAATATTTTAAGACCTTTTATGTAGTAATTTTGCTAAAATAGAGGTTCTTCGCTTTTCAGGTGTCGATTTCATTGATAGGTCATATTTATCTAATTTATGTAAAATTTCTATAATTTCATCATTTTATGAATGTTCTGATATTCTAGATAATCAAATCGATTGGTAATTATAATGGACCCTTTGCAAAAGAGTGTCAAAGCTTGCTATCAGAAAGAACTTGAAATTTTTTAAATGTTTAGCGTATGAATGGATAAATAAATATACGTCTCTTCTCTTCCCTGAGCCTATGAATTAACAGGTGAGGTTTGAGTAGAAAGGGGGTGTTACTAGCAAACCGACTTCTATCACTTAAGGCTTTGGAAAATGCCAGGCCCATTAACCTACATTCATATATTTTTTTCGGCCGAACTGGCTGTTTTGATTCAAAATGAATAGATGTGGATGACTGCGCATCGCAAAAAATGTGTAAAGCAGAACACTTCATGAGTTTGAATAAGAATATCAAGCATTTAAGATATAGATAATCCATTTGATAAGATAAAATTTTTTATAAAGTGACACAATGATAAATTAAAGAAATGAAAATTCTCGTAAAACCGAGGACAGATTTGTAAGCAATTCGTTTATATGGATATACTAACTATTTCTAGAAAAACTCCCTTTATTAACTAAATTTCAATAAATTGTTTGAAATATGATGAAAATGTATTTTTTGAATGATTATTTCAAATGTTCTTACTCATTTAAGCAATTAGGGGTAAATTTTGAACGCCTTGGCTACAATAAGAACAATATAAAAGGCGAAATCGCTTTGACAATTGGCTTGGACGCCATCTTGGACGCCATCTTGTTTCTACTGAGTTGCCCAATGATGCCAAGGTGGCATCAACCGGATTCATGATTAACAATGTCTTCCCTTTCTAAAAATGCAAAAATATTTTCTATAGACGGTATTGCACGGTTAAAGTCAAATATCGGGTTTTGCTCCCGGACTAAGTCTAATTAGGTCAGTTCGTATTGAGCAGTCGACTTAAAATAAGTTCGAAATCATTAGGTCAGTTCGTATTGAGCAATCGACTTAAAGTAAGTTCGAGATCATATGTTCTACAACACCTCCTATGATAATTCCATTTCAACATGTTAATAATTTGTAATGTCTTGCAAATGTCCTTGTGGTTTTATCATTAGCAATTGCATCTTTTTACTAACACTACTAACCCATGTTTATGATAATGAATTGATAGTGCTAACCCATGTTTATGATAATGAATTGATAGTGTAATATTTCACTTAAAGTCTCTTATACCTCATATTTGAATGGTCATGTATATTTTACTGTTTTATTGTTTGTTTTAAATATACGTACATGAATGAGACTCTCACAAAGATATATATATGTTCTACTGTATATCCGAGCGGGCTCACTGATTGTCCTTCGGATGAGACGTTCAATCCAGGTCCCGGTAAAGACGGCATCAATAATTGTTCTTGTCTGAAGCTAAATGCCCGTTTTTAAAGTGTTCTCATGTGCAATACATGTATATATACGTCACATTTTCCAATTGCATTATATTTGTTTACGTTGAATCAATATGAATTGCGAAATATTTCGTTTCATTCGATGAAATCGATTTGACCTCATGAATTGTGTTAAGTTTGGAGGCCATGTTTTTACGACAACGTGTAGCCTTAAAAGACAGAAAAGAGTCAGTCCTTTCACAGCATAAACGGTGTTTTTATGTCGCAATGGACAACTTGCAACAAGGAAAAACAACTTGAAATTTCAAGATGGATGTTATTGCGAACTTGCCATAACTTTGAAATTAAAATGGGAAAAAATGATGGAGGAACTCTGTATTTGTCAGTCTGTTTTCTTTGTCGTCAAGGTTTGCAAGATAAACAATTGCAAGTGTTGAACGATTCTCAGCAAATAAGGAAGGGTTTTTGGCGATGAGAGTTTTGACGTGACACAAGTGACGTTACGTTGAAATGACCACGTAATAAGATTTGTGCAAGATTTCTACACCAAAATTAAAAATTAGAGAGAGATTTTGATGGAAAGTGTGTTTATGATTATAATAGCATAGTTTGAAAGTAAGAAGACACGGAGATATATTGTTTATTACCATGTCACTCTCTTACAAAAACTAAATCCTTTCAACTGTATTTATTACTCACTGCGTTAGAGGATTTTGCATTCCTCCCTGGCATGTTGTAACGAAGGTGTCTATTTAGTTCTCTATGAAATACGACGTGTTTGCACTCTTTTAATATTAAAACGCTATTCATTAATGCCTCGTGAATTAACCATAGAAAATGTGTTATGTGTACCATGATTTTAGCGGAAGGCTTCAAATTTATATTAATAGAAATACTTACATACTTTGATAGGTTATTTGGTCAAAAAATTAAACCAGAAAGTGTAACTTTGTTAAAAGGAAGTTCAATGAGGCCATTTTTCTGGTTAAATATACTTCATCAAATGGTATCTAAATTAAATTTTGTGGTATATCTAACAAAGATAATCAAAGCGCTGAAAGCACTGGAGGTGGACGTTTCTGGTGGCATTGTGGTGAAAATAAAACGAGACGAAAATAAATTATCCGTTTAAAATGTGTTAAATGTAAAATGTTTCGACTCAAGATCGGCAAATTATTTTTTACTTCTTTTTGTTAAGCCTATGTTTACGGTTCAAAATACGAATGGAATATGACATTAACACCTTAGGTTTATTTTGTTTATGAAATATGTGCGACCCGTCATGCAAAAAATGGAGCACCCGAAAAAAAAAATGAAAAAAAAAAATGATCGGTTCAAGTAGCGGTCAACCAGAGGTCGCATTTTCAAATAATTACTTTGCGCAATACCCACATCGTTCCTTTTTGAATGACGGGTCACATAATAATCAGGGACATCCGACCCTCTTTAATCCGCATGAGCTGTTTACTTCACATTTAATTTAAGATTTACTCTAAATTTAAAAGTAACTTGAAGTGTGCAAATGAGAATTCGTGATAAATTAGTAACTTTAATGTAAATATCCACAAATAGCACCAAACAACTATTTTAATAAGAAACACATGTAATCTCGCAAATACAGCTGCGGCTTCAAGGTTAATGATATCATTGAAATTCTATGTCTCAAAACATATAGGGCCTACAATTCTTTATCTAAATGTAGTGTATTCGATACAATATGAATTGCAAGACACTTTTTTGCTTGTGTTGATTCGTCTGATATTCACGAAGCTTGGTTAAAAACATTATAAATCATTAATGGGAAAACGAACATTTCTGGTATGCCTGTCAGCACTTTGGAGAGGAAACACATAAATTAAAGACCTAGAGATTGTCAAAAAATAAAGGGTAAATAGGCATAGGGCCCTTGTTCTAAATATTTTAAAATTGGGTTGAACGGTTGATTAGAAAAACGCTATCCGCGGGTCCGCTATAGGCAGGTCTAATGCTATGGAAAATACATCAAATTTTTAGATGTAGACAATGTATAGTCCGTTTGACTTCTATATGGACCAACCTTATCATCAATTACATAAAATTGCGTTTGAATGAAGTATTTCTGTGTGGTAAGATATTAATTTCAGCTTAATACCATTCCAAAAAATATTTTTTGAAAACAAAATGATTTTAAAATAATGATTTTGTCTATCTAGTTTATGATAATATTTTCGCATTTTCTGCTCTTAAACACGAGGGGTGGTGAAGGCTGTTTAGTTATAAGAAAATGCAAACAATTTGTAAATACACGTGGTTTTATACTCAACATTTGACAGAAAATATATTCATTATTCCATATTTGGAAAGGCTGATTAGCATATTGACGGTCAGGACATCTTAAACTTGAATATCCCGTGATTTGTACCGTTATTACTCGCCTGCTTATCTTGTTTTCCTCGTGAAAATCCCAACGACTTCCTAAAATACTCCTTTTTGATTGGTCTAAATAAGGGAATATGGGGTTCATCTCAGAATGTATAAAAACTATTATCAATTATTTGGTCAAATAGTTTTTGTAACAAATACAGAAAACACTTAGAATTGATATCCTAGAGAAGTAAAAAATCTACAAAATTAATTTTACAAAATAGTCGGTTTTATACTAAAACGACTTGCCAATATTCATAAACTTTTGACTCGGCCCCTATGCAAATCAGAGCTATTTTTGGATAGACAATTCGCTGTTCCGTTTATTACAGACACGAGTAGGTATGAAAGGTAGCAGTTTAACATGTAGACGGACGTACAAAATCATTATTACGCCCTCAAAAATTCTGAAAAACAAAATTCTTCATGGTATTAGTTGGAAAATATGATATGACAAGAAAAAAATACGTTTCATTAATTCGATTCTGAGATTTTCGGCGAAATGTTGGTCCATATAGAAGTCAAACGGACTATATGCATGTCCAAAAATGGCTCTTTATTGCTTGAAGTTGTCCGGAGAATCAATGTCGTAACTCCGTACATCACGCACGGTATCTGACGTCATTTGGTCTCCGGGCCCGGTAAAGCACAAAACCTCCCGAGAAAGGCACTGAGTAATTCCCCTTTGGGGTATACCATCTCGGAAGGTATTTCTCTTTAATATCCACGTCAGGAGACTTCTTTGCGAATGCGATCGTTTTCCATTACCCATACAATAAAAGAAAGAAGAAAACAAACCGAAGTGTAAATAACAAAACACCGGAGAGGATTCGTCTGGAAAACATTGCGCTTGTGTCTCAGTTGAGCGTTTCTTCCCCCAAAAAACTTTGAAAGAGCCAATGTCCCCCTCCGCGTAAACACAGGTTAAACGGTAATTCGAGTTAAGCGGAGTAGGCTACCAGCTTTATATAGAATACATGTGCATTGTCGAAAGCAGACGACGTAGTTTAATTAATTCTAGAAAGATATTAAAATGTCCTATTTGTTATTGGAAGACCCCTCAACTGATAGTAAATGACTTATATTTTAGGCTCCTTTCGTAGTAAAAGTGTTAAAACAACGGAGAGTGTCAAAAGTTGACTTTTATGTGTTCATGATCAGAGTGTCCTAAATCGCTATAGTAATACAAGCGATTTACGACCTTCTTATCACAATCCCTAAAAACAGCAAAATTCCTAGAAATGTTCGAGATTGTTAACCGAGGTGTTCTAGACCCAAGAAGTTCTGCATTAGTGAGAGATCATCCTAAAATCCGAGTATGTAAATGCGGGATGCCAGTTCAGCCACATAGTTTTTATCCCCCTTACAGCACGGGAAAACCCAATAGGCGAATCACCGCCTTCTCTATAAATAGCATTCTTGCGCGAAACAAAAATTCGAGTGGTCTAGGATTAGCAAAAGATTTCGCATTCAATAGATGTTTTGATTAATATTCTAATTGTATAGAATTTTTGAACAGTGCCATTTTCAAAATGCACAGTTGTCGAGCGGAGGTAAGTCTTGTAAAAAACAAAATTGAACCAAAGCCGATACTCCTTTTTTGAAAAGCTATTAACAACTGACAGGATTGTTCACACGTAGTACTAACACTGGGTGACGTAGAAACGTCCCCCCAAAATGATTTATCCTCTCCTCCGCTAGTCTCTCGGATGTTTAGACTTCTCGTGTTGCTCATTGCATATATCTACTGTGAATCTTCGGATCAGCCTGTGCAGTTAATCACATCCTGAAATTTACACTTATCTCGGTCAAAACCATTCTAAATCACTCGCTCATTCATGCCAAAAACTCACTCCAATCATTCCAAAAAAATTTTCGAAAATGATTTCATAGGCTTGTGTTAATTTTTAAAGCGTCAGATTTATCCGTGAAGAGACAAAATCAGAGAAGTACGAAGATTTAATTAAAGAAGGATTAAGTGTATTAATTATTTCGTCCAATTTTGACGAAATCATTGTTTATGTTTTACTTCCCTTGAAAATAATTCAAAACTCGCTCATTACACTCATTCAACGTCATTCCATAATCATTCAAATGTCATTCAACTTATTAATTTCACAATATTTCTTACTGAAGCCTTAATTGCTTGCTTTCTACTTTACTATATCTGTGTGGAAACATTTGTCAGACTTATTAAAACGACCCAGAAAATTATCATGTTGATTGAATCACAATCTGATTTAGCAGGATATGAATATGAAGCAGTTGTCATGTTGTTGTTGGTAGCGCGTCGAACTGTCGATCATAAGATCCCGGGTTCGATCCTCGACGGCGAGACTCAACCTTTTGGACTTCAAATGTATTTGTCTTTCACCAATGGGTTGCTAATCGTAGACCTATGTAGGTTAGCAGCTGGACGCTAGGCAAGAATGTTAAAGTGATACTGGTGTGAGAAATACCAGGAATGTATTGTTAGGTACTCCATCCCGCGTGCTATGACTACACTATTATCAAAAACGACGTAAACCCATTTCAAACAACCAAATTAAAAATATGATGACATGTTTCTCCAAAAAGATACAAAATAGCCAGATCGTCATTCTTTGAACATTGTTTTGACCATATAGGTTCTCTAAGAAACAACTCATACCATCATGTCACCAAAGTTATTCATCAGATACACCATATCAATTTATTGTCTCAAAACTTCTGTCAACAAATGTCATGATATGATACCGGTAAATAAGTCTGGACTAAATGTGTCTTTTTTCCACTTTGCATTGTTAGGTACTCCAGCCGCCGCAATGTGACTGCAATATTGTTAACAGCGACGTTAAACCCCATTAAATCAAACAAGATCTGATGACATATGTCTTCTAAAAAATACGAAATAGCCAGATTGTTATTCTTTGAAAACTGTCACGTGCATTCTCGATTTTCTAAGAAATTATACTATCGTGTGACTAAAGTTATACATAGGATACCTTTTATCAATCCATTGTCTCAAAACTTCTGTCAACAAATGCCATAATATTATGTTGATAAACATTCTGGACTAAATACGTCTTTCCACCAGGGTTTTACTATAATCTGTTACGCATTCCAACTCGACCCGTTTTCTTAATTATCATGTCAAGAATTTTTGTTCTTCCCCAGTGACGGCATGACAATGGAATATCGTGTTTTTGTAATTACATTCATGTACGTAATTTGCTGGTAAATAATCTCTTTTTATATACAAACGTTTACAACTGTGAATATAATTTGCGAAAACACGAACATCACTTTGATACGTCATTCTCAAAAATTAAGATTTTTCATCCGTTATTTACTGTAAAAGATATAAATCTACAGTGCTAATTTTTCTAACACTGTTTCCGCACGATTTTGTTACATACCTATCCGCCTTACATACATTCGAGGTTTGTTGCAGTTTACGGAAATGGCCTAGTGATGTTCGTGTTTCCGCACGATTTTGTTACATACCCATCCGCCTTACATACATTCGAGGTCTATTGCAGTTTACGGAAATGGCCAAGTGATGTTCCGAATCAGACCAAGTATAATAAATCGAAGGGTATTATAGACGTCATTCCATCCATTTACCGATTATCCAATATGGTGTCTTCATCACAATGATTAAATTAGGGAAATGACAGGTTCGGATAAAATTGCATTTTTTTTTGCCCACGACTGTTTGAATAATCCTTCAGATTTTAAATGGGTTGATCAACTGGAGATCATTTAGATATAATCATCTGTCGATTATCTTGTCATAATAGATTGGAATTTGTGGGTTATATTTCAAAATTAACGCTGTGAAATGTGAAGAAAATGATTGCATGTAATTTTTATTTGAATTTTGGGGTAATTATTTCAAAGATGACAAGAATAAAGAAGGGAATTAATTACTGATGAAGTTATTTCAAGTACAGTTAAATGCAGCGTGAAACTGACATTCATCTCTATCAAAACCAAATCATTCACTCATTCCAAACACTCACTCAAGTCATTCAAAAACTCTCTAAAATCTCTAAAAAGGTAAGATTAACAACTTCTTTCAAAACAGAAATAGCTAGAAAAAATGGCTATTTAACTGAAATAATTGAAATTATGAGGTTCTGTTCGTTTCGTTAAGAACGTAAAGCTATTCATAGACCATGTGTGCATATTTTATTAAAGTGAGGTAATGAATATCACTTATTTTGTTTCATCCTGAACAAAATTAGCGATATTTGATTACATGCCTTAAATTTCTAAAACTCGCTCCTCTCACTCGTTCAAAATCATTCCGAGATCATTTCAAACCACCCACCTAGTCAATAGCACGTTGTTATTTACTGTATTAGGCAAATGGATATGAATTAGGATAAACGAAAAGGAGAAAAATATTAATTGAAATCGCCCCATGATCGCATTTTAACCGGTTAAGTTGTGAAACTGTGGCCAAATTGCATAAAAAAGTTTAGTGCTAGTCTCGGGTTAAATCCTATGAATATGAATGTTAACCCCAATGTTACCACAAAACATTTGTTTTGAAAATGGGCCTTTGTGTGCATCCACCATCGATTCATCTTAATTCAAAGTTTTTAAAGCTAGAAAAAAAATCAAGATTTCTTCGCCATAATTTCAATTTGTGAGTGTGTAGGTTATAGGTTCTAGAAGAAATAATAAGTTATGTAAAGAACTTGTATGCATATTTTATAAAAGGGAAATAATAAATATCACTAAGTGTGTTTATCCTGAACAAACCTCATTCCACACACTCATTCAATTTCAGTTAAAAACCATTCAAAAATCACTCACCTTGTTAATAACACGATGTTTTTTAACTGAAAAAGGGGAAGTATATGGATCGTCATTCATTCGGATTTCATTACCAACCGGGATGAACGATTTCAAGGTTCGTTACTCGTAAAATCTGATGTAACTTTACTCGACTTTGTTGTTCCCCTTTAATAAACGATAACCATTCGCTATTAAAACATTAAAAACATTGTAATTGTTTTTATATGATAAATAACGTGTATTCTGCGTTATTAATGAACTGGCAGGGCGTGGCTTAGCTGTGACGTTATTTGCCTAGTTTACTTTCAAATAGTTCGGGTTCATTCAAAAGTAAGCCGCAATTACCGTCTGCGCGTGCAAAGAACCGTACCCTAAATCCAAAAGGATTGACGTGCTATTGGAAAGTGAATGCATTTCATCGTTTGGTTACCAAAGCCTCGTAATTTCACCTGGGACAAGCTGAAGTTACGAGGATTTGGTGACCAACCAATGATTGAAGGTCTCATATTGTTTTTGTCGACTATAAAAAGAAGTAAGTAATTGTAAATAAAAGCTGATTTACTTTAACCTTAAGTGCAACGACCCATTACAAAGGCTCCGCCCTGACAGGGCAAAAATCGTGGATTATAAAGTTCTGTGAGTTGGGTTTGCGTGCCTGCTAGCCAAAAAGAAAATCAAATGATTCCCTTTAAATTTTATTAATCAGAATTCTTGCATTTCATAAGTTCACAAGTGAAAAAAATTTTGAGGAAGCAGCTTTTTTGTAAGTTTGTGCACAAAATAATCCCAAAATGGAATGTGTCTATTTGTAGAGAAACCTTTACATCTTTGATTCATGATAATAAATCATAACACGTTAAAGATTTGTTTTAAATTCATGAATGTATGAAACTGAAAACCTAATGACACTTATGAATGAGTCCGATTCTCTTAATCATACAGTGTAATATTGTTTCAGTTTCATACCTTCATGAAATTGATTTTTCCTATTCATCTGTTTAAAAAGTATTCGTCTTAAGAAAGAAAGAATGGAGTGAACAGGAGAAACAATATACAAAATGTTGGTATTTTTTCTCTCTCTTTATTCCTAAACAGAAATCCCAAAAGCTACATTTAGCAACATCGTGACATTGACAAGGTGAATGATTTGGGAATGATTTTGGAATGAAATTGAATCAGTGGGTGTAGCGAATTTTTTAGTGAAATTAAAGGGGGTGAATCCAATACCGCTAATTTTGTTCAGGATGAACAAAATTAGCGAAATTTATTACGTCCCTTTAAAAATATGCATTCATGTTCTAAAAATTGTTTATCTTTTTAAGAACCCATCAGACGCTTACTATTTCAATGAGGATAGCGAAATCGCGTTTTTTGTGTTTTTTTCCTTATATTCTTTTTGAATGTAGCTCTTGATCTTATCGTTTTTAGTCATTTTTGAGCGAATTTGAGTGGTTTGAGTGAGTGGTTGGAATGAATGAATGGGGCGCTGAATGAGTAATTTAGAATGGCTTTGATTGAGATAAATGTCAATTTCACGATGTAACTAACTGTATGCTTCTAGGATTTTTAAGGTACTAGAATGAGCGTTTATGAACTTCAGACCGGGGCATGAAGATTTTTGAGTTTCTGTGTTACCCTCTGCCCCCTTCGCAGTCCCTTAACTGTACTGAAGTCAATAAAACGCCCTAGTCAAACAGAAATGACTATAACTAGCGTAAGGCATATGAACCTGTGCGAGACAATTCCAATATTTTGACAATAATTAGACATCTTCATGAGGTACAAACATGTAGCTGTCCAGACAGTTAGATATTACAGTTAGAAGATTACCTAACTGTGCACAGACACTTTACGACTTTATCTATCTACAAATAGTACACAGTTAAGACTCTGCTCAGACTGTGCGGGTGTACAGGCTGACTAGAGTCTTTGCATTGTGCACATTGGACATTGTTGCTTAGACCCGCCTTTTTGATGCTGAAAAAAAGATTTTCTGAGATCGCCCCTATTTCAAAAGCTAAAACACACCTTGGCAATAATCGTTATTTTGTCTTTGCAACAGAACTAGTCAGAATTTCTCCGTTCGTGAATCACTGGCATATGATTGCTCTAGAGACGTGTGTAATTTTGCATTGAAAAAAAAAATGTGTAGAAGGCGCAGATGTTTTTCGAAAAATTTGTGGCCCCTACTCATTTTCAGGAATAAAATTTTCACAAAATCAATTTGTTTTCATTTTGACACGTGTAAAGGGAGTTTTCTTTTTTCAATGTAAATTGTCTTATAGAAAAGAAATTGCAAAATTACAGTGATGCGTTTTTTCTTGACGTCAGTATAGTTTTTATCTATCTCTTTTTTTTTTTAAAAAAAATTCAACATTGCTTACAATTGTGTGTCTGTAAAAACTTGTCAGATCGTTCAGAAACAATTGTCTGAGGATATTATTTATGCAGAAAATTGAATTCCTTTATTGGATTACCATATTGTAAATTTTCAAGAGAAGTACAAATGAAAGACATAAAGGATACTCGTTTGCTTCAGTGTAGGATCGACTTATGTTTCATTGAGTGAATAACAAAAGCTATATTTTTACGGGCGCGAGTGAAAATCTAGCTTTTGTTGTTCACAAAATGAAATAGCAATCATTTTTACTCGAAAACAAACGATTATTCTTTTTCTTTAATGGCCTATGGTAAATGCACTCCACCCGTGACCCGGAGGTTCCTGGTTCGAGCCCAACGGTCGCCGGGTGTATTTATGGGCAAAATACTTAAAAGCCAGCCCCATTTCACCGAGCTGTTATCTGTGGGTATCTGTGTGTTTAAACCACTGCCTCTCTCTCGGGGACATGAAAACATCAGGATTGAGTGTTCGAGAGAGACTCTATAAGCTTAAGCTTTCGTCGCAATCGAACTAAGATAAATTAGTATAAACTAGCTGCAAGATGAGACAATCTTTGAAAGCTCTTAAAACGCGTCATTTTGTACGTCATTGCTATCCAACGTTCTTGGTTACGTCACTTATGTGGCTCCGCTTAGATAACGTCAGATAGTTTAAAAGAACGAAAGCAGGGTATGAGTTATTTATAATATGCACTTAGTGTTCTGTATGAAAAAAAATATCTAACGAGGTTGGGAGAATTGATAATTGTCGAGGCTCTGCCGAGACAAGGATCAATTCTCACAACTGAGTTAGATCTGCTTTTCATACAATACACTAAGTACGTATTATATTTATCTTATAACCTCTATTTGTCTTGTTTTCGTCGATGTTTCTAACGGAAATGCAAGTTTCTAAAAATAACTGCGTTATATCATCGTTCTAAAAATAACTATGTGATATCATAAAAAAATGTCATACGGGATGTTATCTCACGGATATTTGTATAGTTATAAGATAATTGATAATATCACTGGTAATGAGGTGATAATCTGCCGTTATTTCTCGACAATCCCCCGAAACGCGTTAATGAAAAGTTACTAAATACCATAACGCAAAAACGTAGGTGATTACCTAAATTTATCCTATGTCGAAACATATTCTTGCGTAATATGATGGTAACTAAGTTACAAAACGGTCGCCTGAGAGGTAGGCTACATTCCTTCAGTCACACCACTGCTAGTACCTAACAATGGATTCTTGTATTTCTCACACTAGCGTTACATCCTTTCATGGTCTCCGGCTGCTATCCCACATAGGTCTTTGATTATCATTGGTGGATGTCAAATAGTCGGAAATAATGTTTCGGGGCTCGAATCTGGGACCTTAAGATAAACAGCCAGGCTCGCTTCCAACTGCGCAATGACCTTGGTTCCTAGATGATCCGAAATTTTATCCTCCACTACAAATTACGTTATTTTGTCAAAATAAATCTGAATATATATATATATATGTAGGGTGTGCTTTTCTCATTTAGCTGATTCTTAACTTTAAAATTCTATGTATGTGTTTTACCGAATAAGGACGAAGTGCTCAAGGAGAGCTTTTGCGGCTACTTGATGTCCGTCGTCCATCGTGCGTCGTCAACATTTACCGTGTGGACACTCTAGAGGCCATATTGCTAGCCCAATCAACCTGAAAATTGGTCAGAATGATAATCTTGATGAAATCTCGGATAAGTTCGAAATTGGGTTTAGTGGGGTCAAATACTAGGTCACGGGGTCAAATCTTAAAAACCTTTATTTTTTTATTGTTAATTCGGGTGAGCGATTAAGGGCCACTATGGCCCTCTTGTTTCTTCTTTTTTTAGCTAACCTAAACATGAAGTGCTCAGGGTAGGTTTTTGTGGTTATTTGGTGTCTATCGTCAGTCCTACGTCCAGCGTCGTCCGTCGTCCGTCATTAGCAGTTACTTTGTAGACACTCTAGAGACAATATTTAAGCCCGATCAGCACGAATATTCGTCAGATTGATTGTCTTGATGATTTTTCGGACAAGTTTTTAATTGGGTCAGTGTGGTCAAACACTACGTCACAGAGTCAACTGTTATAACTTATAACAACCTTGTGGACAATTTAAAGGCCACATTTTTTTTGCCCAATTAACATAGAAACTGGTCAGAATGGTTATCTTGATCTGATCTCGGACAACTTCAAAATTGGATCAAGTGCGGTTATAAACTTGGTCACATGGTCAAATCTTAGAAAAACCTTGTGAACTCTCTAGAGGTGATATGTTTGGCCCAATCAACCTGAAAAATGGTCTGAACTTCGAAATTGGGTCAAATAGGGTCAATAACTAGGTCATAGGGTTACGTTTTAGAAAACCTCGTAGACACTCCGAGGGCCGTTGTTTCAACAAAATCAACCTCGAAAATTGTGAGAATGATAATCTAGATAAAACCTCGGACTCGTTCGAAATTGGGTCAAGTTGGTTAAAAATATAGGAATACAGGATCAAATCTCAGAATAACCTTTCGGACACTCTAGAGGCCATATTTATAGCCATATCAACCTGAAAATTGGTGAGATTGATTTTTCAAATATCATCTCGGATAAGTTCAGAAAATCGGGTCAAGTGGGGTTAAAAACTAAGTCACAGGATCAAATATAAGAAAAGACTTTCAGACACTCTAGATGCCACATTTTCAACCGAAACAACCTGAAAAATTGGTCAGAATGATTATCTTTATGAAACCTCGGCGAAGTTGGAATTTAGTCGAGTGGGGTCAAAAACTAGGTCACTTGATCAAATCTTAGAAACACATCTTGGAGACTCAAGAGAACTCATTTTGAACCCAGCCAACCAATAAATTTGTCAGAATGATTTTCTTGTTGATTACAACCAACAGTATTACTTTTGCTTGTCATTATTTCCATCATATTCTTTTTACGGCTACTTAAAAAAATAGATAGTTAATTCAGGTGAGCGATTTCGGGCCACTTTGCACCTCTTGTTTAAATCTAATGTAGATGTAATATTTCAAAGCCTGATATGGATAATTTTTAATATATATATTACATATATGACGCATATTTGCAAGGGGTACCAGTTGGGAAAATGTGTATGATATAAAATATAGCTCAATAGACGTGGTTAATAACGAATAATTTCAAAACAAAAATTACTATTTATAATACAGTTTATCTCAAAATCATAGACAATAATCTCAATACATTTATTAAAAATTGTTCGGATAACAGAATAAATATTTGGTTCTTATTTCTATTATGTATAGCCAACAACACCGTGAAATAAAGTATAACTTCGATCAAAAACACCGATCGCTCAGCGCTCCATTCATCCGTACACAAAACACTCAGTCAAGCCATGTTCAAAAAACGCTCAATTGACCAGCCCTGCGTTCAGGTTCACCGAATGATGCAAACAGTTTTCCAAATATACCTCGCTTAGCACGTGCGCTTTCGTGCAAAGCGGGGTATAGTTGGAAAACTGTTTGCATCGTTCGGATGAACATGAACGCAGGGCAGTATCACAATACCATCTAAATCGCCAACTTGACAATTTTATGCCTTGACACACGTAGATTGGAAAGCACCTGATTTGTCAGCGAAGACACATACAGATACTAATCAATCATCTTTTACCAGAGGGGGATAATAGAATATCACAAATATCGTTGTAGAACGAAACTCCCGCTATTACGTTACATAGCTTTAATTTCATTCAATACTCGCCTCATCCACATATGACCAATTCATTCCAAAATTATTTACCTAGTCAATTTCACGTACTTCCTATCTGTAACCAGAAGTGTGCACTTTTAGACGAGGAAAATCTTTAAATTTACGTTTCGGTTTCGAAATTCTAGAGGAAATTTCTCGAAAGCACGGACAGTTGATCTTTCAACGAAAAAATTATTTGGAGAGTAGTTATTAATCTATCAATTTTTATGGTTTTCAGCGTTTTCGAATGGTTTGAGTGAGTGTTTGGAATGAATGAAAGAAGCACTGAGATAGCGATTTATTATGGTTTTGGTCGAAATGAGAGACAATTTCACAATTTTATTAACTGTATATGTATTTTAGAAATCAGATTTGGTGCCTTATTTACGTTTGGCCTGATCTAGAGCATGTCATAAATTTTGAT
Organism: Fragum whitleyi; assembly: GCA_948146395.1. NCBI lineage: Eukaryota > Metazoa > Mollusca > Bivalvia > Cardiida > Cardiidae > Fragum > Fragum whitleyi. The sequence continues at coordinate 71,006,356 of OX411546.1, forward strand.
CACTCGTCTCCCCTTAGCTTAGAAAAGTAAGGGAAATGCCAGGGAAAGTGTTCACTTCTGTCAGAGCACAGTATATCACAGCATCCAACTGGATGACGGAAACACTGATCATTGGCTGTATTCGGGTGAACCGTTTGTGACCCGTCACTCAAAAGGTCTCTAGCCAGATGGTCCATTTTCACGCGAAGAGTTATCTTTATGTATTCATCGGCTGGGTTTGTACAGTTAACAACATGAAATTGACAAGGTGATTGATTTGGAGTGATTTTGGAATAAAATTGAATAAGTGTGTGGAGCGAGTTTTGAGTGAATTTAACGGGAGGTAGTCCATAATCGCAAATTTTGTTCAGGATGAACAAAATTAGCGATATTTGTTACCTTCCTTTTTATAAAATATATCTTCCTATTTCTTCAAGAATCTATCAGACGCTTACATTTTGAATTTTATATGTCAGTGAAATCGCGATTTTATCCTACGTTTACCTATTTTGAATGAAGTTGTTGTTTCTATGTTGTCAGTGAGTTTGGAGCGTTTGTGAATGGTTTGAGTGAGTATTTGGAATTAAATAATGGAGCGCTGAGCGAGTGATTTAGAATGGTTTTGATCGCGATGAATGTCTATTTCACAATGTTGTCAAATGTACCACCACGAAGTCGTAGACAGATTTGGCTTTACATAGGCTGAAAAGTGAAAAAATGCAAAGACATGTTTTTAAGAGATTGTATACAATTGTATTTTTGCATAAAGGTGAATTGCTAAATGAAAGTGAACTTTGTGGCGCATTGTGTAGACACCATATCGTACTTCAATTTGTGAATAGTTTTCCAGCCATGTATCTCCATTTTCCAAAGCCAAGGGTTATAACTCCACATTGTTCTAACGTTCCTTGTATTTCTTGTAATGTTTTCCACCATGAATATCCAAACATTTTCTGAGCGAAAATGCAAGTTGTGGTTTCAACAATTAATTTGCGTTCCATGTAATTTGTAAAGATAACTAATGTTGCGTTTGTTATCGGCTTATTGTAATCTTTGCGGACAACAACCGCAAGCAATTAATTCTTATTTTTTTATGTTACGGTTTACATGACAAAACTTAAATGATATGACAAAATTTAACATATGGAAATAATTGCTTGTTGCAACAACTCGACGTTTTAGTAATATGTATTTTGTTGATGTCTTCTGTCACTCGGTTTCTGGTGCACCTTGGTAGGGTATGTGTCTCTCGGAGGGTAACTATAACTTGGAGGGTATGTATCCATGGCAACTGGATGACCTTCACCTTCTGACCTCGATCTGTTCAAGGTCAAAACAAACTGTATTGTCAGAATCACAAATAGTAAAAATGCGAGTATCCCACCCACTCCGGTAATATACACAGAATAGGGAACTAGTAATGGACTAAGAAGTAGTGGATTGTTGTGTACGTCATAGTTCGCCCTGCCTACCCGACCTGCAGCCGTCAGCGACATGATTGCTGAAAAGAGTAAAAATAAGTGATTTGATCTGTATGAAATAGTATGCAATTATTAAATGATTGTGTGTAACAGTAAGAACAACTGTCTGGGTGAGGAGGGAATGATGTTCTGGACTGATATCTCAAACGATATTTGGAAATAAGGAAATCGATTTCGGATAAAATATGAAAAAAAACGCTCACTTGGCACATTTATTACACGAACAACAAAACGGCGTAATATTAGCAATGGCAGCAGTTTGTTGGTAATTGCACATAGATGAAACGGAGGTGCGTTCGATAGGATATATTTTTTTTAAAAAATAATGAGATTTCTAATTAGGATATCTCGCAAAACTCTGTTGAATATCTACGATGCGGTGCGGTATATCCCGATTAAAAATCTTTAGATTCTTTAAAATCTTAATACTAAAGAACGTACGCCTATTCTGTTGCCTGTCCTGTGTTCGGGATATAAAAGTGTTTCGCGAGCTAGATATTTTTTTCATACAATACACTTAGTACGTGTTATATTATATTATGTTTCTTTCAGAAATTCAAGTTTCTAAAAATAAGTCAAACTCAAAACTCTCAAAACTCACACGAATATTTGTATAGTTATAAGATAAATTTACTTGTCTGTTCCTCCTTTCGTCCACCAAAAACTTAAATATTGACATAACTTTTGAATAAAAATGATAGAGCCTTCGCGTTTCACATGAATACTACTTGTGGCAAGACCTTTTTATTGATACCAACCGCAAAGTCATCAGTCATAATCATTGGGTTGCCCTTGATTCTCTTATTGTAGTGAGCTTCTGTGGGAGTGACTTTGGGGCATTGGTGTTTAACAAAAACATCTTTTACTGCATTTCAGCGTTATAGAGGATGTGAAAGCACATAACCATATCGTGAAATCGACACTCATCTCGATCAAATCCATTCAAATCGCTAGCTCAGCGCTCCAATCATTCATTCCAAATACCCACTCTCATCGCTCAAAAATGCTCCGAATTAGCTTTTTAAAAAAAGCTTGGAATAAGTTCATAATAATCAATACTTCAATCCAATTGTTCGATTAATTGCATTTTCGAACATTTTCTCTCTGTATTATCAAAGGTTTTTGACCTGGCAAGGCGAGGCCAAAGTTTCGCGTCATTGCTTTTGTGGTTAAAGTAAAGCAGTGTAAATTTACAATTCATTCATGTATATAATACCTACATTGAAAAATTAAATCTTTGGTCGAAGGATATTTCGTCACATTATCCCCATTTACGTTATAGTACAATATACGCCAACTTCATACTGTGTCAGCTTTTGTTAATCATGTAAGTCATTTTTGGTGGACGTTTACGTTCATCAGTGTTAATACAGCGTAAGAACAATCCTGTCAAATGTTAATAAAACAGTAGTGCTCACTTAGATTCAATCTACTCTTTTTCAAGAATTGTATCCGTCTGACAACTATGCATTTTAAAATGGAGTAAAACAATGATTCTACATAACTTGTTGGAACCTCAAAGACATTTTTTAAGTGCGAAATCATATGCAATTCTGAGATCGGGTGAATATTTTGCTTGCGTAGAACTACTTTTCAGGCAGAGTGAGTAAATTGCCCATTGTTTCCCAATGGTCTATTGGAGGTCACTCATGAAAACTTGGTGAATGGAATTACTGGAATGGTAACCTCCCCTGACACTACTAATGTATATAAAACAATGGCCAATTAATGGAAATACCGGATTACACATGAATATCAATACAGTCCGAGCAGGTAAAGTAAAACTTTCAGGTCGTGCGATAAAGGTTTATGCAACGGGGTTTTACTTTACTTTTCAACATGCGACACCACTCTCAAGACGAGTGTCTGCAATTTTTTACGTGTTCTATAAACACTAAACCTTTCTTTCTTTATTTGAGAATGAAAATCGCTGAACAATTAATTATTATCATTTTATAGGATTTGTTAAGCAGATAACACCAAAAGTTCCATTATGAGATTACGGAGAATTGATTATCATTACAAAATAAGAATAATAACCAAGATCATCTTATTGTTATTTCTTTCCTTATATACCAAATGGATCAGACAATCACTCTTTAAACTACACCCGGCATGATGCCGAAAGTTAACGAAACCTTGTAATTACAGAACTTTGGTTGACGATCGACGATATATGTTGAGAAATGTATACTTGAAGCAAGATGCGAACTTGGGTCAGGTCATTTTCCCTTTAGCGTAGTTTTACATGTAAAATTTCTCTTTTCTCAACAAATGGAAGAATCACTATAGTAGGCCAACAGAAATGTCCACCATCAGTACTTTCAGTGCTTTGATTATTGTTTTGGTGGAGTTACAACCTTATGGTAAACAACATGTTCAATAATCTTCTGACAGAATTGATCTATTGAAAAGTCAGGGCACCAAATTAAGACGCCCCACCAGGCCAAAAATAAAGGACAACACTTACCACTTAATACACTAAATGTACACTGCGCAGCTAGAATTTTTAAAGCTGTGGAATGGAATAGACTGGACATCTTAAAACACATCAAGGCTATTACGATCGCCACCACAATTAACATAAAAGCCGCTCCTAGACAGGTTTCTACTCTAAATTCTGTAACGTCAGTGATTACCGCATCTAAAAACAATAGAATATAGTTGACAATTCGCGGGTCTGATAGCTTGTATATTTGGCCCGTAAAACGAAAAGGGACCATAAGGGTACTTTGTAAACTGAATATTTGAAAAGGAGATTTGGTCCAGCATTGGTAAGCTAGAGTTCGTATTTCAAAAATTCATTCACAGGAAGGTAGATTAATCATTCCAGATTCAGAAAATTAGCAAAGTGCGAAAAGTTTCGACACAAGTCAGTCTGCGCAAACCGCGCAGTCAGACTAAGGTGGACACTTCCCAGATGGTCCCTTTTCGAGTGACGGGTCATATATAGTTATTGTACCGGGTATTGGAATAAAATTATCGTTTTTATCTTTTTTAGGAAAACCTGCCCAAATGACGTCAGTTGGTAATTTCAGCTCGACAAAGCCTCGGATTTTCCGTGTTTTGAATTTGATTAATTGAATGGAGTTGAACATTTCTTCAGTTATATCGCATCGGCTGGAGCACCTTACAATGGTTCCCTAGTATTTCTCTCACCAGTACAACCACCACATCCTTTCCTAGCCTCAAGCTGCTATTTCACATAATTCTATAGGTCAGGCTATTGGTGAGAGACAAATAGTCGGAAAGAATGAGCTCCGCCGTCGATGATCGAACCCGGAATCTCTAATTGACAGTCTGACTCGCTACCAACTGCCCTATAATGTGTTTAGATGACTCGTTTAAAGCAGTAGACCTTTAATAGTTCCGCAACGCTTCAGAATCAATTACCTTTAACAGTGTTTGCCTAGGTTTCCTAATGATTTCATTCATTAGGAAACCTCGGTAAACATTGTGAAATATCATGAGTTTTAACTGTCGCGGAATTATTACGGGTCTACTACTATAATATATTCGGTATACAATGACCGCTCTAGCATTATTATCCTCTGCTTTACTAATGAAAGGTTGTCTGTAAGAGTTACGCATTCATTGATCACAAGTAGGTCATCACGACAAATCAGTTTTCTATTCAAATAATCCAAAGCATAAAGAAACAAAATCAAGTAATAACAATTTATAGAAGGTGCTAAATTATAGATGCACAAGCTTGGGTGAGTGATTAAGTTTCAAATTGTCTTAAACAGGTATAGACGGATTTACATTTAACCACTCACTCGAATTTGTGTACCTTTACACGTTATTTAAATGCTATGAAGCAATCCTATTTCGCAGTGACCCAAGCCTGTGGTACAATAATGGTTTATTTAACCACTGTAAACGTGACTGTTTTCATGATCGCGATTTTGGACAGATATCGTCAATTGTAATGCTTTCAAAGGTCATCAATGCGTAACAAAAATACAGGTTTAAAAAGATGTTGAATTGATAGGAGTTACGCTGATTTGGACCCAATTTACGTCATTTATATCAAATGTACTTTCTTTTCTAGGGTTGACAATCGTAACCTATGCGGTATAGCAGTTGAAGGCTCGAAAAAGATGTAATGGTTGTAATGGTGGGATAAATATCAGGAATCCATTGTGAGGATCCCCTGTCGCGGCGATATGACCGAAAAATTGAAATTAAAAAAGCGGAATAAAACCCCATACATAAACAATTTTGATTTGCCCGAAAAACACAATTCGGTGACGGTGGGGATCATAGTTCGCGAAACAAACGCCTGTAGCACCACATGGGCGATCGTTGCATTTTAAATAAATTTAAAAGAGCAAAAATCGGAGAAAGGCCAATAAACCACCTCCTCCCCTTAAATTCAGTTTTTAAATAGAATGTCGTTGATAAACATATAAGAAAAATAACATACTTACATTCAAATATATCATATTTATTCCAGAAATCTTCATTCGAAAGTTCGTCACACGTTCCGTTGAAACAATACTTTACTGTCCATAATCCTACATCAATCCGAAATGAATAAAGCCGAACAGAATTTCTAAAACTCGCTGTATAGGCTATCCACCATCCATTGGTCGCAAGTCCGATAATCTGCATCACCAGTGCGACTGTGCTTAGTATAAGTGTTATTATAATAAAGGCTCGGCTTATTTGTCCTGCTTGGTTTCCGTTGGTCATCTTAGTTTATATGTAGTCTTCTTGTAAGTCTCTATCAACGCGATACCCTTTAACTTGTAGTCCTGTATAAAGAAGTCGGAAAGGAGAAATTTATTGTCAATTTGACACTTATTTCGCCATTTCTAGTGCATACTGAAAATCCGATTTCAACATCGTAGAAAATGGGTGAGAGAAAGGGAGAAATGCCTTTGGATATAAATATATAATTGTGCACCCATTTTTTGCACGTTTTAGATGAGTATCAAATGTTGTCATTTTCATTAACCAGGCGTTTTAGATACGCTTTGATTATTACTCACGTTCGTATGGATCAAAGAAGAGCTGTAAAAATTGGCTTGTGATTTTGAAATTTGCCTTCTGAAGAATATTTTAAATTGCTGATGGAAAAGCACGAGAATGTATTAATTTTAAAATAGGTAACCCTAACGGATCATCTCTCGGTAGTGCATAAAGTGTCGACCCTCGTCAAACTGTGCAGACTGCACAGGCTGACGCTGGTTGAAACTTGATGAAATTTGCTAATTTTCTTAATCTAGAATGAATATTCTTCCTTCCCGTGAAAGAATTGTTTACATCCTACCCCCGCTTGACCTCCAAAGGGAACCAATTTCTTTTTTTAAACGTGCATCTGGGTGCACGATTAAAAATCGTTTTGAAAAAGCAATAATGTCAATTCCATGATGTTCTTAATTGTAAAGATAGTTCCAATCAAACCTTTCTTAGCGGTCACCTGTATTCAGTAAGCGTCCTATATTGAGCATTTGCTTCATAGAGGTCTTAATGTAGTACAGTTATACTTTCACCAGTCAAGGTTGATCAACCAAATTGTGATATATATTTCTTCTGTCTGTCTATAATGTTTTCAATGTATTAAATGTTTTATTCTTCTTTACTTTATAAGTTTTATTGAACCAGAACTAACTACCGGCAACGACAAACTAAAAAAATCGCATTTAATCAAAGCAAATTTCAATGGCACACGTGCGTGACATTTCAAACAAAATTACATATGCGCATAGTGAAGACTTGGATCAGACAGCACAATCAATAGATTGCTACAGTAAGTAACATCATGAAATAAGGATTCGTCTCAACCAATCGCTTTCTGAATCGCCCACTCAGCGCCCCATTCATTCATTCATTCATCCATTCATTCATTCATTCATTCATTCATTCATTCATTCTTTCATTCATTCATTCATTCATTCATTCATTCATTCATTCATTCATTCATTCATTCATTCGATCATTCATTCCAAAAAATTACACTAACCATTCGAAAATGCTTGAAAATGATCATCACCAACATTTAACACAGATATCACTTGAAAAAATCGCGATTTCACTTACAAAAGAAATAAAGAAGCCAATTAAAGAAATATATGATTATTTATTCATGGGAGGTAATAAATATCGCTAATTTCGTTAATCCTGAATTTATTTTTGCGATATTTGATTACTTCCCTTTAATTTCACTCAAAACTCGCTCATCGCACTCATTCAATTTCGTTCAAAAATCAGTTCAAAACCAGTCCTGTCAATTTCACGATGTTGTTTAAAACTATACAAACTAAGAGTCCCTGTTTACAACCAAAGAAATTCTTGATTCACTGAGTTATTGTCAAGATTGCCAAATGTAGGTCCATTAAGGTGGTGGGACCGTAATTATTCCGCAACATTTCGGACAACATGTTCTTCACTATGTAAATTGAGGTTTCCTAATGATAATCATAAGGAAACCACGGTTAACACTGTTAAAGTTCGTTACCTTTTAAACGTTGCGGAACTATTATGTATTCACTACGATAAACACACATGTACTTGTTAAAATTTCCCGAACAGTCTTAGAAAAGAAATATAATTAATTGTAAAACCTTTTGGCAATGTAGAAATGCGTTTGTGATCAAGATTAATATAACGAGTTATCAGAAACGATCGCGTCTTATATTGCATCTGATAGTTAATGCATGGTTGCGTTTAATTAATGGAGAGTGTAAATTTCGCAATGCGACTGTCATGAAATACCCTACAGGACTTTTCCTAAAATACCCCGTAGTTTTATCAATGAAAAATATTTCCATGGAAAAACGTCGGTCGTGGTGTAGCTTTTGCCAAGTAAAGATTAATTAATCCACTTAAATATCTCTAATTGCTACGTTTGAAAATGGGTAAAATACATTTTTAAAACGTTTTACAATTAACAAATGGAGAGTTACTTTTTTAACTCGTGGGTGATGAAACATGTAAATGTATTCACACTTTATGAATAAACCAAGTTTTGTAGACTGTACCTCTATGAATTAAAAATGCTCTCTTGTCCTCTGATATCTTGATACCAAGAAAGTAAAATGGAAAGATATCTTCATATCTAGAGACATTTCTTTTTTGGACTGCTCTAAGCGCAAACTTACAAAACATGTTGCACACTGAAAATTGCTTTCACTGATGGATACAACTAATTTTTCTGCCAATCAAAATTGACGAATATTGAACATCACATTAGAAAATTAAATGAATTTATTTCTTTTTATATACTGTTCATTAGAAATGCCAAAATTTGACGCAAATTCTGTATGTTCGTTATTTTGAATTCTATCATGGCACGTGATTTTATGTCTATACAAAGCATGCAGTTGCGTCGTGGTTCAATGGGCGCCAATGGTCGAAAAAAGTTCCGAGTGGCTGTTCCATTCCGCATATGTACAAATCTTTATTGATGTCACATAAGGTAAAGAATATTGGCAAGGCAACCTGATATACCCCCCCCCCCCTCCAATTTTGTCTATATTACGAAAATATCTAAGGGCTCTCAAATAAGTGTAGGGGTATTATACTTTGCAAGACTCTCAAAATATCTTGGGCGAATTATACTTTATCAATGACGTAGTTCATGACGTAGTTTAAAATTATGTCGAGCATCGTTTACACAAGTTAACTTTATCCGGATGGATTGATAGATTAAAAATTGTACTTTACCCGACTGAGGAGTATTTTTAGAGACAGAAACTTTGAATCTTGTCGTAATCTATGTGATGAATAACAGGATGACATTGAATTGATGTTTGTTTTAACTTCACAACAACGAAATCGTGAAAATAAAGTGGAGATGGTCGATCGACAAGAAACCATCGCAATTGTTTGATTCATAAGGTATGTTAAGTTCGTTTGATAATTAATTTGATTGTTAAATACTCTTTCTCATGTAGGCATTTGAGGTTCTTAGCCGTTAGCATTTAGGCTTAATCCTGCCCCTTTCCTACGACCCACTGAAGTTAACTTGATGCGGTAAAAAAATAAATCCCTGGCCCACTTGAAATTTTGGATTGAAGATAGCGTGATAGATGCATATGTTTGTATGCTAATATTAACAAAACGAATTAAGAATAATTATGTTTGTAATTTTGTTCATTTTTCTTAATCAAATTTAGGGTCAAATTTAAAAGAATCGAGAGCTTATTATTGCTTACCGTCGCTTACTTTGGTGTAAAGGAATAGCTAGCATTATCAAATGAAACTAATCCGCAGTTGTTGTAGACTTGGTATCTTCGCATTTTATTTCCCATGGAATAGTGAAAATTAAGTCATGATAGAATTATAATAACAAGTTCTTACCGTTTTTTATTGAAAATTTAACCACGCTTCTGAGTTCTAAGGCTCAAGAATAATCCACTCGAGCTAAAGCTCTCGCGGATTATTTATTGAGCCTTAGAACTCAGAAGCGTGGTTAAATTTTCAATAAACAACGGTAAAAATTTGTTTTTCTATAATTACCCATAGAATGTATTTTGTATTAAAACACGATGGCGTAAATGCTTTTATCTTATAAGTATAGAAATATCCGTATGATAACATCCCGTATGATATTTTTTATGATATCACATAGTTATTTTTAGAACAATAATATCATACAGTTATTTTTAGAAACTTGCATTTCAGTTAGAAACATCGACGAAAACGAGACAAATAGAGATTATAAGATAAATATAATACATACTTAGTGTATTGTATGAAAAAATATCTAACTCGGTTGTGAGAATTGATAATTGTCTCGGCAGAGCCTCGACAATGATCAATTCACCCAACCGAGTTAGATATTTTTTTCCATACAAAACACTAAGTACGTATTATATATATATATATAAATATATGAAGAAGTTACATTGAACTTTATTTGCAATAAAATTCATATGTGTGCATACATGACGAAATAATGTAGAATTTAATTTGCAATAAAATTCATACGTCATGTGTTTTAGCGCCCATTTTTACTCAACGTCATCTTTAGCGTGCTAAATAAATCGCTTCAGTTTCTGTGAAATTCTTCCAGCCTTATCATTACTTTTTCAATAGTTTTACAATCAGAAAATGTTTAAATTTACAAAATTACACCCAAGAGAGGGAAAAATTTATTTCAGATTAGTGATCGTGTTAATATTGATACAATTTCATTTTCACTATGTTGTATCGATTAACAAAGTTTTATGGGGAGGAGTTATATGCAAAGAAAAATCATGGGGCTCCGCCCTCGGATTATACCTTTTGCATATAACTCAATCTCCATCAGACATTATTCATCGACACATCATAGCGAAAATGATATTATTTCATATGTAGAAGGATTACCTTACTGTGTTTATGATAATTTCGATTTAAAGTGTAACGATGATAATTCACGTAACTTTGGCTGGAACCTAAGTTGCGTAGATCTGAAGATTTTTATACAAGTGCATCAAGAATTTTATAGGTCGGCTTTGCTGATCTTATAATAGACCCTGTCACTAGACGAATAAATATATATTTCTTACTACTTCTTCTGCACATGCTTTCATAGGAATGCATAACGAACAGACTTGAACGAAGTAGACATTTTGTAAATTTACAAAACTGTCAGTAATTGATATTTAAGCAATAAGCAATATTTCTTAGAGGTCAAGTTCTGGTAAAATAAACCGAGATATACATATGAATGAGCTTTCTGAAATAAAAGTATACGCAGGAAGCAGAACCGAGGTGATTTATAAGATTTAACAGGTTTCCAAATCGATGTTAAATACGGTCTATACTGATTGAGCGACAACTTCTCTTAAGAGTCCAATTTCATTAAGTGACCAATTTACATGTTCAAAGACACTATAAGTGAAATCTCTGAATAAGAGGACATGAGACGGGTCTAATGGTTTCGAATATCATAAGATTTAGAAAGACTAAGGCTACAATTTTTGTACTTATTAAATCAACACGTCTTATTTATCATAATTCACTGTATAAAGCGACTATTTCCATAATCGAGGTTGCTTAACACATCTTTGGTTTAAACATATTTTATTCAAATAATTTACATGTTATAGACTTAAACAAAATCTATTTCGGTATTTAATGGTAGGGTAATACCCCGATTTGTGTCGTTTTGAATTATGATTTGCTTCATTGCTTTTCGAAAAATTCCCTAAATGTAAATTGTGGTATGACTAGTAAAGGGTTTTTCCTTGTCTATCAAGAAGTATGTTTACGTTCGGCGCAAAATAAGAACCTTTCTACACCATAGAAAGACATCATTAAATTGACAAGGGGGTGACTTTGGAATGATACTTGAATGGAATGCAATAAGTGCAATGAGTGAATTTCGGGTGAAATTAAAGGGCGCCAAACCAATATCGCGAATTATGTTCAGGATTGAACAAAATTTGCGACATCTTTTGTCTCACTTCATAAAAAAAGATTAAGTTTTCTATTTCTTCAAAATTCAATCAGGCACTCAAATTTAAATTATATCAGTGAAATCGCTATTTTTATAACCAAATTTATTTTGAACGTAATGGTTGATCTTATCTTTATAGTGATTTTTTAGCGTTTTGAATGGTTTAAGTGAGTGTTTTGAATGAATAAATGGAGCGTTGAAGAAGTGATTTAGAATGGTTTTGATTGAGATGAATTTCGATTTCGCGATGTAGCTAACTGAATTCATGAATCGTCTTGCGCAATACTTTGCCCAACCGTCCTAGAAGTGTACAGGCGCATTTTGTTAAAATATATCCTTTTGTTAGGGAAGTAAATTAATTTACTGCACTAAATACGTTTATTTAATGATATTGCCTTTCGTCATACAAGCAAACAATCTATTTTCGAAGATCAACCACGAATCAAATTCTTGTTACAGTTAAAAACATCGTGAATTGACATTCATCTCAATCAAAACCATTCTAATTCGGTCACTGAGCGCTCCATTCATGCATTCAAAACACTCATTCAAACCATTCATAAACGTCCCAAAATGACTAGAACTCATAAGATCAACAACTTCATTCAAAATAAATGTAGTTTGAAATTGATTTCAATGACATAATTGAATTTGTAAGCGCCTGATTGGTTCATGAAAAACTACGTAGCTATACATGGATTTCGAATTCATTTTTTTTTATTTGTTTGTTTGAATGAGTTTTACGCCGCTTTCAACAATTTCGCAGTTATATCGCGGCGGCCGGAGTACCTAACAATGAATTCCTGGTATTTATTTCACCTGTACTACCATTACACCCTTTCCTAGCCTCCGACTGCTATCTCACATAGGTTTACGATTATCTACCCATTGGTGAGAGACAAACGTCGGAAAGGATATTTGCCGCCACCGGGGATCGAACCTACGACTTCCAGATTGGAGGCCTTATGTCTTACCAACTGCGCTATGGTGGCGGCCCATTTTTTTTCTTTTTTTTTTTATAAAAAGGAGTTAATAAATATCGCTAATTTTGTTCATCATGAACAAAATTAGCGACATTGATCATCTCCCTTTAATTTCACTCAAAACTCGCTCCATACACTCATTCAATTTTATTCCAAGATCACTCACCTTGTCAATTTCATGATGTTCATAACTGTAAGCAAAAGGGAGTGTACTTTTCTACGGATTGTTGAGTTTAATACATTGTATAGGGTGTCATTTCTATTAAAACCAAGCTTCCGGGTCGGTACGGGTCTGCAATCCATGTTGTAAACGTGATTTCAGTGGAGGGAAGTATTTCGTTGTTATTGTCAGTTTAAATCGGTCAAGTTCCAATTATCAAAGAAGTGATATTACCAATGGCCTGGAAAGTTTTTTTTCCTGAAACAAGATGTAAAAAAAAAAAAAAAAAAAACGGAGAGGGAAATCATTTTCCATTCAGCTTGGTGAAAAATATTCTCCGTAGCCAAGTAATATTTTCCCCTTTACAATATGAAATATAATCAATAGGAAGGTAGAAACATTTCTCGACAGAGAGGTAAAAAGAAAACCGCAACAAGGTAAAAAAATGGCAGGATGGTTAAATTTTCTCGTAACAATGTAAAGATTATTCCTATATAGTCCAGTCAAAATAGCGAAATATGGCCTCAAACCAAAACAAATTGCAACAAAAACGTTCTTGGCTTTTTTGAGTAGCTTGACCATCCCTAGATGACATACTAAAAGTAGGACAAAATCGGAGGATACGTATTTTGATTTTTCCGTACATTTTGATACCCACTAGTAATGCCTGTAATACAACCAATTTAATGAGAATATTGTATGATATTCCTGGAATAAAACTGATTTGTGCAAGAAAAATAAATCAAATATCAATTGAATTACCTCTAGACATAAAACCACAACTTTTGGATTGAGTAAAAAATACGACATTTTAAACATAAAAAGACAAATTCAAATTAATCTTACCCCACCCAATTGATTTAACATTAGAATGGATAGAAAAATAGCTTCTGGTATTGAAACATTTCGATATATACACCTGTCAACAAATTTAAAACAGAATTGTTTTATTGGATTGATCTATTTGTATGTCTGTCTATCCCACAGGCAATTGTTTCGTGAAAAAAGACCATGTATCCAACATTTGCTCATGTAAACTCTCCCATTAGTCACTGAAATTAAATTTTGTTACTTCCTAAGTCTTAAATAATTATGTTGACAGAATTGTTATCAAGTTATTTTTTTCTTGATAATTTTCCTTTTCATTGTTACCATTTTGTGTAAAATATGCTAGAAATGGTGAGAGTTGATGAGATACAGGACTAGTTTGACACATTTTCTTATATAATAACGCGTATTTGTGTATTTGACGACAATTTAATAATGAAGTTGCCTGTGATCTGTCTGTCTATGAAAAATTTTCTAAAACTTCAATTCCAAACAATTCAAAATGAAGGTATATATGTCACTAATCTAGTGTTACATTTCTTTTTTAATTCAATATAACAATGACACAAAGAACCTTTTAAAATTCTGAAATTACCTTACCTAAATCTTTAAAAGAGGGTTCGCATAAGTAAGACACGACTATAAAACTGTGGTCATTTGATAACCTTAAAGGGGATTACCACAACTGCATTAAGATCAAATTTTATATAGTAAATTTTGTTGTAATTTCATATACATTAAAAATCAAAAGTTTTCGCTTGTACAAACTTGTCTAATCTTAGTAATAATATGTCTTATACTTTAAACCATTGAAGCCTAAAAAAAAATGATAAATTATGTGTCTTGGATGGCATTCTAATAACGATTAACCCAAATTGTTCTCCAGGTTCTCTAATTCAATGTTTTTTGGTTAAAATTTTAAAATTTTCGTAATTATCCTTCTTTTTTTCTTACATTAATCAAAATTAAAGAATAATATGGTAGAAATTGGAAATAGTTTCTTACAACCCCTAATTAACATTTATTACATCAAGACAAGTTATTTCAAGTTTCGATTGTTTGAAGGGGGGGGTTATGCCGTTTTCAACAATCTTTCATGTATATCGCGGCGGCAGCAGCACCTTCATGGTATTCTCACACCAGTACCACCATTACATCCTTTCCTAGCCCACAGCTGCTTATCCACATCGGTCTACGATTATCAACCCATTAGGTATTTATTTCAAGAACATAATATGAGATTGATATAATTTTATAAACAAAACTGGTAGATAATTGAGAATTGTTAAGGTTAGGGTCCTTCACATTTTTCAAAAATAAAAAAAAAAACTCTTCTTTCTCATCTTGTGGAAATATGCTTCGCAAATTTGATAGGGGGTCAAATTCACAAACCTGTTGAATCATTTCTTGATTCATGTTGAATTTATTAGCCAATGATCAAGTCAACTAATTTAAAACTAAGATTGAGGTTTCCTGAACTTTTTTTTTAAATCAACACGTTTTTCAACCATTTCAAATCTTATGCCTCGCAATATAGAGGGCGTTGTAATCGATCTGCATGGTGTACCAGGAGAAATTCGTTAGACAACTTCATTCCAAATGAATATTTATGTCTCACATAGTCTGTCATTTTAATAATTTTGATATACAAATTGTTTGTGAACATTCATTTGATGAAAAAATTTTGAAAACACAAGCTTGTAATCATTTGTTCTTCATTCATTTTTAAAGGAAATGTTGGCATTACATTCTCACAAGGTTTTGAATCATTTCATATTTTTGCTACTAGTAAAGCATACTCTCTTCGTATAGTGTTTAAACTAATGACGAATACTTATCCACATCAAAATTAGTTTATTGAGTATTGTTTTAACTAAAAATTAAAACTTCTAATGAATTGGCAATCAGAGCACTTTATCTCCAATTCATTCCTATGCCATTCTTCAATTTAACACATTATTTATGAGAAAAGTTATCGAAACTCGACAAATGACAAACAAAACCTGTATCCTACGTCATTGATGTGATGCACCTGTTTAAAAAAAATCAATTTAAACTTTCCTAGCGCCTAATATTAAAATCGCAAAATCTTAAACGCAAACTTTTGACATTCACAGTTTACCTTAGTTTATCAATTAACTTTAAAAATAAGCATTTGAATGGGACCAACATCACATTGCAATTGAAAGAACCAGTACCAGATAAATCCACCGTCATCACAGTGCAGATGATTGTGCGCTGGGATTCCAATTACGGTTTTCAAGTTTCGATCTCTGACAACAGCACACCCTGTCCGACACTTGTCTCCAACCAACGGGTAAGGAATTTCCTGGTAGTAGCCATGAGAATACCAAAATCATGGCTAGGTCCTCTGTTTGTAGTGTGATGAATTGTTAATACAGATGTTATATCCTTTCCGAACAAAACAGGTGATCTTTTATCGGCTTAGAACTTAAAAAAGTATTAAATTTGAGTGAATCTTTTGCTTTTGGAAATCTTAAATGGCTTCAAGGTAAAAAATTGTGAAAAGAATTTAGATTTTTTTTTTAGAAATACTTTGTCCAAAACATTCAGCCCTAATGTTTAAGTATATCAAATCTAGCAAATCTAGCAATTGTTTATAAACATTAGGTCAAACTAGTGTGTTCTTGCAACATGTTTTCACATAATACTAGCATTATCCCTACCAGGCTATTTTGGTGTGAAAACTGGGATTTTTTTTATCATTTAGTTACTCTCCCCCCCCCCTCCCTCAAAACTTTTTATACATGAATGTCTTTGTGCTTTGTATAGTACTAGGTGTAGCTCAAATTCCATAATAGGATGAGGCAATAAGACAATTCCATGGCTCTTGGTACGATACAAATAAGCCAATGGGCTATGTAAAACTTTTTCTCATAGAGAATTTATTTATTTTCAAAATGCAATATAACTCTTATGTACAACAGACGGACAACCCATGAAATACGTTATTCTTGTATATTCTTAAGAACATGTCGACCAAAGACAATATCTAAAGGTTTAGATAAAATTAAATCTAAATTTTGGAAAGATTTTTTTTTTTTTTGATGTGCTAAATAAGACTGGTGAATATATTTACAACTATTCTTAGTTACACTTGCTCACCTAAAATTTTGTACATGTTGAAGGGGGGGGGGGGGTAAAAAGGTTCAAATCGACTTTGACTTGGACATTGAAAAGACTTGGGACTGTTAAAAATGTTTCAGACCTATTTCATAGAGCCAATGCCCCCTTTTTTGCCATAGCAACCGTTTTCTACTACTTTGCAATGTTAAAGTGAAAGGGTGGGGTAAGATGTTTTACAAATTATCTCTAAAACCGACCAAATAACAAAGAATATCCTATTTTCAATTAGAGAATAACTTAATACAATCCGCTATATGGCTTTTGATATACCGACAACTTCTACTTTAGATTTAAACATGTTTTCTGTCAAAAAGTCTTTATAGGTTCAGTTGGGAAAATTCTATGATAAAAATCGCGAAAAAATCAAAATACGCATCTTCCGATTCTGTCCTACTTTATATATGTTAAATGGGTATGTCTATGGATGTCAGAAAACACAATTTTGTTTTTGTTGCAATTTGTTTTGGGTCCTACCATAATTTGACTGGACTAATAGACGGGAAGCAAATTCTTGACAGCAAGGTAAAAAATACTCCCAACATCATAGTTAAGGTTATCCCTGCGGCAAGGTAAAAATTCTTCTTGCAGCACGGTTATAAAAATTATCTGAAGGGAGAATCCCAGCCAGGTAAAATAAATCAATCCCGAAGTTAGGTGGACATTTTTAACCACAGCGATGTAAAACAACAAAACAAATAAAAACAGCCTGGTAAAAAAGTGTCCCCTCGGCATGGTAACAAAATTATCCCGCAAAGAAGTCAAATGTTTTTTTTCCAACAGCGAGGGAAAAGATTCTATCACAACAGGGTCAAATATTTTCCTAATTGCAAAAACAGAATGTATCCTTGCATTAAAAAAAACCTGAAGCAAGGTTAGAAAATCCTCGCAGAATGAATTTCTGGTGACGAGATGAAGACTTTCCATGCAGCTTGGTAAAAAACAATCCCTGTAACAAGGTTAAAAAGAAAAGTTCCCCACAGCAATGGTAAAAATAATAAAATTCCAAGCAGCAGGGTAAAATAATAAAGAAAAAAAACAAAGAGCAAGGGAAAAAAGTTTCCTGTTGCAAGGTTAAAAATATCAATATGGATTTTACAAAACTTCATCGCATCGTAGTTAAAAATTCTCGTAACGTGATTGATAATTTTCCTTGCAGCATGGTTAAAAAAATCCCGCGGCAAAGTAAAAAAAACATGGCAGCAAGGTTAAACTTTTACGCAGTGAGATATAGCTTTTCCCCTCAGCAATGTATAAGAAAAAATTCACGCAGCATGATAAAAACAATTTGCGCGGAGCAAGGCGAAAAAATTATCCATGACAGGAAATATATTTACCACGTAGCAAGGGAAAAAGATTTTCCCCTAGACGTGGTGGGATAAAATACGCTACCGAAAGGTAAAAAAAAAATCCCCGCAGTCAGTTATGTTTTTTCAAGCGCGTTCAAGCTGAAATTACGACGTTTCAGTAAGAGTTAACCATCCGTTTAAATGATTTTGAAATACGAAAATGTCGAAGTTTAACAGTCACCACTATAAAATAGAATTACCCATAAACGGTCCGAAATCGGTAAAAAAATCGAATTCGTTTGAAACGGTCAACATTTCATTAAAATTGATCAAATTTATTCCACATTTCGTTTGCCTAGAAAAGATTTTTAAGCGTCTGATTGGAGGTTGAAGACATGCATATTTGAAAGTACGCAGATTTTTTTAAAGGGAGGTAATAAATATCGCTAATTTCGTCCAATTTAGACGAAATTAGCGATATTGAATTATCTCCCTTAATTTTCATTTAAGACTCGCTCCACATACTAATTCAATAGCGTTCGATAAAACATTTCAAAATTATCAAAATTGTCAATTTTACGATGTTGTGTACTGTAACTCTGAAAACGAATGAAATAGAAAATTGCTTTGTTATTGACCCTGCTCAAGCTGGTAATGTTTCATTCCTGATGTACGCAAAGCTTTGGCAAACAGTAAGGAAACAGATATGCACAAACGTGCAGTAAGCCACACTGTTTGAAATGTTCAAAACTTATCTGAGAATTTAAATTCAGCAGGCTATAGTTCAAGTTTCCGGACAAAACACAAATGTAAACCACGCCACATTTTACGTCACTAATAGCTGAACGATCAAGAAAAGACGACAAAGCCTTAAGCAAGTTAGGAAGCTATATATGGAGTAACGTCGGTGGAAAAACCAAATTGTCGTAACAAAAGCTTATGCCATACATTTTGGGTGGCCATTGTCAGAATTTCTAACGTCTAACGCAATTTTTATTTCAATTAGTCCTAGTTTTCCAAACCATACGACCTAGTCCGTGATCATACTCGTATACGTCTCGTGTCCAGGGTCGATGAGAAAAATCGTATTCCTGAGTGTTTGGGGGTTCTGCCGCGTGTATTCTCGATGAGACCCTAATTGTTTCGAACAACACTGCAACACAAACTACGGCCACTAAGATACCGCCGGCCCCTGTAATTATGAGGGACCAAGGTTCTTTGAAAGGGGAAGGTCCCGGGTCCAAGTTCTCTTCATGAGCTTCCTGCACATTTTGTCCATATCGGATTGCTGCAACTAATGCTAGTATCCCTGTAAGATAACAAGGATAAATTATTCGATATTTATAATATGACCTACGTCGCGGGAGTGATATAACCCCTTTGAAAATTTTTGATATTACACAGGTGTTATTACACTTGTGGAATAATTATGTAAATTAGCTGAGGGCGAATAGCAACGCTTTTTTGTAACCGCGAAAATGACGTCATAATGTATATATTGTAACGTCAGTTTTAAACTGCGTTATAAGTTTCGCGGAAAATTGAAATGTTGAATTTCAAGAATTTTGACGATTTTTAGCAAAAAATTCGGGTCATATTATAAAGAGAATATAAAATTTGTGCGAATGAAATACAGAATTAATTAAACTCGTCATCTATAAACAGATAAAAACTCGGCACAGCCTCGTTTTTATCTGTTTATAGGTGACTCATTTAAGGTAGCAATGGACACATGGTCTCATTTTTTTTCCGTCCAATGATTTTTTTCTTGATCACATATGTGGTAGATTAACATTGCGTAGTCATTATATCAAAATTTGAAGGTACCTTTCAACGTTTTTATGCTAGAGTTATCTGCCCTTGAGTGGTATAGGTCTTTTTTCAGTAAAACGGTTAAATTCGTTTTTTGTCTAGTATAAACTCTGTACTAGGTTGTAGCCATAAAACACATACTTTTTGATAGACCTTATACATGTACACAAAGGCTATTGACAAGAAGATTTCTCTTTGATCAATTGCATTTGCACAATTTGATTTCAAAAGTTAAAAATGCACTAATTTTTGTAATTTTTATGGGTAAAAATGCCACAAAAACCTATTTTTTTGAAGAAATTACCCAATGCTTTTTTCTTATTTTCCGATATGTTTATAACCTATATTTTGCCTTTATTTGGTAAAAAAAATCAACATACCTTTCCATGCAAATAAGAAAGTTTTTCGTTATTTTACAGTGACCTCTCCTAATCGAATGACGGTTTTAACGCATTTTTATTGTTAAATTTAATGATCCAGTCATTCAATTAATATCAAATGTTGAAAAGAAGCTTAATTATGAAGTTTCACCATCATTATTCTATGTTATTTCCTTAAGTAGAATCTTACGAAACTCGGTCTTTTTAAACAACGCGCAAAAAGAGCCGTAAAATAAACGACATCAACTTCCTGTTTAAAGAGTCGGGAGGCCGGTGTCCATTGCCACCTCTATAAATTCAGTATTCCATGACCACTCATTCAATATCCTCTTTTTATACGCAGATTTAATTTCAAATAATAGTTATGGCCATTCTTGCGTACAAAAGAGGGCATGTCCTTTTAATGATTTGGATCATTTTTTTCAGGCTGCTTGAAGTAGAACAACCAACCCTAGAGTGCTGACAAGCTTCGGTTTTTTTCGAGATTATTTACGCAAAAATATCATTCTCACCATTTGGGATTTCATTGGCTAAAGGGTTGCCGCTGGAAACAACGCAGTTTCTGCTCTCAAGGCTCGACTAAATGACGTAGTTTTGGACCTTAGATGACAAAACCTAGCTTTTCATTTTCTAAGAAATATTCTGCCTAATGTCTTGGTTGATTCAGCCAAAAATGTGACATCCAACTTGAATATTAGGTAAATGGTGACAATCAGACGACTGGTTGCGAAAATTATTTGTCCCACAACTAAAACGTATTACATTTTTCACTTCCAATGTGATCTTTTAACTACAGTTAGAAACAACGTGAAATTGACAAATTGGGTGATTTTGGACTGATTATGGAATTATATTGAATGAGTGAGTGGAGCGAGTATTGAATGAAAGTTAATGAAGGTAATCTAATATTGCTTATTTCGTCTAACTTGGGCGAAATTAGCAATATAATATATTACCTATTTTGAAAAGGACTACATACAGTTAATTACATCGTGAATTTGACATTTAACTCAATCAAAACCATTCTAAATCGCTCACTCAGTGCTCCATTCATTCATTCCAGACACTCACTCGAACCATTCAAAAACGCTCCAACCTTACAGAAAAACATATAACAACAACAACTTCGTTCAAAATAAAAATAGCTGGGGAAAAATCTGGATTTCACTTATTCAATTGAAATTGTTAGCGTATAATAGGTTCTTGAAGAAATATGGAGCTATCTATCGAACTTGTATGCATATTTTATCAAAGGGAGGTAATCAATATTGCTAATTTTGTTCATCCTGAACAAAATTTGCAATACTGGCTTACCTCCCGTTAAATTCACTCAAAAGTCGCTCCACACATTCATTCAATTTCATTCCTTAAACATTCCATAATCATTCACCCTGTCAATTTCACGATGTTGTTAACTGTACTATCCAATTTGTGTGTCTTCAAGAACCAATCAGACTCTTTGAATTCCATGTCAGCCAAAATAATCTTAGAATAATTTGATCAATTTCAGTGACAGGTTTGTCGTTTTGAACGATTTAGAATTGTTTTTAACGATTTTGAAGCGCTTTTGAGTGATTGGAGCGAGTGTTTGGAATGAATGAATGAATGGAGCGATGAGGGAGAGATTTAAAATCGTTTTGATCGAGGCGAAAGTCTACGAGGTGACAAACAATCAGGGCCGAGGTTATAAAACTTTTCTCGGGCTCAGGCTCAATTTTCTCAATTTTTTTATGTATAAAAAAATAAATGAAAAATTAAATTAAAGCCGTAATTGTGTTTCATTAGTCATTCAAATGTATAAACATAAAATATTATATAAATAAGTTGTTATAAATAACAACTTATTAATATCATCTTTTATTTTCATATGTTCATTTTAATTTGAAATTTGAGAACATTGAGCCTGAGTCTAAGAAAAGTTTTATAACCTCGGACCAAAATGTGCCGTTTGACCGAACATTTGTACCTGCAAGAGCTGAGAATGCTGATGCCACTCGCCAAACATTTTGATTACATTTGTTGTATACACCATCTTGGCTACAAAACAACACTTTAAGGATACACGCCAATGTAAGTAAAGTAAAGATGGCAGCCAGCACAGTTTCTATCTGATATTCTATCATCTCATGGTTGATGAGTCCTGTGATGGAAATATAAAGAGAATTATTGTTTTGGAGTACAATTGGTTAGTCTTTTAATTTAAGGGATGAATGGCTATGCATGATCTGTATTTCACCTTAAAAACCTCAATAAGTAATCAGACGATATTAAAGCAACATATGTTAAGGTTCATGTAAAGTGTTTGAGACCCAATTGTAAGGGCACTTCATTTGCCAAGAAATATAAGACTCGTCACGCATAAAGAGGCAATCTAAGAAGTGCAAAATATATGGACCTTGGTCAGACTTTGTGGGTTGGTCATACTACCTTTTAAAACACATATTTTTGAAAAGTTATATTCAAATGACATCGATGGATTCCATTCCATTTTCAAATATTTTATGGTGTTCCTAGATGATCCTTTTTCGCGTGACGGGTCGTTCATTTAGGCGGAAGGGATGTTGTGTTTTTTTTTTTCTATTTTTGTTAAAAAAATATCCCCGTAATTATTCTTGTTTTGGTAAAATGGGACGAGATGCAAAGCCTAAATGTTTTGGCGAAAGTCATGTAAGCTGTTTCAAAGAAACAAACATTTTTTCTTAAAATTAGTGTTCTCTTTTGAAATGTAATTAGAACTACACATAAAGGGGTATTTTTAGATTTTAGGTGGAAGAATTTTAATATATAATACGTACTGAGTGAATTATATGAAAAAATATCTAACGAGGTTGGGAGAATTGATCATTGTCGAGGCTCTGCCGAGACAATTATCAATTCTCACAACCGAGTTTGATATTTTTTTCATACAATACACTAAGTACGTATTATATTTATCTTATTTCCTCTATTTGTCTAGTTTTTGACGATGTTTCTTACTGAAATCCAAGTTTCTAAAAATAACCGCATTATATCATTGTTCTAAAAATAACTATGTGATATCATAAAAAATATCATATGGGTTGTTATCACACAGATATTTGTATAGTTATTAGATAAAAAATAATAGCACTTACCATATATTGTCGATACTCATTGGAATCATCTCGTCAAGACGATTACAATGAGTATCGACAACATAGTTTTTTTCGCGAAAAAGATTTTAGAGTGGCTTTGCCCACCTCTTATCTGCACCTCTTTAAAATGCACGAATATTGGGGCTTATGGGTTGCAAATAAACAGTAACATACTTTCCGGTCCCGTAAAATAATTCTCCCTGAATGCATTTAAACTGTCGGTTCCGCACGTTCCCTCAGAGCAATAGTTCACATACCAGAGACCCATTGAAAACTTTAGTTCCCGTCCTACAACGTTAAAATCGAGTACCAGCCAACCGGGAGTGACCAATCCAATACATTGAAGAATCAGTGACACAGCCAGCGCTAACAAAATGGCGGCGTAGAAAACCCGGACACACGTATTCATCTGTCTAGCGTTTTGATTGGTTGTCCGAGGAAGAACTGTGGTGCTGTCTCCATATAGAAAGCTTATCTTGAGCAGATCTTGCACCAACTATTATTGCTGCAATTTCACAAGATATTTTTTCCTAAAAGAAAGTAAATCGTTGTATAAAATGAACGTTTTCGATGCGTTATAGACATACGCCAACAGTAACAAACCGGGCGTTAACGGAGAGAAAACGTGGATTAATCAGCAATTCCTCGTGCCGTTAAGCCCGGCATTTTTTACATAAATATTTTCATCCCCGGTCGATACATTTGATTAATTTTAATGGTCACTGATGTTTCAAAGAAAATTCGTTCGCCCTCAAAATAAAACCAACACAATTTGTTGAAAATACTTTACGGATTCGTTTCTAAAGAGTTTTCGAACGTTCTAGAATAGTTAAATGCGTAAAAAATAATCATGGTCATCGTATATATATCTAGCATATTTGAAAAAAATGTTCTTATTCACACGGTAACATTTTTGACGTCACTAGTTTACTTAGCAACGTCTGCATAAACAAACGTGAATGTTACACGCATAACACAATATCTCTAACATGTTTGTAGGTGTGTAGAAAGCTTAAGGCGGTTGAATTAAAAGCTTCCCCTTTCCTTTTGAATAAAAACGTTTGCTTTCGCAACCTTTTAAGTGATTTTTGAGCGATTTTGAATGGTTTGAGAGAGTGCAAGGATTGATTGAATAGAGCGTTGAGTGAGCGATTTAGAAAGGTTTTGATCGGAATGAGTGTCAATTTCACGATGTCCATAACTGTAAGAGTACCCTTTCTTATCTGCACCATTGGGTACATGTATGTACTTGAGAAACGTGAGAGCTTTATATCCAGTCGCTCAAAAGATATGAAGCGTTTATGGCTTTTATCGCAGATACATTTAACAACATTGTGAAATTTGACAAGGTGAATAATTTGGGAATTTCTTTAGCAAATAGCGATGTTTATTAACCTCCCCACCCTTCAATAAAATATGCATACAAATCGGTAAAATCATTCCACCGTTTCATGATTGAATAGTACATGTATTTATTTAATAACATCTGATTAGTCCGTGCAGATCCCAAAATTAGAAAAAGTAGCAGTTTTTTGTGAAAGGAGGTAATAAAATATCGATTATTTCGACCCATTTGAACGAAATTAATGATATCAAATAACCTCCAATTAAAATATCCAAATTTAATTCCATACCGAAAACTTTCTAAATTCTTTCACGTTGTCTATTACACGATATTAATAACAATAGAGTTTTAAGCTGTATATTCAGTCAAAATGCCTGTAAACGACACACACAGGCGATCATTTCTAATGTCTTCCAAGGCAATTTTATGTTTATATTTCACACGTGATTGTTTAATCATCATACTTCTTGTCTTATTTTAGATTTACAACCTATAAGACATAAGTCGGATAATGAAACAGTTGCGTGTGATTATGTACCTTAAGCTATGTCACGCATGTACTTATAAAAAAAAAGAGTAAACCCCGGTGCATATCGTTAACTGCGTATAATCCACGATATTCTCCTGACAGGGCGGAGCCTAAGCAACGATCCGATGCACGCAAGGCTAAGGAATATCAGCTTTTATTTATTATTATTCACTTCTTAAGGTTCATGTAAAGTGTTTGAGACCCAATTTTAAAGGAATTTCATTAGGCTTCATTAGCCGAGAAAAAGCAGTATGTCCAGGTATATTATATATCAAAATGAAGGTATTCATGAGCACAAGCAGTTAAGCAACATAAGACCGCCATAGCTATAGCGGTATAGCCAAAACATTGTGGAAAAGTGTCATTTTGTTCAGAACAAGCAATTGCACGACGGTTGGATAAAAATGTCCCATATTTTAACAAAGTACAGTCTAAAGTACTATCCAGGTAGTACTACAAACGTTGATATAAAACTCAGTCTCAAAAGGCTCTTTTGAAACAATCAATTTCCATCTATTTTGTCAACATACATGTCAAACCGGTTTGGTCTGTTTTCAAAATAGATGTTAGGTATGGTGCAACATCGTACCATAATATTGTGAATTATTTTTTGAGATTTATTTCAAATTACAGTTTTTTAATTCAATGATATGTAATAATTTACTATATATTCATCATTCAGTGAAATAGAAAATCATATATTGCTAAACAACCTTACATGTATATAAACTATTTATGTCCATTTATGTTGTGATAACACACCATACCCCACACGGAACTACACGTTTACAAAATTAGAATGACATATATAACATATGTGTGTATAAAATAAGTCAAAATTAATTGCTTGCATAACTACGTTTTGGACCCGAATTTCATACCTACGGTTGTAGTACTACCTAGATAGTACTTTAGACTGTACTTTGTTAAAATATGAGCTGTTTTTTTTAAAACAATCATGCAGTTGCTTATTCTCTACAAAATGACCATTTCCACAATGTTTTGGCTTTACCGCCATAGCTATGACAGTCTTATGTTGCTCAACTGCTTGTGCTCATAAATAGCTTCATTTTGGTATATAATATACCTGGACATACTGCTTTTTCTTGGCAAATGAAGTGCCCTTAAAATTTGGTCTCAAACTCTTTACATGAACCTTAAGATAGACGACCTGATTAACTTGAAACAGTAAAGGGTAGGGTTGTTACCAAACCCCCGTAACTTCAGCTTGTCTAAGCTGAAGTTACGAGGCTTTGGTAACCCAAGTTACCAACGGTGAAATGTTTTCACTTTCTCTAAGCACGTGAATCTTGTTGGTTTTAGGATACAGTCATTTGCACGAGTTCACGATTATTGCCGACTTACTTTTCAATGAACCCAAAAAAATCAAAAGTTTACTCGTCAAATTATGTCACGGCCAAGCCTCGCCCCAGCCAGTTCATTAATAACGCAGAATACATACAGCCCTATTCAAGCTGTACACGCAATATGTCGATTGGGTGATCGAAAAACAATAGATAGATTCTACTTACTTTTCCCAGAAATTTCTCTCATCGGTGTGTAAATCCAGTCGATTATGCCTAGAACTCACTCAAATCAATATTTACCTGTTTAGGTAATATACATGAAAGTCAAGTTAGTATTGGTTTTTCCTACATATTGACAACTCAGCATCCACTGTGTAGCAGCCGATATTTTCATACGCGACTGAGTGTTCACTCTTGTATGTAGGCCTAACATAACTAATGCCTATATAACACAACATTATATCATCTGCATTAAGCAGTCTACACACCAAAGAATGTATGCAGTTATTGAATCGAGATAAAATTTTAACTCTTTTTATTTCATTTATTTCCAACAAAAAATCAACATGCTCACATTTTAAAATCTTTCTACCTATTTGCGGTATTTTCTGTCGTAGGAAGAGCTTTGGCAAACGGAATATACTAAAATCAGCCTGCACAGTAATGCAGTCTGATCTAAGCCAACACAACCTGCTGTCTATTTTATCATTTAAGAAGAGACCCGAGCCAGTCTAGTTGAAATGTCCGAAAGGTTTTTAAAACAATGTATCAAATTTCAATAAGCAACGGGTACCGCACGATTTTATGGCTACGGCGAGATATGGGCGCCGCACGGGCTCCGTAAGCCAAATGTAAACAAGGCTTAAACGGTTTCGAATGATATAAGATTGAGAAAGAATAAGGCGACAGCCTTTATACTTATGAAAACAACACGTCTTATTCATCATGATATACTGTATAAAGCCTAGTGTACGTTTGCCGCGGTCGCCGTACGATATCGCAGCCTTCGATTTTTTGCATAATATTTTACACATCGTACGGTTTTATTTTATACGGCGTATGTGTTCATAAAACCGTGCAGTTCCGTACGTATTTTCATAAAACTGTCAAAATAATCATTGAGGTGCCCATGCGCCGATCGCAAGATAATCGTACGAACCCCGCACGTAGACCGTGCGATTTGTCAACTATTTACACTATAACCGTGCGGTCGCCGTACGATCATCGTTCGGTACCCGCGTAGGATCATCTGTAAAAGAATTATAGGCATAACATTGTACAGTTGCCATGTGATGTCCGTATGGCGGTCGTGCGATGCCTCTACGACGAGTCTACGGGGTACGATCTCCTTGCGGTTTTGCGCTTTTTAAAAGCTTGTATAACTATTTTTTATTCAAAGTCGCAAGGGTCCACGGCACCCGTAAAACCATACGATGATCGCACCGTAAGGACCCGTATGCCGCCGCACGGACACCGCATGATTCTTTGGTTTCGGCGGGTTTCGGGCGCCGTACGGGCTCCGCAAGCCAAATGTAAACTATGCTTCAAGCGACAATTCCCATAATCGAACATTTTGTTTGATTTCCCATTAAGAGGTTGCTTAACACATTATTGTTATTAGACTAAAACAGAGTCTATTTCAGTATTTAATGGTAGGGTAATGCCCCGATTTATGTCGTTTTGGATTATATGATTTGCTTCATTGCTTTTCGAAAATTTCGCTAAATGTAAATTGAAATATGACTGGTAAAAGGTATATCCCTTGTCTATCAAGATATATGTTTACGTTCGGCGCAAAGTAAGAACCTTACTACATCATAGACCAACATCATGAAATTGACAAGGCGAATGACTTTGGAATGATATTTGAATGAAATGCAATGAGTGCAATGAGTGAATTTTGAGTGAAATTAAAGGGCTGTAAACAAAAATCGCGAATTTTGTTCAGCTTGAACCATTTTAATTCGCTCCTTTAGTGCTCCGTTCATGCATTCCAAACACTCACCCAAACCATTCATAAACGCTCCAAAATGACTAAAACTCATAAGATCAACAACTTCATTCATAATAAATGAAGCTCAAAAATGATTTCATTGATATAATTGACATTGTAAGCGTCTGAATTGTTCATGAAAAAATACGTAGCTATTTATAGATTTTGTATTCATTTTTTTTATTATATGGGAGGTCATAGATATCGCTATTTCTTTCATTTTGAACAAAATTAGCGACATTGATCACCTCCCTTTTAATTTCACTCAAAACTGGCTCCACACACTCATTCAGTTTTTCCAAATATCATTTATCTTGTCTATTTCATGATGTTCTTAACTGTTAGCAAAAGGGAGTGTTGTTGTCTACGGAAGGGTGGGTCTAAAATATTGTATCGA
This sequence comes from Fragum whitleyi, assembly GCA_948146395.1. NCBI lineage: Eukaryota > Metazoa > Mollusca > Bivalvia > Cardiida > Cardiidae > Fragum > Fragum whitleyi. Next base: position 71,035,492 of record OX411546.1, read on the forward strand.
GTGTTATTTCTATTAAAATCCAGCTTCCTGGTCGGTGCGGGTCTGCATTCCATGCTGTAAACGTGATTTCAGAGGAGGGAAGTATTTTGTTGTTATTGTCAGTTTAAATCGATCACGTTCCATTTATCAAAGTACTGATAGTACCAATGGCTTGGAAAGTTTTCCACGAAGCAAGATGAGATGTAAAAAAACGGGAAAAAACTCCCGCAGAGAGGGAAATCCTTTTCCATGCAGCTCGGTGAAAAATAATCTCCGCAGCCAAGTAATATTTCACCTCTATAATATAAAAAAAATAATCAATAGGTAGTTTGAAACATTTCCCGACAGCGAGATATAAAGAAAATTTCAACCAGGTCAAAAAAACAAACAAACAAAAAAAACTGACAGCATGGTAAAATTTCCATGCAGCAATGTAAAGAATATTTTTCAGGGAAGTAGAAATTCATGGCAGAAAGGTAAAAGTATTCCCAACATCAAGGTAAAAATTATACCTGCAGCAAGGTAATTATCCTTCCTGCAGCAAGGTAAATATACTTCTTGCAGCACGGTTAAAAAATACCTAAACTGAGAATTAACCCCAGCCAGGTAAAAAAGAAAGTAATTTCCGCAGTAAGTTGAAAATTTTAACCACAGCGATGTAGAACAACAAAACAAATAAACACAGCCTGAGTGTCGGCAAGGTAACAGATTTACCCGCAAAGAGGTCAAATGTTGCTTTTTTCCCAGAGCGAGGGAAAAACCCATCACAGCAGGGTCAAATATTTTACAAATTGCATGTAAATAATTTATCCTTTCATCGGGGAAAATATCCCTGCAGCAAAGTTAAAAAAATCCCGCGGCAAGGTAAATCAAAGTGCTGTCAGCACTGTAAATCGTACATCATTGAGAGGCTGGGATAGTGCAATAGTTCGCCAATCAAAAGGGCTCAAATTTGGACAATAAAAGTTGGTAAAATCTTTAAATTTGTGAGTTTTTTGTCTTAACACTCCATCTTTTCGAGGACATCGCCAGCTCATCCAACCTCGTGGGTCCGATTTTGAAAGTTTGCTGATTCGATAGCCCTCTGCTAGTCTAAATTATTTCTTAGCAGATTTTTACGTTGTTATAATGAGCACGCGCCAAGCTAAAAGCTTGTCTGTTAATATTATTCCTCTCTCTATAGAGTTTAAAAGCCTGTTTAGCAACAAACATTTTTCATTAAACTATTTACAATTTTGACTACCAACATGTTTGTATTTCAAGCATTGGGTTTTCCCAAATACTGTAAATGCATTTTCCCTCAAGAAACGCGTGAAATCGCCAACTATGCTATTTATATCTTTGGTTTCTGACAAATCGATTAAATCTAGCAGCACTCTATGATTATTCATGAGTTGTTCTAAAAATAGATCGCTCTTACTGCTATCCTATATCAGTTTATCGTATGTTTTTGTCGGTTTATTTGTTGTTGAATAATTTTTCTTCATACTCAAATTTGAATTTAATGAAAATAGGATTGGAGCGTGATCAGAGTGCTCATTGAAATCAAATATTTCAAAATTACAAAATTATTTCTATTTGTTAACACATGCGAAAAAAAAGTAAACTTCCCACGCTCCCTGTTTGAGTGCAGACGACTATTGACTAATGATAAACAAGTTAATTGACACATTTCGAGCAGACGATGTCCATTTGCATATATACCACGTGGTCTGAATTTACGCGTGGGTTTTGACCGAGTGATAATCATAACAGAATTTGATTGGTTGTCAGCCCTACAACTGGTAAATGACCGTTCGAGAAAGTTCAGAGCAGTAATATTGTAAGTGCTACAAACTAATTATACAGTTAACCTCTTGTACGTTTCAACTCCTTTACTCAACCGAAAATCTTGTTATAAACACTGAAAATACTAACTGGTAATTACTAAAAGCGAAAATTACATCAAATTTTGTATTAGCCTCTTCTCTATTTGTCGAAAAGTAAATAAGGTATAAACAAAGTTTGTAGATTGTGACTGAAAAGGCCGTTTCTTCGGTGTTTGAAAACACATAATTTGGTTTGAACACATTGCTCAGAAGATAATGGTAAAAATGTAGTAGGTCAAACAGACTGGATTTCTGGAAAACGGTAGATATAAATCTACTGCTTCGCAGTACGATTTAAAAACCATGGCAGCAAGGTAAAACAAATTTTACGCAGCGAAATTAAGCTTTTTCTCTCAGCTATGTATAAAAAAATTATGGAGCATGAAAAAACAATATGCGCGCAGCAAGGCGAAAAAAAATCTCCGCAACAGGAAATATATTTAGCCCGGATCAAGAAGAAAAGATTTCCCCGCGGCGAGGTAAAATGTGTCCAAACACACGTGATTAAATAAAGCAACCAACCGAAACGTAAAAATTATCCACGCAGCCAGTTATGTTTGTTCAAGCGCGTTCAAGCTGAAGTTACGACGTTTCAGTCAACCATCCATTTAAATGATTTTTAAAATGCGAAAAAAAATGCGAGTTTAACAATTACCACTATAAAAAAGAATCACTCATAAACGCTCCAAAATGGGTAAAACGATTGGAATTCGTTTTAAACGGTCAACATTCCATTAAAATTGATCAAATTTATTCCACAATTCGTTTGACTGGAAAAGATTTTAAAGCATCTGATTGGAGGGTGAAGACACGCAAATTTGAAAGTACGTAGTGGTTTTTAAAGGGAGATAATACATATCGCTAATTTCGTCCCTTTTGGAAAAAATTAGCGATATTGAATTATCTCCCTAAATTTTCATTTAAGACTCGCTCCACATTCTTATTCAATGTCGTTCCGAATTTTTATAAAAATTTTAAAATTATCAATTTTATGATTTTGTTAACTGTAACCCCGAAAAAGAATGAAATGGAAAAGTACTTTGTTATTGACCCTGCTCATGCTGGTACACGTAATAGCTTATTCCTGCTGTATGCAGAGCTTTGGCAGACAGCAAAGAAACAGATATGCACAAACGTGCAGTTAGCCACACTGGTTGAAATGTCTCAAAAGTTATCGGAAACTTTAAATAACATCAGGGGCCGTATTCACCAACGCATTTTGCATCAATTTAGCACACTAAATCCCAAGAATAAAGAATTTAGAATTTAGTACGTATTCACCAACCCATTCTAAATTACGGAATGGACTAAATTCTTAAGAATAAAGTCGTTTTTCCAAGTCTAATACCTACCGTGCTAAATGTGAAAAAATGGCGACTGTCCGCCTCGCTTCGAATGGAAAACATTGTTTTATATCAAAGTATTGACAAATAACATGTCAAAATAGAAAGAAATTCCACTTAATTTTCCTTTCTGACACATATTTTATGTTTTCAGTCTAATTATTTACCGAATGACGTCAGACACATTTGTGACGCAATCTAATACGAAAGACCGGTGGTGACTTCTTTTATTCACACTTCACGCTTCACACTTCAAACATATTTTCTTTGAAATGTGAACTCTGAAGCGTGAACTGGAGGTGACATTTCTTTAAATCAAACTTCTCACTTCACATTTCAAACATAATATCTTTGAAGTGCGAACTGTGAACTGTGAAGTGTGAACTATGAAATGTGAAGTGTGAAGTTTGAAGTGTGAACTGTGAAGTATGAAGTGTGAACTTTGAAGTGTGAAGTATGAAGTGTGAAGTTTGAAGTATGAAGTGTGAAATGTGAACTTTGAAGTGTGAACTGTGAAGTGTGAACTATGAAATGTGAAGTGTGAAGTTTGAAGTGTGAAGTGTGAAGTATGAAGTTTGAAGTGTGAACTGTGAAGTGTGAAGTTTGAAGTATGAAGTGTGAAATGTGAACTTTGAAGTGTGAAGTATGAAGTGTGAAGTTGAAGTATGAAGTGTGAAGTGTGAACTATGAAGTGTGAAGTGTGAAGTGTGAAGTGTGAAATGTGAAGTTGAATTTTTTCAAAGTTGCCATAAATGTAAACTTCCTAGTTTACAATTCACATTTCACACTTCAAACTTCAAAGTTCACACTTCATACTTCTCACTTCACAGTTCACACTTCATACTTCACACTTCATACTTCACACTTCATACTTCACACTTCATACTTCACAGTTCACACTTCACAGTTCACACTTCACTCTTCAAAGTTCACACTTCACACTTCACAGTTCACACTTCAAAGTTCACATTTCACACTTCATACTTCAAACTTCAAACTTCACACTTCATACTTCACATTTCATAGTTCACACTTCACACTTCACAGTTCACACTTCATAGTTCACACTTCAAAGTTCACACTTCACATTTCATAGTTCACACTTCACATTTCACATTTCAATATCATATGCTTGAAGTTTGAAGCGTGAAGTGTGAATAAAAGAAGTCACCACCGGTCTTTCGTAATCTAACCTTGAAGTGTATGTTTACATATCGACAGAATGTTAAATTTTACAATAATCTCGGCGAGTTTTCAGGGACTCACGTTGGATTTACGTTTAAAAGGGAGGAGGATGGTCAAGGAGTAATATATTTTGAGCGAAGTAAAGTTTTCAGGGGTGGTGGTGTGTGGATAGGAACAAGACAGATGGAGGAAAGATTACGAAGGCAGATTGTCGTTTCAACTCGAGCAATAGAAAACTTGGTGCATTTTTACTCAAGATTCTATTTGTTTGGGTGCTGATACTTTCTGCATAGCAACATCATGAGCATGGGACAAGTTAAAGGAGAGAGATTATAATTATCACATCTTCAAAAGCGACTCGTTTTTATTGAAAAGTTGGAAAGCTCTCTCGGTGAAAGATTAAGGTAGGAATCGTGTTGACCTCGTTGCAAAGTTTGTGTTGATTTTTTTTGTCCAATGTTTCATTTCTTATTGTAAAGTCTAATTTTGGTATCGGAACAACCATACTGGCGTACATCACTTATTACTACTCATGAATAATCGCCTTATTTACTCCATAAAAATGATACACAGTTTGTCAATCGAAAATCTAAATCCCTTAACTACAGCGAGTTATTTCACATTTTTTTTTCGAGTGCAAAATAAACACATTTGTTTCTCTCAACTGTAATCGAAGTAATTATTGCTAATTTAATGGATCTTTGCATTCAGCCAATCAATTGCCCAACAAGATATTGAATTTTTTGATATGACAATTTATTTCGACTGAAAAATTACATGAAAATGTCATTTGTAAACAAGGAGGGAAATTAAGAGTGAAGGGCAGAAACTTAATGGTTACTCTTTTCATTCGCGCCTCGTCAAAATTTGGGAACCATCGTAGGTCTGCGGCCGCTTAAGTACTGTACAAACCGTTCTAAATTAAGTCTATTCTAAATTGCGTTGGTGAATACACACTTTAGTTCATTCTTGGGAAAGTCCAGACTTGGCAATTTAGCCTAGACTAAATTCTAAAATTTAGAATAGGTTGGTGAATACGACCCCTGGTTATAGTTCAAGTTTCCGGACAAAACACAAGGGTAAATAACGCAACACTTTACGTCATTAATGTCGTCAATGACATTGAATTTTCATATTTGATACTACCATATTCACTATCACTCCAAAGGAATATTTCGATTGTACTAATACCATATTAAATTGTTTTTAAATTTCAGAGATGAAAATCTGTTCAATAAAGAATTTTGAATCTTGATTTAATAGCTGAACAATGAAGAAAAGACGACATGGCCTTAAGCGAGTTATAAAGCTCTATATGGAGGAACGCAGGCGGGAAACCAAATTGTCGTAACAAAAGGTTATCGAGTACATTTCGGGTGGCCATTGTCGAAATTTCCAACGTCTAAGACAATGTTTATTTCAATTAGTCCTAGTTTTCCACACCATACGACCTGCTCCGTGATCATACTCGTACACGTCTCGTGTCCAGGGTCGATGAGAAAAATCGTACTCCTGAGTGTTTGGTGGTTCTGCCGCGTGTATTCTCGAAGCGACCCGAATTGTTTCGAACAACACTGCAACACAAACCACGGCCACTAAGATACCACCGGCCCCTGTAATTATGAGGGACCAAGGTTCTTTGAAAGGGGAAGGTCCCGGGTCCGAGTTCTCTTCGTGAGCCTCCTGAATATTTTGTCCATATCGTATTGCTGCAACTAATGCTAGTATACCTGTAGGATAACAAGAATAAATAATTTGATATTTTCATGCAGATTTGATTTCAGATTATAATTGTGGCTTTTTTAACGTAAATAAAAGGGTTTGTCCTTGGATCGACTTAGTTTCGAAATAACACAAGATTACCCCATATCAATCAATCATTCTGACAATTTTTTCAAGCTGCTTAAAGAAGAATAGTGTACCCTAGAGTGCTGATATTTTTTTTTTCGATATTATTTACCAAAATACCATTTTCACTATTTGGTATTACATTGGCTAAAATGTTTTTTTTAGTTTTGGACCCTAGATGATCAAACCTAGATTATCATTTTCTGAGTCTTTGGCATGAATGAATGGGGAGATGAGTGTGCGATTTACAATTTTTTTTATCGAGGCGAAAGTCAATTTTACAATGTTACTAACTCTACGAGATGACATTCAGATGTGACGTAAGGCCGTACCTGCAAGAGCTGAGAATGCTGATGCCACCCGCCAAATATTTTGATTACATTTGTTGTATATACCTTCTTTGCTACAAAACAACACTTTAAGGATACACGCCAATGTAAGTAAGGTAAAAATGACAGCCAGCACAGTTTCTATCTGAAATTCTATCATCTCGTGGCTGATGAGTCCTGTTACAGAAATGTATTATTTCGGTGAACAATTGGTTAGTCTCTCTTAAAGTGATGAATAGTTATATATAATCTTTATTTTACTTTGTATCCTCGATCATTAATCAGACAATATAAAAGAAACTGATGTGGATTTCTGTAAGACAGTAATTGTTACAGCAAAAACATTATTTGTTACAAATTAGCATTTTTGGCCAAATTCTGTCACGGGATGCTATGTACATATTTCATTATGAAAAGCGTTAAAAAAGTTTAGTTTACTGGAAATTCTTTATTGTTTTTTTTTTTTTTTTTTTTTTTTCTCCAGATTGAATTGTTGTGATATTTCTGGCCAATAACTGGCTTTCGCGGTTTCTAAATATTCTAAAGTTATTCTATATGACCGAAAACATTCTTATTTCCCAAACTTATCCGAAGCGTAATTTGTCTTTTATAAAACATTAGGGAAAAAGTTTAAGGTTTTTGCTGGATCGGTGTACATTTATTATTTCTATCTGTCTTTTTACATTCATTGTTTCTTTTTGTGCACTTTAATCCTAGTTACACTTTATGTGTCAAATGTAATTAGTTTAATATAACAATACGCAACGAATATATTACTTCGATAACGGCTTGAATGCATGTGGTTCATCGTCGAAATACAAATTAAAACCTTGTACAAGGCATGCCTAGGTATGGAAATTACACGTACCACAAAAATGAATAGTAGACCATCGTTTGTTTCGGTACAATATCGATTCATATTTCATTGAGTGAAGCACAAGCTATATTTTCAAGAGCTGCGGATTCACGAGTGAAAATATGGCTTTTGTTGATCACGAAGCAAAATAACAAGTGATCTTGCTGGAAAAACAAACGATTTATCTACTTCTGCGACAAAATGTGAAAATTTTAGGACAATTTTTCTCAAAGCGAGTCATTTTTCATGTGATTGCTATGTAATATTCAAGGCGACGTCCATTTTGGGGGGTCCGCTTAGATAACGCCATATAGGGTGAAATCAACAAAAGCGGGAAATAAGTTTGAAATAAGATCACTTGCTAGGCGGTAAGTTAATCATGATAATCAACAGTTATTTCTCTGTGACATTTACTTACTTGGTGTCTTTACGTTGTGAAATGAAAAAATAAGACTCGTCACACAAAAAGAGGGCATCTAAAAAGTACAAAATATGTCGACGTTGGTCAGACTGTGTGGGATGGTCATACTACCTTTTTTTTGAAAAGTTACATTCAAGTTCTATCTATCTATATATACTGCCTAACTCCCCTTTCGGGTATTACTGGCAGGTGCGCGGCTGTGCTGGAATAAAAACTGTTAGTCATTGGTTAGGGTGCCAAATTTTAAAAGTATTGTGAATGTTAGATTAAAAGACCTGGTAAAACAATTTTGGTTATTCAGGGACGGCTCGCTATCTAAAAAAGAATCAAGACTCTTCTTGAACGCGGCAATATCAGGTTGCTGTACGATTGTTTCTGGTAGGCTGTTCCAAAGTATAATTGTATAAAGAAATAAATAATATTTAAAGTAGGAAGCATTAGTGTGGATCTGTCTAAAAGATTTTGTGTGCATATGTCGGGTGATCCTAACTGGTCTTTCAAGATAAATTGGTATTGGTACTGCAACAAAACAATTCATAATTTTATGAAAAATTCTGGTGATGTCTCGTCTATATCGAAGAGTTTGCCAGCCAAGATCCTTCTGCATGCAGGTGACACTGTCATAATGAGAAAAATTATTTTGAACCCATCTTACTGCTCTACGTTGTACTTTTTCTACTTTGTTGATATAGGATGTTGTATAAGGGCTCCAAACAGTTGATGCGTATTCTACCTTGGGTCTAACCAGTGTTTTGTACGCTGTTTCTCTGATCTTCTTATTTTTGGTCTGGATGTTTCTGTGGAGAAAGCCTGAAGTTTTATTGGCATTAGATGTTATATTGTCAATATGCTTGTTCCAGGAAAGATCTTCAGATATAATAACTCCTAGGTATTTGGCATTGTCCACAGTCTCTAGCACTTGCCCGTGTAGCCTGTAATCAAAAGAAATCTTCTTCTTCTTTTTAGTAATATTTAGGACAATGCATTTGCTATGGTTAAACTCCATTTCCCATTTTTTCTCCCACTGCATAAACTTGTCTAGATCTTCTTGCAGGGTGATACAGTCTTGCTTGTTATCTATAGCTAGGTAAACGGCAGTGCCATCTGTAAACAAACGAACTTGGGAGGTGATGGTGTTAGGAAGGTCATTAATATGTAAGAGAAACAGAAGAGGGCCAAGCACCGATCCCTGAGGTACTGCCGATGTGACTGGTACTTCGGATGAGCATCTACCTTCTAAGACTACTTTCTGTGTTCTGCCTATAAGAAAAGATTTAATCCTCAAAAGGGTAGCATTGTTAACTCCATGTACCTGTAATTTATACAAAAGTTTAAGGTGGCTAACTTTATCAAAAGCCTTGCTGAAGTCTACCAAAACTAGATCAGTTTGTTTTCCTTCATTAAGGTTTCTGGCAAGATGGTCGGTCAGTTGTAGTAGCTGTGTTTCACATGAGCGCCGTTCTCTGAAGCCATGTTGTAAATAATAAAGAATATTATTTTTGTCAAAATGTTTAGTTAGATTTGATGCTACAATATGCTCAAGAACTTTACACAATATACATGTTAAGGAAATAGGCCTGTAATTTGCAGGATTTTGTTTCCTTTCTTAAAGAGTGGTGTCACGTTTGCCTTCGTCCATACCCGGGGGAGGGTGCCCGTATCTAGGGATTTCTGAAAGAGAATTTGGAAGATAGGAGAAATTTGATAACATAAGTTTTTTAGTACTAGTCGTCTGATGTTGTCAGGTCCTACTGCTTTGTCTGGTTTCAAGTTGGATATTAGTTTTTGTACCCCATCAGTGCAGATGGTAATGTCTGGCAAGACTTGATATTTACTGAAAGAGGAGAAAAACATATTTTGTCTTATGGATGAAAGGCAGGACTGAGCCAGAGAAATTGGTGTCATTGGAGTAAAGACTGATTGAAACTGTCGATTAGGATATCTGCTTTTTCTGTGTTGTCTGATTCGATGGTACCTGAAATTTTATCGAGAAGGGGAGCTACTCCTAATGCGTCTTGCTTGGCATTTTTTATCAGACTGAAAAGTTTCTTATTATTAAATCTTGTGGCTTTCTCCTTGTTTTCAGTGTTTCCATCAAGGCCTAAAATATATTTAATATAGTTATTGTAAGAGACTTTTATTTGTTTGTTGATGATTCTTTTCAGAGCCAGAAATGCAGTCTTTATCTTGTTGTTTCCATTTTTCTTCAATCTGAAATAGACTTGATCCCTTTTTCTAATTAGACGTTTTATAGGCTGTGTAATCTAAGGAAGTGATCTCTTATTCCCTAGTCTTTTGGTTGGAACAAATTTCTTGATACCTGTAGAGATTCCATCTGAAAAACTTAGCCAAATTTCTTCAACAGATTTAGATTGATGATTTATTGATATTTCATGCTTAATTTGGTCCATATAGATTTTGAAACTACCATAGTCAGCTTTTTTTTCTCGGCTGTTGTTTGGTCAACTGTGGCTTTGTATCTGCAAGAATAGAGACAATACTATGGTCTGATATACCTGGGAGACATTTTACATTTTTAATTAAGGTGTGATTTGAGGTTAAGAAGAGGTCAAGTGTATTTTCTCCTCTGGTGCTTTCTGTTACCATCTGCGTGAGATTAAGTTGACAGCGATGGATCAAATTCCATTTTCAAATACTTTCTGGTTTTCCTAGATGGTCCTTTTTCACGTGACGGGTCTTTTTTTTTTAAAAAAAAAATGTTAAAAATACATAGAATAGATAAAAAGGGGCGAGCAGAAAAGCCTAAGTGCTTTTGCGAAAGTCATGAATGCACAAATATTTTCTTTTTTTTCTAATTAGTTTTCTTATTGAGATCAGAGCTACAGATAGATGTGGTATTAGGGATTTTAGATCAAAGAATTTCAATAACCATAGCACATATCCTAAATTGTTGGTACGAATTTGAATCGCACCGATTTTTTTGAGAATTAAAGATTCGAAAGTGACTTTGTCCTCCTCTTATCTGTACGTCTGTAAAATACATGAATGGTTTATTTAAACTCGAATATTGGGGCTTATGGGTTGCGAATAAAGTGTAACATACTTTCCGGTCCCGTATAATAATTCTCCCAGAATGCATTTAAACTGTCGGTTCCGCACGTTCCCTCAGAGCAATAGTTCACATACCAGAGACCCATTGAGAACTTTAGTTCCCGTCCTGCAACGTTAAAATCGAGTACCAGCCAACCAGGAGTGACCAATCCAATACATTGAAGGATCAGTGACACAGCCAGCGCTAACAAAATGGCGGCGTACAAAACCCGGACACACGTGCTCATCTGTCTAGCGTTTTGATTGGTTGTTCGAGGAAGAACTGTGGTTCTGTCTCCATAAAGAAAGCTTATCTTAGGAAAATCTCGCACCAACTGTTATTGCTGCAATTTCACAAGATATTTTTTTCCTGAAAGAAAGTAAATCTTTGTATAAAATGAACGTTTTCGATGCGTTATAGACATACTCTAACGGGCAAAACCCGGGCGTTTACGGGGAGAAAACGTGGATTAATCAGCAATTTTACGTGCCGTTACATTTTAATCAACTTTAAAGGTCAATAATGTTTCAAAGACAATGTGTTCGCCCTCAAAAGAAAACGTGGATTAATCAGCAATTTCACGTGTTGTTGAAAATACTAAACGGGTTCGTTTCTAAGATTTTTCGAAAGTTCTAGAATAGTTAAATGCGTAAAAATAATCATTTTCATCGTGTAATTATCTAGCATATTTGAAAAAATGTTCTTATTCACACATTAGTTTTTTGACGCCACTAGTGTACCTAGTAATGTCTGCAAAACAAACGTGACTGTTACACGCATAACACAATATCTCCAACATGTTTGTAGGTGTTTAGAAAGTTTTAAGGCGTTTGAATTAAAAGCTTCCTCTTTCCTTTTAAATAATAATGTTTGTCTTCGCTTTATGATATATTAACAAAAACTCCCGTTTTTTTCGGGAACATTTGCCATAGATGGTTGGAATACGGTGTACGCCATTTCGTGATATCTAGGTCTTTGCGGAAGGGTACCAATAGTATGGGATACCTGTCAAACGACAATGTGGAGGCTACCTCTGCCGTAGATGGCCGATTTTTGGTCATTCTAGTCCGCAGGTAATGCTGCTCAGAAGGCTATAGTGTGAGTTTCGACTCAACCAATCGAACATTGCTGCTCGAGTCAAATATCCGGTCAGGAAGACCATGCTTCCGTATCCCGTTATCCCGGATACCTAGTCATCGTCGATTAGCATGAGCCCTGGACAACAATGGTTGACGCCCAAGACGATGGCCTCTTGTTATTTTTCTTTTCTTTTTAAATATTATCATTCTCAAAAACTGGTTTTGATCGGAATGAATGTCAATTTCACGATGTTCATAACTGTAAGAGTACCCTTTCTTATCTGCACCATTGGGTACATGTATGTACTTGAGAAACGTGAGAGCTTTATATCCAGTCGCTCAAAAGATATGAAGCGTTTATGGCTTTTATCGCAGATACATTTAACAGCATCGTGAAATTGACAAGATGAATGATTTTGGAATGTTTTTGAACGCAAATAGCGATATTTATTATCCCCCTCCCCCTACAATAAAAATGCATACCATTTCTATTAACAGCTTTTTTGTCAAGAATCAATCAGACGCCTACAATTCCATTTCATCAGTAAAATCTTTTTTTTCTAGCTTTACTTTTTTAAGTAAAGTTGTTGATCTTATCTCTTTCAGTCATTTGGGGAGCTTTTTTGAGTGGTTTGGATGAGTTTTTGGAATTAATGAACGGAATGCTGAGAAAGCGATTTAGAATAGTTTTGATTGAGATGAAGGTCAACTTCATAGTGATACTAACTGTATGTAGAAAGGGCAAAAGTTAGAAAAGAAACTGATACGAGCATGGTAAACAATATGGGAGTGAGTCGGATCAAGATGCGCATCCGTGCTCACTTAATAGAGTCTTCACTTACAATGTAACAAAATAGCATTGTGAAATTGACATTCACCTCAATCAAAACCATTCTTAATTGCTAGCATTCAAATTAACCAAAAAAGCGTCGCAATATTAAGAAAAAAAGCATCAAACGCGTGTAAAATAATTAATCTTTCATTCAAATCGGTAAAATCATTCCACCGTTTCATGATTGGATAGTACATGTATTTATTTCATAACATCTGATTAGTCCGTGCAGATCCCAAATTAGAACCTGAAAAATCGCAGATGTTTGTTAAAGGAGGTAATAAAATATCAATTATTTTGCCCCATTTGAACGAAATTAATGATATCATATAACATCCAATTAAAATCTCAAAATCAGTAAAATTCATACCGAAAACTTTCCTAATTCTTTCACGTTGTCTATTACACGATATTGACAACAGTAGAGTTTTTATCTGTATATTGAGTCAAAATGCCTGTAAATGACACATATAAGCGACCATTTCTAACGCACTTTATGTCTTCCGAGGCAATTTTATTTTTATATTTCACATGTGATTGTTTAATAATCCTACTCTTTGTCTTATTTAGGTTTTACAATCTTTACGACAAACAGTTGAATAATGAAACATTTGCATGTGGATATGTACCTTGAGCTATGTAGCGCGCGTATTATAGGTGTATTTTCAAAACTGAGCTCTGGCATAGGCACTGAGTCCATTACCATAGGTAAATCGGGAAGAATTAAAAACCAAATGAAAGTAATTTTACCTGATTCCTTTACTGAAATTATGAAAGTACATTTTTGAGTGAATCTTACGTTTGAAGGCAAGCAATAGCGTTGGTTTAAAAGGTAAATTTTAAACTTTCTTAATGCGCTATTTAAACCTGTTTTATCTATTTCGATTAAATAGCACGAGAATTTAACAGTAAAAAGTTGATTTCGCGGCCCGCCGCGCAAAATCTTGCTATAGTAAAAAATAGTCAATCCCGGCGCATATCGTTTACTTCGTATAATCCACGATTTTTCCCCTGGAAGGGCGGCGGAGCCTAAGTAACGATCCGATGCACGTTAGATTAAGGTAAACAGCCTTTATTTATTATCATTTACTTATTAATATAGACGACATAATTAACGTGAGACATTAAATGGTAGGTTTATTACCAAACCCTCGTAACTTCAGCTCGTCTAAGCTGAAGTTACGAGGCTTTGGTAACCCACTGGTGAAATGTTTTCACTTTCTCTAAGCACGTGAATCCTTTTGGTTTTAGGATACATTTTGCATGCGTTCACGATTATTGCCGACAAACTTTTCAATGAACCAAAAAAATCCAAAAGTTAAATCGTCAAATTACGTCAGGGCTAAGCCCCGCCCCTGCCAGTTAATTAATAACGCAGAATACATACAGCCCTATTCAAGCTGTAGCCTACATGCAATATGTCGATTTGGTGATCCAAAGACAACAAATAGATTTCTACTTACTTTTCCCAGAATTTTTTCTCACCGGTGTGAAAATCCAAGTCGATTATACCTACAACTCAACTCAAATCGATATTTACCGTAAATGAAAGGCAAGTTTGTATTGGATTTTTTCCCTACATATTGTTAACTCAGCATCCACTGTGTAGCAGCCGATAATTTCATGCGCGGCCGTGTTGTGTTCACTCTTGTATTAAACACAACGTAGGTCTATATAACACAACACGTAATTATTTCATCTGCAATCAGCAGTTTACACATCAAATAATGCATGCAGCTAAAGAATCGAGACTAAATTCTAACTCTTTTTATTTCATTTCTTTTTAACAAAAACTCAACAAGCTTATATCTTAACACATTCTCCCGCATTATAGGGCATATTTCTGCTGAATGTAAAACGGAATAGCCTAAGATCAGCCTGCGCTACCACGCAGTCTGATCTTAGCATTCACGGCATGCTTTCTATTTTATCATTCAAGAGGAGTCCAGTAAATATGTCCCAGAAGTTTGGATTTATAAAACAAGATATAAATTAAACAGAATCAGAGTTAATTATATATACACAAAGAAAAAAGTATTGCAACATCCAGTTTTAACTAACGTAGTTTTAAACAAAAGTGAACCATGGTAACTCGACGCAATTTATTAACAAGAAAACATTTTCTTTAATGCTTTGCGGTGGTTTATCGAGAAATAACGGTAGATTATCACTTGATAATCTCACCGCAAAAGCAGTGAAATTATCAAAACCTTAAACCCTGCTTTAGTGCATTTCATTCTATCTGACGTCATCTATGCGGGGCGAAATAAGTGACGTCACAATGGACGTTACATAGCAATCACGCGCAAAATGACGCGCTTTACGAAAATATGTCCTTGATATATTTACGTTTCTTCTCATTTTTGCATTAAAGCAATAGAATAATCGTTTGTTTTTCGTGTAACATCGATTAATATTTCATTTCGTGAACAGCAAAGCTATATTTTCACTCGTGGCTCCACCACTCGTGAAAATATAGCATTTGTTGTTCACTCAATGAAATATAAATCGATCTTACACTGAAACATACGATTATCCTCTATTTATTTGGTCTTATAGTTGGTAATCAAACTGAAAAACAAGACTTTTTTCCAATCCTGCCATTTCATGCATTTTAAGGTCATTATAAAAAGAACATGTTTTGATAAGTTATTCGTACACGATTAACTATAGCTGTATGGAATGCTCTATATGGGATTTCAACCTGATCTTTGTCTCTTTTCCAAGAGTGATCCACACACTTACTGTACATCCAATATCATGTACATGCAAACGCGACAAAAATCACGGCACCAACTTTTGTCCAAATACCCTGGATCAGATGTAGGATATGAACTTTGTCATTACTATACCGTTCACAAAAAGTAGGGGATAATCTGTTAATCCATAAGCTTATTGTGGTTGCAAGCAATTTAGGACAATCTAACTTATTCTTGGTCGACCAGCAGTTGTCTCATGATAATGTGGTAGTTATGGAATTCCCTTTTTTACTAAACATGTCCTAAAAATTCAGCATCTAAGAAGAGAGGGGTATAGCGCTTATTTTAACATGGCGTATGTTGTAATGGGATTCTTACTTTAGTTGAGCATAACTCCGAAAAATTATTTGGTATTTATATCTACCATGTATTCGCATCATATTTTGTTGGAATAATGTGGGGTCTAATGAAAGCTCACCGTGAGTGTGTCAATGGTAAGCTGGAAACCAGAAGAACGCGAGTCCAGACTGCTGTCAAACCCTGCGTCTCATAGTCAGATATTGCCATGATATCAAACAATTGGCTTCTTTGTTGATGATTAAAAAACGGGGCCTTGAAGATGTATGGGTGCCCAAGCTGACCAGAATACCACACATCAAACCTAAAATATCCTCTACTTTTTGTGAACAGTATATTTCAACATCAGTAACAACTTAGCAATATTTTGATTAGGAGGTAACAGTTTGCATAGTCGGCGAGAATGCCCAAAAAATTATCGATGGGGTTCATATTCTGCATTTATTGAACATACTTTCGTGTTACAAATATTTAGAAGTTGCAATACTTTTTTCTTTGTGTATATTATAATAATAAAATTGAGCCGCAGAGCCGCTAAACTGATACTGATAGGCCTGCATATTCGTTAAAGCTAAATTCTGATCAAATTCTAAACAGCTGTGGTGGCTGAGGTAGCTACATTTAGCAATGTTCATCATGAATTTGACACACACCTCAGTCAAAAGCATTCAAAATTGCTCGCTCAGCGCTCCATCATTCATTCATTCATTCATTCATTCATTCAAATTATTCAAAAATGCTTCAAAACCGTTTTATAAAACATTCAAATATCCTCTTAAACGCCCATTTCATTCAACTCGATATAATCTTTCCACGATGTCAGTATTGCCTGGTTTGGGTTTTAAAGCATCTGATTGGTCCTTAAAACACACACAAATACAAAAGGACTTAAATTTTTATTAAATGGAGGTCATGGTAATAAAACATCGCTAATTTCGTCGTAAAGGCACGCTAATCCAAAAGGACTTAGATTTTAATAAAGGGAGGGAATGGTAATAAAACATCGCTAATTTCGTCGTAAAGGCACGCTAATCCAAAAGGACTTAGATTTTAATAAAGGGAGGTAATGGTAATAAAACATCGCTAATTTCGTCGTAAAGGCACGCTAATCCAAAAGGACTTAGATTTTAATAAAGGGAGGTAATGGTAATAAAACATCGCTAATTTCGTCGTAAAGGCACGCTAATACAAAAGGACTTACATTTTAATAAAGGGAGGTAATGGTAATAAAACATCGCTAATTTCGTTCAATTTGGACGAAATTATCGATATTGGATTACCGCCTTTTAATATCACTTAAACCTCACACCTCCCACTGATTCTATTTTATTCTGAAATAATTCTTTAGTCATTCACATCCGTCAGTTTTATGACATTGTTTACTGTAATCAAGGATTCATTTAACTTCTGAGAATATGACATCCTGTTCCATATTCCGCTTCTCTTTTACCGTGATAAATGCATTACGCCAAATGTCAGGGCCCGAGAAAGGGCTACGGTGGGGAGCGATCCCATAACCCCATTCAACAAACTTTTCTATATACGACCGTGATATATAATCACTACAAGAAATGTTAATGTAATTGATCAGGCAAAAATAGACTATCTTTGAAGAGAGAAAACTATCGACCGTGGTTAGACTGCGCTAATCCGACCATTGTCGAAGGTTTAAAGCTTGAGTCGAAATTCCCAGCTTAACAAGTTCATTTTACCTTTTTTCATAGGTGTTGTAGACGTGCCAACTCTTCTTAGCACTTACATACCCAACTTGCGTTGAAAGATCTTCTTAATGAATCGATGTTTAAGGTGGAAGAGGACAATAGCGTTTTTTGAGATAAGTGCATAAAGATTGGTATCTATTAAAACTTTGTCTTAGCGCGATCTCAACGGTGTATATTTTTTAACGTTTAATTCAGTGTTTACGTTACCATTACGTCGAAAAAATGACGATTTCGCGCGTTTTTTCACAAATGACCCTACACCTTCTAAAACGATTACCACGATCGTATTTAAGACGATTCAATTCAATGGAAAATACCAAAATGACGCCAAATGAATTGTAAAGATTGACATGTAAACAGGAAATACTTATATTCAACGATAGAAACATGTAATTGAATAAAAGTTAATTTCATTTTTTTTTCCAATTTTTCAAAAGATTGGTCCGATGAAATTTGATATTTCTTTTTTCTTTTCCCGTTTTATATGCTCGCATCTTTAATTGATGTTTCACCGTACGGAAATTCTGCTATAGGGGATCAAAGTTTATTACCCTAACGCCGAAATTTGGAAAAAGACAAACTCAGTACGTCGAAAAATTCGCTATTTTTTTTTCATAATTCACTAAAAGTATTTTAAAGATTTCTGAAAAAGATAAAAAAAGGTAAATGTCGTTTTTTATAAAAATTCATTGGGATTTTCCAATTTAATTTGAAATGATATCACTGCACCCACAAATAGTCTTTTAACGTGCTAATTAATAGTAACGTCATAACGTAGAGCTTGCGATAAAAACTCACAAAAATCAGTTTTCATTTATAGCGGCGTCGACGTAATTCTTACTGAAGTCATAGATCAGCAACATTTGTGTTAGGTAAACTCGTATGTACCGCGAAGTTCTCAGTGTATTGGAATGAAATTTTGAGGGACATTTTCCTTAAAGGCTATTGAACACGTCTGGGAATTTTGATCTTTTTGTATTAATAGATCGCAAATTAAGCAAAATAAAGATAGAAAATTGATAGGTGTAATTTGAACGTCAATGTCAAAGATTTATTGTCAAAATGTCAATCTTTACATTTAGATTATAAAAAATCTGTACGGTGAAAATTTTTAAAACTTTCCCTGTTAACCAAACTAGTATTTGAGAAAATAATATAAAATTTTGTCAAATTTGTTAAGAGCGAAATTTTTGGAACAAAAAAAATTGCGAATATTAATTTCAATCAACTCACATGTCTATCGCGGACTGCTCTAAATAAACAACGCCTCAATCAAGCCAGTAAAAACTACAAACGTACTATGAATTCATTCATTCATAAATATAAGTATAGTGAAGAAAAAAAAAAATACGCAACTTGAACAGGTCTAATCCAAAACAATATTGGAAAATGTTAAATCGTTTAAATAAACAAAAAACGCATGACTTCCCAGACTTAACCGAGTTTGTTAACCATTTTAAAGAAACAAATAGCCAACATGACCATACAGAAAATTTTCAAAATGAGTATAACCATGCAAATCTTGAATTTGACGTTAACTGTCTCAATGAACCTATCAATGAACAGGAAATCGACAAAATGATAAACAAAAGCAAAAATGGTAAATCACCTTCACCTTATGACAACATTATTAATGAATATCTGAAGTGTACAAAATCTTTTATGATCCCTATATATCAAAAGTTATTCAACATTATACTTGATACGGGTGTACTTCCTGATTCCTGGCTTATAGGAAGTATTAGACCAATCTATAAAAATAAGGGCGGGGTACTTGATCCAAACAATTACCGTCCTATAACAATTTTAAGTTGCTTAAGTAAAATTTTTACAGCTATTCTAAATGAAAGAATAACAAGGTTTTTAGATAAAAATGAATTATTGTTAGAGAACCAAGCCGGTTTTCGTGCAAAATATTCGACTTTAGACCACATCTACACTCTCCACGTTCTGATTGAAACATTGCGACAACAAAAGAAGAAGCTTTTTTGTTCATTTATCGATTTTTCTTCGGCTTTTGACAGTATTTGGAGAATTGGTCTCTGGCAAAAATTATTTGCAATTGGAATTAAAGGTAAAATTTTTAATGTTATACGTAATATGTATTCAGGAATCAAATCCTGTGTATCTCTTCAAGGCGAAACCTCTCTGTTTTTTCCGAGCTATAGTGGTGTACGTCAAGGTGAAAATCTTTCACCAATATTATTTTCTCTTTACATGAATGATCTTGAAGATTTTTTAACGAAAACGAACGAAGGAATCACTCTGGAAATATCTGAAAATGATACTGTTTACTATATACACCTTCTAGTATTACTTTATGCAGATGATACAGTCCTTCTAAGTGACAACGAAATTAAATTTCAAGGTCTCTTAAATCAATTTAATGAATATTGTAAAAAATGGAAACTTGTAATTAACAAGTCTAAATCCAAAATAGTAATATTTGGCACAAACAAACCTCAAAAGTACTCATTTACTATAGATGGTGAACCAATCGAGATAGTAAAGTCGTATAAATATCTAGGTGTATACTTTTCAGCATTTGGAAGTTTCCTAGACTACATTCAAAATAATATTAAGCAAGCCAGAAAAGCACTTTTTTCGCTTTTTGTCAAAATTTCTAACCTTAACCTTCCAGTCGATTTGCAACTAAAGCTTTTTGATTGTACAATCGTCCCAATCTTACTGTACGGGTGCGAAGTATGGGGTTTTGCAAATCTAGATACTTTAGAACAATTCCACTGCAACTTTCTTCGAAAAATTAGTAAAACTAGGAAAAGCACACCAAGATATATGCTTTATGGGGAGTTTGGACGTTATCCCCTAGACATAGTTATCAAAACAAGAATGATTAATTTTTGGGCAAAGCTCATTCAATCAAAAACGACCAAAATCGCGTATCTAGTCTATAAGCATGCTATCTACCAGTCCATTGACTCCAAATGGATAATGAAAATCAAAACATTCTTAACACTACTGGTAACTATCATCTATGGATTAACCAAAATTTTACAGTTAACAATAACACCCATAAATTGATCAAACAGACGTTGATAGACCAGTTTATGCAAAATTGGCATGAACAAACACAGTTGTCCCAGAAAGGAAAGCTTTACTCCAGTTTCAAAGTGAATTTTGGTTTGGAAATGTACCTACTTAAGCTACCCTATTCGTTGAGAATTTCTATGATGCGTTATAGAACCGGAAACAACAAATTTCCAGTCGAGATCGGCCGTTGGAAAAATAACATCAAACCATACTCAGAACGTAAATGCCATCTTTGTAATTCAGGTGATATTGGTGATGAAATGCATTTTCTTTTAATCTGTACTAAATTCGAAATGAAGAGAAAAAAGTATATAAATAGAAAATTTTATAACAGTCCAAATATTTTGAAATTCCAGGGTTTAATGAACTCGCAAAACCCTAAGGTATTGCACAAACTCGCGCTTTTTATGAAATATGTTCTAGCGTCAGTTGAATAAAGATTAATTTGTTAAACTTTTCCTAAGATCTTTTCCTACTTTTTCTCTCGTATTCTTTTTTCATCAGTATAACTAAGAATATTCGCTTAATTGTATGTATAGATTTAAACTTATTACTTGGGTCTTACATCACAGGGGAATCTGGACCCTTTACATTCTTCAATCTATTATCAGTCGTGAACGGTCCAGTTTTACCTTGTTTAACGGTTAAAGTATTCTAAAACAAAAAGATCACTGATTATGATTTATATTTTGAGTTAGCACGTAGTTTGCTCTAGTGCTATATACCATGGCATTGAAGAGGACAACGTGTCATCTCATAAACGGTTAAACTAGGGAAAGCTCGAATACTATTATATCTAAACGCTAAGTTTAACACGAACTTTTACCACCTTCCCCATCTGTTCGTACTACCTATGTATAGTTTGCATTTGATTCACTTGCTCGCATGTCTTTGCAATTTGTTTCTATAAACATGTTGTAAACTGTGAAAGAAATAAAGGTATTTGTATTGTATTGTATTGTATATATTTAGTTTCAAAGAATTCTATATAGCATTTGAGTTATAACCATTCATTTAGCTTCATTTTGGAGCAATTGGCGGAACGAAAACGTCTTGTATCGATGGCACTGCGCATTTAAATGGGAATAGGGTAGTTTGTAGAAAACAAACCAAATCGTAAATTTCACGACGTCATGGTAACGTTATTTCTAAATTAAAAAGCAAAAAATTTACGCCGTTGAGATCGCATTAACCTATAGATTACAAAAATACCAAAAAAATATTCACTTCTTTCAAAAAACGTTATTGTCCTCTTCCACCTTAACAGCGGCGCGTACAAGCAAAATTTTGAACGCGTCCGTTTTTCGACCGTCATTGTGTTCAATTGTTGGTCTGTTTGTTCGTATTTCAATTTAAAAATGGCCAGGTTGGTACACCATCAAAAGGCTTCATCTCCTTTCCCCAAACCATGCAACTGTGCAACTTATCATTTAATAAGTTTCGAAATCAATCATTACACTTTGACTTAATCCATTCGCAGACAATCCTTCTTTTTGACGCTCTAGAAGAAAATGCTTTTTCAAACTATTTCCTATTTGTCCACAATATTTATCCCAAAAAGCTAAAAAAATCAAGTAAAGTAATTTTACAACCCG
Organism: Fragum whitleyi; assembly: GCA_948146395.1. NCBI lineage: Eukaryota > Metazoa > Mollusca > Bivalvia > Cardiida > Cardiidae > Fragum > Fragum whitleyi. Next base: position 71,057,707 of record OX411546.1, read on the forward strand.
GTGTCCCAGGGTAACCTGTCCCCTGGGTAACGTGTCCCCGGGGACAGGTTACCCCGGGGTAACCTGTCCCCGGGGACATGTTACCCTAGAAATCAGTCGGGGTAACCTGTCCCCCCCTGGGGTAACCTGTCCCCCCCTACAGATAATACAAACCAATATTAAGTCACATTTCTTTTACTAAGAAATTTTGATTCTGTGTGTAACAAGTCTCTTTCTTTGATCTGTATGTGATTTTAATCTGTTTTGCAAACTATTTCAGTTTGGAAGGATTTTTATATTTTTCAAGTATTATAATAGTTAAACTTGTTTTTTTTTAGAAAAAAAAATGTTTAATGTCAATATGACTATGGACATATCTAAGAATGATCTTGTCTTTAGAAAAAATATTCAAAAGCATGATTTTTTTTACTTTGTGCGTGTGTGTGGGTGGGGGGGGGGACACGTTACCCAAGCTGGGGTAACCTGTCCCCGGGGACACGTTACCCAGGCCTGGGTAACCTGTCCCACCCCCCAAAATGCTGTCAGCAATGTAGTATGCAAAAAATAAACCCGTATGTTTTCATTATTAATAATATTACAAATTGTTTGGGGGTAAGGTTTCCGAAGCTGTGGTCACTTATCTCTGAAACATGTTACCCAGGCCTGTTAACCCAAAGCACAAAAAAATGTTGCAAATACATTTTTTTATTTGAAAACTGTGTGATAGTCTCATTTATATCAAAACTGTTTTACAAAGTAGTTATTCACTTATTAGAAAATTTATTGTGAGTGTATGTGTATGTATGGGGGGGACATGTTACCCTAGCTGGGGTAACCTGTCCCGGGGGACACGTTACCCAGGCCTGGGTAACCTGTCCCACCTCTTAAAAGGTTGTCAACAATATTCTGTGCACAAAGTTACCAAAATATTTTAAATTTCTTAATTATTCTTATAATAAAAAAATATTCAAGTGCTAAGAACCTTTCTTAAAGAAGGAACAAAAAAAGAAATATAAACATACATATCCCCTGAAAATCTTTTTGAAAAAGGAACACATTTCAAAATATATTTTAACATAGATATTCATAGGGAATGTTCAAAGTATATCATACCAAAGGCGTAACTTGGAATTTATACGCACTCAGAAGGCAACCACCAAAGAATATAGGATAGAGGCGATATTTGTACCGAAACAAAAGATGAATGTCATCCGTCTGCTCCCATTTTCATGATTTGAGCGTTGCTGAATTATCAAAACATCGTAACTACAGCTTAAATAAGCTGTAGTTTCGATGTTATGATCATTCATCGACGACATTTTTGAAAGAAGTTTTATTTCTATTACGCGGTTGCGTATTGTGCGTAATGGGATCTAGGCCCTTGTTATGATCAAGGCGGAAAATGACAGTGGTCAATAATTTCTTCTGATAAAAGTACATTATATAGTTGGTTATTGTCACAAAATGATAGTCAATAAAATATATACAATCAAGGTGAGTTAATTAAACCGACTGTGACGAAAGGCGCCATGGGTAACTTATTTTCAACGCTATAAATAGCACATTTCTTAAATTCACAAGGGGATTCCCGCCATGCATATCGTATTCCCATAATCCATTGTCGCTGACATCCGTTTGTGTAGTTCAAGGTGATGGTCGAATCGGTGTGATCTACGATTGGAAATTCAACCCATTTTGAATCAGTTCCATCACATTTTGATTGGTTGTTCAGGGAACAGCATAACTACAATGGAAGAATCCTTTCAATGATTTAAAATAAAGGTTTTTTCATAATGTAACATCAAATGATCATCAAATACCAAATTTATTTAAGTTACTTTGTCACACGTTTTCAAATTTCTGTGTTATTTGAACACGGCACATTGTTGGACCCAAATGCCCAGTAGTGAAGAATTGTTGGCTTTTTTCCCATTCACTCAAACGTCTTAAAATGAATGACTGTTCAAAAGTCCATTTAAATTTTACAAATTAAAAAGATCTTCAAAATTATCGAATTATTTCCTAGTAAACTTGAAATATGAAGATTGTACCTTACTATCTTTTGCGATGACGCCGAAAAAACCTTTGTATGAGCCAATGCGCAAAATTTCTAACACTTTCACGCATGCGCTCCGTAAAGAATCTGATCAGCCTGTGCAGCCTCGGACACTGAACAAAATCTTCATCTAGGGTTTTCTAACTGTTGAGTCAAAATATCTGTATTCCAACTGGGAATATTTCAAATACTCTAACGTGCTGCCTGGACTGCTCAATGTTTGGGCTTATGGCACAGGAAAATGCTGGAAGTATCACAAACAGACTCATCGCACATAGGTGACTCGGCGCTAAGCAGTTGTAACTGCCTATATGTTTATAGGCAGTTACAACTGTTTCACGCTGAGCCATCGATATGCGCATGTTATCCATACCTCAAATCCATTCTTTGACCTGACTTCAATAGGTGAGGTTCCGTTGTCAAACTCGAGTCTGACTATATAGAAGCCTATATCAGAATAGTAAGCGGTAATTCTTGGTCCTTGAAACTTCCCTACGTCCATTTTATAAGCCACGGCGAGCCCCGACAGAGCCAGACGAGCAGCCACATCTTGTTTATCTCGAGGATGAATACTGTAAAAATGATTTTGATTTTGTATAATTTTGTCTCCTCTAGTTCACAAAGCTAAAACGGTATTTTAAATAACTTCTATATATAAGTCTTTTCGAGAGTTTATTTAAAGGATTATATGAAAACAAAACAGATTGGACGTAAAAGGATCGAAACAAGGTAGAACAGTCGGGAAGCCCTCGATCAAAACAGTAAATCAACACACTAGACTGGTCCCACCGTCTTCGTATAAAAAGCCCATGGTACGAGTCTACCAAATCTTCAAAACACTCATAAATCATTCAAATCGTTCAATATTTTATTGAAGTCGATAAAAATAATTACATGGTTCCATTAGCTGGCTTGGATTTGTAAATTTTGGATGGGTTCGTAAAAACATGCATTTATTTGTAGTGGCGTTCAGTAAACAACATTGTGAAGTAGACAATGTGAATGATATTGATGAAATTGGATTAGTGTGGGCAGAGAGTTTTGAGTGACGTTAAAGGAGGGTAATCCAATATTGTTTATTTTGCTCGAGATAAACAAAATTAGCGATTTTCATTACCTCTCTTTAGTAAAATATACCCACTTTTCTGTCTATGTGTCTTCGTGGACCAATCAGACAATTTTAAATCCACATTAATTATAGATTAACTTGATCGATTTGATTTGAATGTTATTCGTCTTGAACGATTTCGTAATGTTCTCCTACGATTTCGGAGCGTTTTCGATAGAATTGAGTGATTGCTTGGAAAGAATATGGAACGCTGAGTGATTGTTTTAGAATGATTTTAATGGGAATGAGTGTCAATTATACGATGTTTTAACTTCTACTGAAAGAAAATCAAAAAAGTAACCTAGATTTTTTTAACGAACCTCCTGTAACGACTAGTAAAATCTGGCAGGTCCATAGCAACGGCCATAAATGTTATCGGCATGACCTCATTTGGGACATATCCTGTGTCCGCGGTCTGATGCCACCGGATATCCGGAAATCCTGTGGTAATCGTAGTGTCATTTCTGTAACCTGCTAGCTGTATAGAAATAGACACCACAATTTCAGAATTTTTTCACGATTGTATAAATAAGTATTTAAATTTAAAAGCAATATCACATTAGGAATATTTGGAATCATGAAACATCGTTTTAGAAGCTTATTTAGTCTTCGTGCTCTTTTTTCTCCAATCACAAGGCTAGATTTGGACTTTTTAGTGGTTTATTCTCTAAAACCTTTGCCAGAAGATGCATTGTACCACCGATTAACCACTTTCTCTTCGAATTACTATTCAAACAAATAGAAAATACAAAATTTATAATTTTTAGCTCACCTATGCACGAAGAACTTAAACTGGGTCAGAATATTTGTCTCCATCAAATCTCGGACAAATTCGAAATTGAGTCAAGCGGGGTCAAAAATGGGGTCAATGGGTCAAATTATAGAAAACCCTTGTGTGCACACTTTTAGCTCAAATGTCTTACATTGTTTAGTATATTTGTCCCCATCTTATCTTGATCAAATTCGACATTGGGTCAAGTGAGGTCAAAAGTCGGGTCAAGGGGTCAAATTTTAGAAATACCTTGTGCACACTCATGAGGCCAAATTTTTCACTCAAATGTTGTGAAACTAGGTCAGAATGTTTGTCTCCATAAAATCTCGGTCAAGTTCGAAATAAGGTCAAGTGGGGTAAAATTGGGTCAAGATGTCAAATTATAGAATAATTTTTGTGCACTCTAGCGGCCATATGTCTGGCCAAAATGCCTTGAAACTTAATCAGAATGTTTGTCTCCATCTTATTCCGGTAAAGTTCGAAATCGGATCAAGATGGGTCGTTATTTGGTCGCCAATGGGTTAACAATTATTTCGTTTTGTTGGTATACGTTTTGGACTAAAAGTTCAGATTTGCTCTTGAGTACTAGTATAAAAGGTGTCTATCATGGCTACAATTGTCATCCGGGACAAATGGCAGGTTTGACAATATTACCTTTAGTTGGTTTAGACCATGGTTGTTCCACTGTTACGTCATACATTTCAGTCGTCGACATTTCCTGTGCGACTGTGAATAGTCTTATATCTGGGTAGTTCTTTACGTCTTCTAACTCTGCACTGGCATTGTCAACCTGGATAAAGGATAATCTTTATAACAACACCAATAAAAAACAAAAACAAAAACTCTCAAATGATCCTACGATTGAACATTGCAACAGTAACACAAATATGAGTATAGTTAAGAGTTGGATTGGTGTGTTTAGATATTAGATACCTGGACCGGAGATTGTAAAACTTATCTTTACGTCAACTCAATTTTTTCTGAAATTTTAATTTGAAATTAAAGCAGTAGTTTTGGTGTAATTCTCATATAAATGTATGAACGTAATAAGTACGCAGCTAAAATCAAATCATAACTCAAAGCGAATTAACACCCACCAGTAAAAGCATCATTTACCCCTATATCTGGATGTATGTACGTATGTGTATTTAACCACTTGGAGAAATCATAGGTACGGATCAATTTAATCTCATTCAAAGGCATGGGCTTAACTAGAATTTTGAATTTTTTACGCACTCAGAGGACGACCACCAAAGAATATAAAGAGGATAAAGGTGATATGTGCTCTGTGACAAAAGATGATTGTGTCATCCGTCCGCTTCCCTCATTAGGATTTGAGCGAAGGTTATAATCAAAACATCGTAACTACAGCTTTAATAATGTGATGTCATGATCACTCATCAACAACGTTTTTCGGGAGAAGATTTATTTCTATTACGCCTTTGCGTAATGTGCGTAATGGGGGCTACGCCCTTGCAAAGCCCTGTGTTTCGGCTGCTGAAAAGTTTGTAAACGTTTACAAATTGTACACATGCAAAGCAGGTAACAATGTATAAACTTTTCCGCGAATGTTTACACCATAAAACTGAAATGTTTACATAATTTACCATACTCATTGTAAACTGCATATTACTCTGTCCGGAACACACCCAAACATCACCAAACAATACATCACTGATTTGAATCACTTCTGTCTTTGTTGACACCGTGATGTTAGACTTCTGGTCTGCAAAACAAATGGTTACTTATAATTTAGAACCTTAGAAAAGAAGACGGGTAATTTTGTAAATTCTAAATGAATTGTAAAAAATGTTTGGAAAAAAAATTGTTGCCGGAGTGAATTAAAAAAAGTAACAAAAAAATAAATAAATAAAACATGGAGATCATTCATTTTAGTTCAACAGTTGTAAGATTTAGTGCATGTAGCTTTTTTTTTCAAATAAAAAGTACTCGATGTCTAACACTAGCCTATCTGTGGTAGTTAAATATTTATAACCAAAGTTAATTTTATGGGGTCACCCAAAGATTGATTTTCAAAACAGAAAGGTAGAATGGCCATTTTAGATTTAGAAAATCAGCAAAGTGTATAATGTTTCGAAATTCTGTCCCTTGTTTTGCCTCATATTCTGCTAAGAACATCGTGAAAACGGATCTCATCAAACTCAATAAATCATCCTATAACGCCCCCTCTGCGTTCAAATCATTCTTTTCAAACTCTCATTCGAATCATTTAAAAAAGCCCCAAAATAATTTGAAAAACGCATTTTAATCGTGCACAAAGCTTTACATTTCATAAAATAAAGCTTTACATTTTTCATAAAATAACGAACAAATAACTTCTTTTTATTAGCTGATAATGTTTTGAAAGCGTCCACTAATACCCACAAAACTTTAAAACTAGAGCTTCGCAGAGCGGCGCTTATACGCCCGAATGGGCTTGTCGGTAACCTTGGCTTGTCAGTTATGTGAGCTTGAATGATAGCTAAAAAAACTTCAAACAGACGGACAGACTACTGGGGCCATAACATAGTATGACCCTTTGGTGTAAATTGAAAATGGTTTTATTCACAACTATACGCCAAACAGTCATTTTGTAAGTTTCATTTCATTCCAATTCCAAGCGTAAGACGAGTTGCTTACAAAGGAAATGTGAATTTCAATAAATTCAAGGGCAGATAATATAAGAAAATCCAAGGTTTTTGAATTTCTGAAGTATTATGCTCAACCAAATAGCAGGGATACATTTTGGCAAGATTCAGTTCAACACACACAAAAATAAATCTGTAATTCTAAGCTATTTTGTTAAGTAAAGGGTTGATTAACCCTTTGCTGTTTAATCCCTGCTTTTTACGTGACCGTGATTTTATGATTGAGAAAACATTGTGAAAAAAGAAGAAATTGCTTCTGACAAGCAATTTCTTCTTTTTCCACACTTTTTTCTACCCTACTGAATGGTTATTTCTCAAATTAAATCCACTTTTAATTTTTGTCTGCAAAACCTTTGAATTTGGACAGGTCCAAAATTTTGTAAAACAGGAAAGGGTTAATGAGGAACTACTTCACGTATTAAAATATTTTAGTCCGTAGCACAAATAGACAACCTACAGGGTCATTGTGGCAAGTATCAGTTCTTTCCCATTCAAAATGTAGGAGGAAAGGAGCTCACAAAAATGTTTTTCATTTAATTCAAGGGTAGATAATTCAAGATAACTCAAGTATGACAGGAGCATTTTGAATTTAAAAAGACTTATGCACAACTAGACATCATAGGGAGTATTTTTTTAGTTTCAGCCAATTTCCTTTGATCGTGAAGGAGGAGTTTCACACACTAAAACAGTGAATTTCATTTAATTCAAGGGCAGATAATTCAAGGTTACTCAGGAATTACTGTGGCAATTTGAATTTAAAAGGTGCACAACTAAACATCATAGGGAGTAATTGTGTAAGATTCGGCTCTCTCCTATTGAAGTTTAGAAGGGGATGCACACACAAAAACTGTTATTTTAGTTTAATTTAAGGGCAGATAATTCAAGATTTCTCAGGAAAGACTGGAACGATTCGAATGTCAAAGGTCTTATGCGTAACTAGACATCATAGGGAGTAATTGTGCCAAGTTGCAGCCGATTCCCATTGATAGTTTAGGAGGAGTTGCGCACACAAAAAATGCTAACGGACGGACAGACGGACGTACAGACAAACAGCCGGACGGACAGGCAGACAGACGGACGCCCGGGGCCATGGCATAATTCGACCCTTCGGGCGTATAAAAAAAACTCAAGATAAATATCGAGAATTTCGACCGATTGTACGAAATTATCGGTATTGAATCCCTCATTTAATCTCATTCAAAAATCACTCGTCTCACTCATTCAATTAAATTCCAATCAAATCATCCAAAACCATTCACTTTGAAGATTTCACAATGTTGATAACCATGGGCGTATCCAGGACTTCGAAATTTATACGCACCCAAAAGGAGACAATTTAGAAAATATAGGATAAAGGCGAGTACTGTGACAAAAGATGAATGACCTCCGTCCGCTCCCCTTTTCTATGATTTGAGCGTTGGTGAATGATCAAAACACCGTAACTACAGCTCTAACAAGCTGTAGTTTCGATGTTATGATCATTCGTCAATGGTATTTTTTGAAAGAGCGTTTATTTTTATTACGCACTTGGGTAAATTGCGTAATGGGAGTTACGCCCTTGATAACTGTATTTCTTATGAGTCATCCTGTTTACCTTTATTTTTTCAATATGAGTTTTAGTTTTAAAATATGCAGTTATTAAAATCGTGAAATTGAAATGCATCTCGATCAAGACCATACTAAATTCGTCTCCCCAAGCTCCATTCATTTATTTCTAAAACCCACTCACAAATTTATAGAGTACTCTGGTTCGGCTGTTATAGATTTTCAAGTGTTTGATTTGTCTGTGTCGACGCACTTAACAGAAAGTTATAGACCCACAAGAAATAGGGAGGTTCGAGAAACCGTTATCTCCTACAGTTAGTTGCATCGTGAAATTGACATTCACCTCAATCAAAATCATTCTTAATCGCTCACTCAGCGCTCCATTCATTCATTTTAAACACTCAATCAAACCATCCAAAAACGCTCAAACCCATTGAAAAATATAGAATATCCAACGTCATCCAAAATAGATTTTGATTGAGAAAAATCGCGATTTCACTGACATAATTCGAATTGTTATCGTCTCACAGGTTCTTGAAGAAATAGGAAGCCATGTATAAAAGATGAATTTATTATTTATTAAAGGGAGGTAATCAATATCGTAAATTTTGTTCATCCCGAACAAAATTTACGATATGGTATTACCTCCCATTAAATTCATTCAAAACTCGCTCCCCACACTCAATCAATTTCATTCCGAAATCAATCCCAAATCATTCATCTTGTCAATTTCACGATGTTCTTAACTGTACCATTTTCAACGTAAAATTGATCTCTGATCCCTAACTTGAAATTGCTGGTCTATACATAGATGATATTGAATGAGTGGTCATTGAATAACAAATTTATTAAACGAGTCTCCTATAATCAGATGAAAACGAGGCTGCGACGAGTTTTTATCTGTTTAAGAAGAGGAGTTTAATAAATTCGGCATGAAATGAGCACAAATTTGATGTTTCTTTATAATATGACCTGAATTTTCGTGATGAATAATGAAATTCCAGATATTTATCGATTCAAGATATTTTGCGAAACATATGTAATGCCGTATGCAGAATGACGTCAGCAAAATTCATCATGACGTCACTTTTAGAATGAAAATATAACGGTGCTTCTTAGCTAATTATCATGGTTATACCACTAGTTCAATAACACCCATGTAATATCAAAAGAGTCAACTGGGTTATTTCAATCCCGCGACGTAGGCCATAGTATATTTATTATATTTTATTCAATTTTTTTTAAAGTATCGATACTTTTGTGCAATTCGGACGAAGCAAATGTAAGCGATTTTGTTCTTCCTCGCTTCAATTATTAGGAAAACCAACGCATCGCACTCAATGAAATTAAATCCAAATGCATTCACCTTGTCAATTACACGATATTCTCAACTGTTAAAGGCAGTTTTTCATTTCAGTGGCGTAGCCATGTTATTTACATTGGTGCGGCAAAACTGAGCTCCGAAGGCGCGAAGCCCTTCTAGGGGGGTCCGGGGGCATGCCCCCCCGGAAAATTTTTGAAAAAATGGTGCGATTTGGTGCATTCTAGACTATACTTGATCACAATTTTTGAGTCATTTTAGAGCAATTTCCAGGCACGTAAAAAGCAGGGATTAAACAGGAAAGGGTTAACCCTAGTACGAGGACTAATCGATAATGACATTAACAACTCACCATGTACTCACAGGGAATCGCATGTTTGGAGTGACCTCACTGGAATTTACTTCCGGAGGTCGTTGTATGGTAAAAGTAGATCTTAAAGAAAAAATAGTTCGTCTTTAAAATGGCATTTTGAAGTGGAGAATAGTGATCCACGTACATATTTATGTGATTTTTTGCTAGTTTTGAATCTCTCCTTTAAAATAACGCTTGGTTCGATCTTTTTTGTGCACGATTTCCTTTCCGGGTGGACGAATAATGGACGGGGGCATACTCGAACTAACTGTCCTCTTCATGGGTGGGAAAAAGACGGTGCCTTTACTCTCGCTTGAATAGCCCAAAAGATAACCTGATTTGACCAAGTTTCTTTAGTCTCAAAAGATAGATCTATGAAAGTAGATGAAGCGCTAATGACGTAATATATAGGAGAAGTGTTGAGGAATGCGTTGCAGCACCTGAAATTTGAGCAATTTTATATAGAACAAAGAAGGCCAAAAATCGGGTGGGGTCCGACCGTTTGACATCAACAGAAAACGGAAGTAAACAGAATTACCATTCTACAGACGCTTGGAAGTTTAGATTATTGATGAGTCATCCCAGGATGCTGGCATTTCGTTGTGTATGGTGGATTAAAAGAAAGAACTATAAGACATCATGTTTTATAAACGTTTTATTCATCCGTTATATGCTCACATACATTTTCAGTCATTTAGCGGTCAACATAATCCAGTTTTATTGTAGCGGCATGCCGCATCTACGGCAATTATTGGTGCGGCGAATGCCGCACCTGCCGCACCCGTGTCTACGCCCATGCATTTGAAGTTTTAAGTTAGCAATCAAGAATACAACATCAATTTTAGTATTTTTCCTGTTAAGCTATTTGTTTAAATAAAACAATTTGAGTGCTTTATATCGTTAAAAATACAGTGCGATCAAAATGCTATGTTTCAAATTTCTTCATTCGCATACCAAATATTTTAATATTTTGTTCATTTAACTTAATTTGAGTCACGTTTCAATTTGGATCTCTTTTGAGAAGAATGTGTATTCTGCGTAAATAGTCACCTGGCAGGCCGTGGCTTAGTCCTAATGTAATTTGGCGAGTTTACTCTTCAACAATTTGGGTTCTTTCAAAGGTTAGTCAACAGTTATCGTGTACGTATGCAAATGATTGTTCCTTAAAACCAAAAGAATAAGCGTGCTAATTGAAAGTGATCACATTTTATGGTCGGGAGTTATGAGGGATACTACCATACTACGTCCCCGACGGCGGCATTCATTCTTTCCGACTATTTGTCTCTCACCAATGGGTTGATGATTGTAGACCTATGTGAGATAGCAGCTGGAGGCTAGGAAAGGATGTGGTGGTTGTACTGGCGAGAGAAATGCCAGGAAAGAATTGTTAGGTGCTTCAGCCGCCGCGATATAACTGAAAAAATATTGAAAGCGGCGTAAAACTCCATTCAATCAATCAACCAACCACACAACGTTTTAAAACTAAGCCGGCTATCTATGAAACTGAGTAATTATCAATAAAAACTGATTTACCCTAACCTTAAATGCAACGACCCGATACTTAGACTCCGCCCTGCCAGGGCAATAAACTTGGATTGTACTAACATTGTCCCGGAGGTAGCTGAACGGCCCATATATAATGTTGTAAATGTGGATCATAAGAAATAAAGGCAAGATTAAGTCCGTATCCAGTCAGTTCAACAAATATGTCAGAGGTGTTTGTGTCACAGTAGCCCCAGATCAGGTTTGCGCTGTTCTGTTGTAATACCATATGGTCTCCGTAGTAGTAACCAAACGATAACACTGAAAAAAGAACACGCTACGTATGAATATGGGTGCTTAGATTTTTTCACCTTTTCTTTGTAGATAAAGGTCGAAATGTCTTTTGAAAAGTCACGTTATAATTACATTGCAATGTAAATGAAAAAGTTCATGTAAAGTGTTCGAGACCGAATTTTGAGGGCACTTCATTTGCCAAGAAAAAGCAGTATGTCCAGGTATTTCATATACCAAAATGAAGCTATTAATGAGCACAAACACTTAAGCAACATAAAACTGCCAAAGCTAAAGCGGTATAGCCAAATCAATGTGGAAAATGATCATTTTGTACAGAATAAGCAACTGCATGACTGTTGTATAAAATTAACTAATTTTTCAACAAAGTACAGTCTAAAGTACTGCCTAGGTACTACTAAAACCGTTTGCATAAATCTCGGACCCAAAAGGTAGTTTTACATGCAATTTTTGACTTATTTTATAAACATATATGTCATTCTAATTTTGAAAACGGGTAGATCTATTTAAGGCATGGTGTGTTATCACAACATAAATTGACATTGATAGTTTATATACGTGTAAGGTTGTTTAGCAATATATCAATTTCTATTTCAAAAAATGATAAATTTATAGTAATTAATTATAGATCATTGAATTTTAAAAAAAAAGTTGCTCTCAGCTCGACATCATATACTAAAAAGAGCATTCGCCACATGTTTTACACGAGTTATTTATCTCATACGAATGGACGCATGATACTTTCAGGTAGTACGCCTCACTGGGATGAGCAGCCAGCTTGCTGGCTCCATTAAAATGTTTTGGTAGGACTGGACAGGAAACCATGGGTAGGTGCACCAACCGCCGAGATTGAACTTCAATAATGCATAAACTGCGTTCAGGATGACAAAACGATGTAAACCTTTTGCCAATTGTAGCCCGCTTTGTACGTGCTCTTGCGTACACTGGCAAACATCTGGAACCCTTTGTTTTCCTGAACGAGAAATGTGTAATGGTCATATGAGAATATTAATCAAGCAAGAAGGAAACGCCTTTTTTCATTATTTTTTCAGTTTATTTTCAGCTACCGGGCTTCTGCCATGGCCGAATGTTCGTTGTGCGTCCACGCGGCGATGCGTGCGTTCGTTCGTCCGTCCGTGCGTACGAAAACTTTTCTATGATCATCTTCTTCTCTGACATTTCTGGTCTGAATTCAACCGTCAGTTTAAAAAGGTTCCATGACAAAATATAAAACATTTTTTTTTCTTTGAGATGAATTCTTTTATGCAAATGATTGGTGTCAGGATTGTTCTTTATCATGTGACTATGTGACTATGCACACAATTAACCTGTTTTGAAATGTTACTATTTGTTAAGGAAATAGGGACTTAAGTAAAAGATTATTTTTTGACCTTTTTTCTTTCTTTATTTTACATCTCAGACCTTGGCCTTAGATGATTATCTACTTACAAATAGATTATGGGTTAATACTCTAAGAGCAATTTATTAATAAATTTTCATAAATCTGTTAGACACTAAGTTCCAGTGAAGCAAAACTGGTCATCTAGGTCTTCTTGTTAAAAAAATGCTTGGATCGAGATGATGTCAACCAAAGGCCATACTTGAACAACAATCAGCCTAGCTCGACACTTTATTCCCTATCTTGATTGTGGTTCGCGACCCGTGCCACACACTTATATTTATATATGTAATTGTGACCCGTCACACGATAAGGGACCATCTGGGTAGCGCTTAAAGTGTCGACCTAGTCAGACTGCGCGGATTGCGCAGACTGACTAAGGTAGAAACTTTTCGCCTTTTGCTTATTTTCTGAATCTAGAATGTTCAATCTATCTTCCAGTGAAAGAATTCTTGAAATGCGACCTCTAGTTGCCTTGTACTAGAATCAATCTCTTTTTCAAATATTTATTTTACGGAGTTCCCAGATGGTCCCTTTTGCGTGACGGGTCACATATGTGACCCATCACTCGAAATAGGACCATTTTGAAACGTAACTGTTTGCAAACAGATTTTATCCAGCTGAGGGCAACCCGTCATGTGTTCAGTATGACAAAACGCTGAAAACTCGTAGCAAATGATACACGTGAGCTTGCGTTCAAAGCGGGGTAAAATTTGCCAGTAATTTGCACCGTTGTGTCATCTTGAACGAAGGGCTGAAGAGGCAACTCTGGAAGATTTGTGTAGGAAGGCTCATATAGATACAGGAAACTGCCAATGATCTGGGAAGGTTTGTGCCTCGACAGACTGCACAGTCCGCACAGTCTGACCAGGTCTAAACTAGTTAGTTACATCGTGAAATTGACACTCACCTCAATCAAAACTATTCTGAATTGCTCACTCAGCGCTACATTCATTCATTCCAAACACTCACTCAAACCACTCAAAACCGCTCTAACCCATTGAAAAATATAGAGTAAACAAGACCATTCAAAATCAGTTTGGATAGAGAAAAATCGCGATTTCACTGACATAATTCAAATTGTAAGCGTCTAATAGGTTCTTGAAGAAATGGGAAGATATCTATAGAACTTGTATGCATATTTAATTAAAGGGGGGTAATCAATAACGCTAATTTTGTTCATCCTGATCAAAATTTGCGATATATGGATTATCTCCCATTAAATTCACTCAAAACTCGCTCCACCCACTCAATCAATTTCTTTCCTAATTCATTCTTAAATCATTCACCTTGTCAATTTGATGATGTTGTTAACTGTACAGGCACGTTTCCTTTTCGTCTGACGGGTCACATAAAAAGCTACTACAAAAAGTATGGCATTCACCTGCATGTGTGCTGCATAAGTTAATCCAAAAAAGCGTAATCCTCAACAATATATAAATTAACATCATTCTGCTTCGATCATTAAAATGCGTTCAGCTTACATGCATATAAATGCTATATGTAGTCAGCGTACCTCGTTATCTTTCATAGCCTAATACATTCAACCGTGAAAATGTTACATCACAGTTGATAACATCATAAAATCGAACACTCAGCCGTGAAAATATGTTTTTCACGCCAATTTCGAACTGATTGCATTTTTGGTGAACGAAATTTTCGTTCACCAGTGTTATATACTGTATATATGGAAAATCCTGTAGGATCTTAATAGGTTTTAAATAAAGCAGTACCTCTTTAGATTCTATTTAGTATCTCTAAAGACTTCTCTCTACAAAATCACTGTTTATTTCGTTAATGGCGTGATACCAGCATTCTTCATCAAGTGAAGATAATGAAAATTACCATTTAAAAACACAAAGTGAGGTTGCAATGTTTAGTGAAGCGTTTTGATTATCCGCTTAAGCTTTTCGAGGGTTTAGAGCAAAAACTAAGTTTGTGTCTATACTTTTGATAGACAGATACTATGTTTTTGATCTAAGCCTTCGCTTATGCAATTGGAATAATTTGCCGGAAATATGTGTTTATTTAGATCGTGAACTCTTGAACTTCTTACACACCCCTGACTGGCCATACCACACGTGATGACCTACTACGATTTTACCAGCCTTCTTATGAAGGCTTTGCTTATAAGTTACGAAAGGTCAAGTTTACAAACGAATGGAATGTTCCTATCGTATTTCTCCTATTAAACGCGCCCGGGCGCGATGCAAAACGTCGTTGAGGCGCTATTATTTCAGACCCTTTTACTTAATAAAAAAAAGTATTTTGGTACCTAAGAGAAGCAAACTGTTAACATGTTCGTAATTATCGATTGAAATACGTGCGCTACCCAATACGCTTTCCTATTTATCTATTAAGGCTATAAATTTCAAAAATAAACTAAAATGTTAGCTGATGAATTGTAATTCTGTCATTTAAAGTCATCTATCGAAATACGGTTACCTTCGACCATTACTCTCTTAACAGACTGCCATCTCGACTGCCAACTTGAATTTCACTGTAAGACCATTATTTCAGATCAATACCACCATAAACCGATAAACTTATCTGAAGAAAATTTTTGGCTGTATCTTCAAATGTTTACAAAAAAAATTACATCTTCATTTACACTAGTAATCCAGAAGTTTTTCCATTGGCAGCCACCTTTGCAACTATACTTATTCTAATCGTCATTCAAGGTATTCATTACACCAGGGAACATCAAGTTAGCATCTTATCGGTTAAATTAAGTCCAAATTATAAATGAATTGTTTAGTAGCAAGAACATGTCTATTTTTACTGCTCTTGGCTGCCATCTCGACATTTTCAGACTATTCCATGATCAAAATGCACCATCATCCAGATTTCTTGATAGGCTAGACCTTAGCTACTAGGTAAAAATTACTGTTAAATACCTTGCAAACTTTAAGCATGAAATAAAAACCTTGTGTTTCCTGGTTGCCATCTTCAAATTTAGGGTTTTCGTAACGATAGATTAGAGGTGTAACTAGTCAGATATTTTCAGGTCATAAATAAGCTTACAAAAGTTAATTTAGAAAACACTAAAACAAATATCAAAGATTCTTATATCTCGCATCGAGAAATACTTTAAAGAAATATAACTCGATTTGGCTGTCATCTTGATTACCATACTCATAACTAATGTCAGGTTATGCTTTTATTTGTTACATAGCTTCAGGACAATATCCTAACAATAAAATTACCATTGTAAATTGTTCTATATTTCAAAGAGAGTGATCTACGGAGCCGTTTGCTTGATTTTTTGTAGTCCTGGCTGCCATCTCGATTTTTTAGAAATGCTCAATGATGACAAGACGTCATCAACCAGATTCCGGTTCGGGAAGGCCTTAGATACAAGAATCAGTCAAGAAAAAAACTTTGAATCCTACTTCCGGGCCAAGCTAGATATCGGCCGGACTATACTAAATTCTAAAGTTTTGTGATGTGTAAATGCACCCGGTACATGAAATGAAAGTGTTTCGTAGTGAAAACACAACACGTCTGGAGCTAGCTGGGTCACCGCGTGTCGGCACCCTTTGAAGTCCTCAGATTCTTGCAAGCGGCGACGTCGCTTTTGAAATAAGTCACACACGAGATTTTACGGGGGTTTTCCTATCTTAACAGTATGAATTGTGACTAGGATTTAATCATTTGACTCGGATATTTTGTATATATGCAGAAGGTAAAATGATTTCAGAAATATTTTCGTTACAACGTGAAGAAAGGGGATTTTGTTCGCATGTGACTTATGAAGAATGACGTGTAATAGTTTTAATTTTGTGTTAAATTTTAACCTTTCGCGCTTACGGAAAACTGCGGATTTAGGACGCGCTAGTTTTTCAGTGTTGAACGATCTTTTAATGACGCAACCAGCCTTATCCTGATAAGAATTTAAGTTAGTTACTCACAATCTATTGAACATTACGTCGTGGAGTAGCAGCTAATGAAATTAAATTCGAGACACGATTTTTCACAACGGACCGTGGACGGTTGGATGTTGCTGGTCGTATAGTCAAGGGCCTGGGAATCGTATTTATGGGGAGCGCGTTCATTAGGGGGGCACGTCTAAAGGTGAAATATGGTATATTTAGTCCCAATTATCATTAAATCATTAACACGCACCACTTGACCGTGACCAACCTTGATATGAAGTTAAATTTAACCCATTGCAAGACAACTTATGTTCTCAACTACCAAATTTACACCTCTTGCTTAAATCCTGTTTTTATCTTAATCTTCGTTGTTGCATACTGGTGTAATGTAAATATCTTCGGTTACGGGTATTTTTGTATCATATTACCCAAATCCCATTCCCTATTTTTTTTATTTTTTTTTTCGGTTCAACAAGGCCGGAAAACAGGGGATAAAGCAATCTCGGTATGATTTATTGTTAATACACGAATGTCGCAAATCGATAAATAAATAAAAGAATCAAATGAACAAATATCCCAACACGATAGATATAATTTCAAATTTTAACATCGAATGGAGACCGAAACGCCGTAACTATATAATACTTAACCTGCAGCTGCGTTGTTTAAGTCCCTAACGACATTTTTTGTCCCTTAGTTTTGCACTGATAATAAAATATTTTTCTCCAAAGTACTTGACATAGTAACTACAACTGTATAGTAGCGCTTCTATCCCTCGGATGGCTCTAGAATTTCCTCAATCCAATCATTCATCTATTTGTTTTACCGGAAGTATGTAAAATCTTACAAAAAACGAAATTTGGATTGTGATTGTGGATTGGAACACATTTACTTTAAGATGGAAATTGGTATTTCTCGCACCAGAACTATAATAAGCATACATCCCTACGTAGCTGCCATCTTCTACCCTCTTGGGTTTACGATTATCCGCCGTTTGGTAGGAGCAATAGAATTTAAACAACCACAATATTTGGACAATTCATTAGATGTACAAAATACCGTCCTACATAGATTAAATCGATTTTTTTAAATTCTGTTTTACGCAATGGCACCAGATTATCATTCTTTCACAAGACTGAATATTACCGAAAGAGACTTAAACCCTGTAATTACAATTACGAAACAGCGGTCTTTTAATTCGGGGGATGGGCGGGGGATGGGAGGACCCCATTCAGGTCGTTCCAGAGCCATAGCGGATAACGTTTAAAAGTCAAAATACAGAAAGACTGCTGTTTAATATGCTAAAATATGGGTTCCGCATGTGGAAATTGAATTACCTTTCTGACTGCTATTTTTTGAGTAATGAAAAGAATCATTAGTCTAGACACTATAGTTGCCTGTTTTCTTTTCTCTAGGCTTATCGCTCTCTGTCTATCGGTCTGTCTCTGTTTGTCACTCTCTCTACCTTTCTTTTCCCCTCTTTCTCTTTCTTTGAATTTAGAATTTTGACAAGACACTTTCCCTTATTTATTTTTTACATTTATAATGTCTCTTTTCTCAACGAATTCAATATATCAATGTAGAATGCCAACAGATTCGTTCGCCAACAGTACTTTCAGTGCTTTGATTAACCCTGCGGCTGGTGTACCTGTCCTTGGTTTCTTGGCGGTACTTACACCATTATACAGTTAACGACATCATGAAATTGACAAGGTGAATGATTTTGGAATGATTAAAGAATGAAATTGATTGAGTATGTGGAGCGAATTTTGAGTGAATTGGGAGCTAATGGGAGGTAATCCAATAACGCAATTTTTTTTCAGGATGAACAAAATAAGCGATATTGATTACCTCCCTTTGATAAAATATGCATAAAAATTCTATAAATAGCTTCCAATTTCTTCAAGAACCTATTAGACGCTTACAATTTGAATGTCATTGAAATCGCTATTTTTTCTATCCATATTTATTTTGAATTCCGCTGTTCATTATATTTTATTCAATGGGATTGCGCGTTTTTGAACGGTTTGAGTGAGTGTTTGGAATGAATGAATGGAGTGCTGAGTGAAAAAATTTAGAATGGTTTTGATTGAGGTGAATGTCAATTTCACGATGTAACTTACTGTACCAGCAACATCTCATCGCAAAAAGGCGTACTACTTACCGTTAGCCGACCGATGGTAACCAAATGATTCGTATCCAAATGAATTTTTGTCAAATGTCGGGTGAAAGTTTAGTGAGCCAGGGATGGAACCCACGATTCCGCCATAGAAGTGTAACGATACAGTTACTTTCTTCCCAGAACTTCATCTGGGCCCGAGGTTATAAACTTTTCTCATTCCAATTCAAAATTTTCTCGAATTTTAAATTGAGATTTAAGACGTAATTCTGTTTTATTACTCATTTTAATGTATTAACATAAAAGATATTATTAATAAGTTGTTATAAATAACAACTTATTAATATTTTCTTTTATTTTTATACATTTATTTAAATTTGAATTTAAAAAATATTCTCAGTTGAGCATGAGAAAAGTTTTATAACCTCGAGCCCAGATGTCAATAAATGGCCGAAATTAAGCAGCATCTAATTGGTCCTTGAAAACACATAAATCCTTAAATAAAACAGCTTGTGTACGATATCGAAGAAACAAAATAAATTTGAGCGGAGAAGATATATCTCGGAACTGCGTAAAATAAATATTTGAAAACAAAGAAACAAAAACGATTGGGTTCAGTGTAGGCCAACCGGAGGTTGCTTTTCAAAATATCTAATACGGAAAGGTAGCTTGAGTATTCTAATTCAGAGAATCAGCAAACGAAAGGATTCGGTCCCAGTCAGTCTGCCTGTCCGCGCAGTCTGAATAGGATCAAAACTTGCGCAGTCTGAATAGGATCAACACTTTACGCTCTGTTGAGATGGTCCCTTTTCGCAATGTCTGGTCACAAATGATTTATCATTTCCGTTCAATTGGAAACGAATGGTATGCTATTTTATCAAGCAATGGAGCCTGTATTGACCTGATATCACCGGTTTGATAATTCAAAATGATATCAGGCAGTCTATATTAAGAAACTATTTGCATATTCATGATCTTTGCCAGAACAACTCTCATCCATATGAGCATGTGCGTGACATTTCCAATAATTTGAAACGTTCGTGAGGTGCAAACATTGAGTAGCGATGATCCCCATACTGTGAACACAATATAACCTGTTGGTCTACTGATACTTTGAGACCTAATGTAGGGCCTATCTATAAATGGCATAGTAAAGACTTTGGCCAGAGTGTGTGGATGCACAGAATGGTCAAGGTCGTTGCTTTGCGCATATTTGAAATTATTGGAAATCTTATGCACAGGTGTGAAATATTCAAAATCATTTTCAGGGCGTAGAATTTAAAATCAAAGAAATATTCATTCAACTTATCAATTCCACGATGTTGTTAACTGAATACGAAACCAGCCCTGCGGCTTTGTTTTTGCTTCTAGCAATAGTTTGCGAGCGGATTATCTCAACAAATGACGACACCTCGGCGAAAGCTTCTCGTTGATCCCTTCAAAAATTAAAAGGAATTAACTTCACTTCAAAGCAAACAGGTCTGAAATCAGGCTTTTAGAAACTTGACATTGACTTTATATTACATATTTTCAATAATATACTTCTATTTAAGAGACGGTCACCAGTCTAAGCTCTAGCCTAAACGGGTCAGAATTTACCCCCGTACCATAAGTTTGACCAATATTTTCTATAATTATGGTAAGTATTAGTTTATACTAATTTATTTCAGTTCGATTGCGACGAAAGCTTAAGCTTAAAGAATCGCTCTCGAACACTCAATCCTGGTGTTTTCACGTTACTGAAAGAGAAGCAGTGGTTTAAATCCACTGCTACCAAATTTTATCTTATAACTATACAAGTATCCGTATGATAACATCCCGTATGATATTTTTTATGATATCACATAGTTATTTTTAGAACATGATATAATGTGGTTATTTTTAGAAACTTGCATTTCAGTTAGAAACGCCGACGAAAACAAGACAAATATAGGTTATAAGATAAATGTAATACGTACTAAGTGTATTATATGAAAAAAATATCAAACTCGGTTGTGAGAATTGATAATTGTCTCGGCAGAGCCTCGACAATTTTCAATTCTCCCAACCTCGTTAGATATTTTTTTTCATATAATACACTAAGTATGTATTATATATTTACAGATGGGTGATCTTGGGGAGTGTCTTGCTCATAAACACACCCCGGCGAAAGTGGTGTTCGAACCAAGGACCTCCAGGTAACGAATCGAGTGCATTTTTCACAGGCCAACGAGGTAGTCCGTGGTAATGGTCTAATGGTCTGTATTGTGGTAGGGGGGGGGGTTAAAGTCGGACCCCCTTTGCCCTCGCCTAGTACCCTGTAAGCACATGGTTTAGTCAATGTGGCCGTGATCTGACCGAAATAGTATCAAAGGTGGTGTCAAAAGCCTTTCAAATCAAAGTACAAACAGCTCTGTTTCTAATTCAGATACACTGCTTTATTTCACTTTACGAAAATCGGTTTACTTCTCTGTGTTCATTTCCCTTGATAGGAATGAATCTACCAATCAAACCTAAATATTTATATGGTCCCATGGGAAGAGAGTTTTCTTTGCTATATATAGCACACTTTTTGAAAGCACACGGGGATTCCCTCCAGGCATAACGGATTCCCATCACCCATTGGTTCTGACATGGTCCAATCATTTGAATCGAGACTGAATACTCGTCATGTTGAATTATGGGCGTGTCTATCCATTTTGAGTCATGACCGTCACATTGAGAGTAATTATCATTTGAACAACACATCTAAAAGAAAAAAAAAAAAGATTTTCAAATTTTAAAACGATCAACATATAACACGAATGAAGTCGTTTTTACACAAAACATACCTTTATCCAATTAAAAAATCCAGATTATAACTCACAACTACCCTTTTTATATATTTTCAATGTCAGGCTACGACAGGAACATTCTGCCCGTGCATTTTAAGAACCAAAATGTAAGAAAAATGTTTTCAAGGAGCCCCGACGAGGAATTATTCAAAAGTAGCTATTGGTTAAAAAAATGATAAGAAATAACGTGTTTCCTCAGGTTCCCTGTGTATTGTACTTATAATCTATTATTTTCCAACCGTTGTTATCATCAAATTATTAAATAATGCCATACAATACCACTTTTGACACACTTTAAAATTCTTCTTAAAAATATTGTTGAAAATTGAGAAGTTGCTTGTTTATCAAGTAAATTATTCATTTTCGATAGTATTTTCTTCTTCGCGAGGCAAAGATTTTTTTAACTTTATTAACTTTATTCGTCCTCTGCAACTTCTTTGGAATTGGACCAGTATTAAACGTTTTGTGTGGACCAATATATTACGTGTACATGTACCTCAAATCCTGACAATGAACGAACTTGGAAGTCTGCTGTGGAATTGTCGAAGAACAGCTGTACAACAGGAAGACCTTTTGGAATCGCCCATCCAGTGATACGGGGTCCTTGAAACCTTCCAACACTCTTGTTATAGGCGACAGCCATGGCCGACAGTACCAACCGTGACGCAACATCCTGTTTGTCACGCGGATGAATACTGGAGGTAATTAGAATGACCACTGTCTTGTTTAAAATCCTTATGCTTATAAAGATTCAAATATCCAATTACACTAATAACCATTTGCCTTGAAGATTATTTATGATTCTGAATTCTGATGACGAAGAACATCTATCATAAATTTAAATGTCATTATAACTTTTTTTTGTCTTTTTTCATTCATTTCATATTCGACCATCATGTGTTTATTTCATTTCATTATTGGTATGTGTGTCTTTTTGATTGCGGTTATTGAAGTATAAACTTCAATCGCGTAAGCATATGACATAAAACATCCCGCTCTAAGCAAAGTTTGCAAGACTACGAGTGTCTGAGAGTTTTTTTTTCTCAGCAATATAAGAACAAGTTACACAAATTTTGTATTCAAATTATATTTTTGCAGATATTCCGATTTTGGCTCTTAACCCTACCCAACCACTTTAAGGTAATGGACCCGTAATAGTTCAGCAACATTTTGGAACACATTTGGGCAACTCATTTCTGGTCCGCTTTTGGATCGGGCGTAGACTGGTCTCACTGTGAACAATCAAAATGGCCTTTTCTAGGCTATTCTAATAGTCCATATTTAGACCAGTCCAGAGCTGGTAGCCTACTGTCTGAGAAATACTCTGAAAAAGTGGGAAACAATACCCGCCCAGGGTCAGAAATAAGTTGGCCCATGATCTTTCACAATGTTGACCGAGGTTTCCTAATGAAAATCATTAGGAAACCTTGAATAACACTGTTAAAGTTCATTACTTCAGAAACCTTGTTGGACTATTACGGGTCTACTATCTTAAATCCACGCATGGACAGTACCTGTCATATGGAGATTCAAAGTCCGGAAGGTCCATCGCCACAGCCATAAAGGTACCTGGCATCTGTGGATTAGGGTTATATCCAAAATAGGCTGTTTGGGACCAGCGTAAATCTGGGAACCCTGTTGTAATGGACGAGTCGTTTCGCCGTGGGGCTAACTGTTGGTAGACGGTAGGAATGATTTACGTCAATGGGTACTTTGAATTATTGACATAAATCAGAGTGTATGTAACATTCAGTCAAACTTTTGTGGTACCTCAGGTGAAACACACATCATTTATTAACAAAAATATGAACGTTCAGTCAAAATCAGCTTCGTACTATTTCTATGTAATCTTACACTTCTACTGACTATTTTATTTTGTAAAAAACTCGCTTTCATTGTCGAGTTCAAGGTAATATTAAGTTAATAATGTGAATGATAAATTTAGTATTTACCACTTGCACGCGTTTTTTGATAAAGCGCACTCTATTAGGTCCATGGTGCTTCCATATGAAGATTACAAAAGACAAGGCACAGGAAAGTTTTAAATGAGTTCGAAACTTAGGTGATATGAGTTTGTAAATGAGCCGCAGAATAAGTTAGAAAAAAGACACAAATTAACCTGTTAAACTCACCTGTACGAACCCAAACGGGAAGTTTGCATCTGTTTGCTTCTCCGTACCGAGGTAAAAATGTGTTCGCCAATCAAATATCATCACAGGAAACTGGCATCGGTAAAGATCGGGATTGTTTGCATTAGACTCTCCTAAAAATACAATGGAGACTGAATGGCCTTAAAATATTCAACTGATTAGCATGAGATGGGCGAGAAGAACGTTGCAATAAAGTTTTCATTGGCTTCCTGGATAGAGAACATTCCAGGTGTTTAAAGATACCAAAGTCTTCCACACCCACATTTGACGTTTACTCATAATTTCAAAGGCAGGTTTCCAGAATGGTTCTGCCAGTTTTAGTTGAATTTTAACCAGTGGTTGTAAAGAATGTGTTTAAAAATACCAGTCTAAATAAGCGCCTCTCCCACTGCCACGCCTATATTTCGCAGTCATTCCAATTTCACGAACAAGAAGATCTATTAAGAAGGGTCATGCAAGCAACATCTCTTCCAGGTTTGGTTGAAATCCGCCTATCGGTTACTTAGAAAAAAATGATCAATTACTTCAAAGCCAAAAATAAGCACAGTCCTTCAACGCCAATATTTTGGGGCAAACAAAATTTCACAAACAATTTTGAGATGGTCATTCTGCTAGATTTGGCTGAAATCCGCCGATTAGCTAATGGAGAGAAGATTTTTAAAGAGTTAATGACGACTTCCGACGGGCCACGGACAAAACGTTATCATATAAGCACATCTTGAGCACTTTATGCTAAGGTGAGCTGAATAAATATAACAATAATTGGTAGGCGAAGTGCTGATGTCTCCCTAGAAGCTCCCCTTCTTCTTCCTGTTTTGTACATGTCCCACTATGGGGCAGCATCGTACAATCATCGTACAACTCATACTAGATCAAGGAATTTCTAGACAGGTAAGCAAGACTCAAGTACAGAACATTGTCTACACGGGATAGCATGCAGCCAATTCGATAGATACATAAGTGGAGCAAGGTCTTAAGTTTATGACAAGATGAAAGTATAAAACAATTATTTTCGCATTTATTAAAATGCCTATCAAAATAAAAACAAATATTACACCTTTTTAAAACTACAGTTCCGCAAGGAAGAGTGAGGTCCGAGAGATAATAAAACCGTTATCTCCTATCATTTTCAATGCAAAATTGATCTTTGATCACTCACCTGAAATTGCAGGTACATAGTACCAAATCACATGGACTTGAAATTATAAAATCACATGGACTCAAAAATTTAAAATGACGCTTCTCGATAATCTCCGGTTAAGAGATGTGTGCAATTTCTCTACTTAATAAAGTTTCTTTTTTTAAAAATACACAGTAAATAATAATCATACATGTACCTTGATACCAAATGGCTCCATATATTGTCATATTAAGTAGTGGATGTATCATTGCATTCCACAGAACTGTTGGTTCATTCTGGGGATAGGGATCTTTTGTAGGTCTAAAACAGACAAGAAGTAGTACATGTACAGTTAGTTACATCGTGAAATTGACAAGATGAATGATTTTGGAATGATTTTGGAACGAAGTTGAATGAGTGTGTGGAGTATGTTTTGAGTGAAATAAAAGGGAGAAATCCAGTATCACTAATTTTGTTCAGGATGAACAAAATTAGCGGTATTGATTGCATCCCTTTAATAAAAATATGCATTCAAGTTCTATACATAGCTTGCTATTTCTTCAAGAACCTTTGAGGCGCTAACACTTTGAATTATGTCAGTGAAATCGCAATTTTTCTCTATCAAAATTTATTTTGAAGACTTTGGTGATTCTATATTTTTCAATGGGTTTGAGTGTTTTTGAATGGTTTGAGTGAGTGTTTGGAATGAATGTTTGGAGCGCTGAGTGAGCGAATTAGAATGGTTTTGATTGAGATGAATGTCAATTTCACGATGTTTTTAACTGTACAACATGTTGCTAGGATTAATTATCGCATACCTGCCGATTCATCAATGAAATTTTCGAACGAGTGTTTGGCTTAAAACAGTCGTCCATTCAAACCCAGGCTGATGGTAACCTGATATCACGAACTCTCGACACTTTGGTGTCCTCCTTGTCAAAAGAGATGACAGTCGATTACAGACACAGTTTGTAAAATAGTGAAATTAGCAAGGTGAATGATTTTGGACTTTTTTTAAATGAAATAGAATGAGTGCTATAAGTAAGTTTTTAGTGAAATTCAAGGATTGTGATACAATATCGCTTAGTTTGTCCAAATTGGGCAGAATTATCGATTTTCTTTCATCCTTTACAAAAAAACCGTAATTTTCTGTTTGTTTGTCTTCATGGACCGATCACGTGATGTAAAACCAGCCAATCAATCGTGCAATGACTTAATAGACACGAATGAGATGACTGTAGTCAAGTCTTCTTGAAGATTTTGAATGATTGAGATAAGTGGTTAAAATGCATTGAATGGAACGCTGGGTGAATAATTTAAAGCGGTTTTATAGAGGTGAACGTCAATATCACGATGTTATTAACTGAAAGACACATGTCCATTCCGGTTTTATCATGTTTAAATTTTAGAATAACAATAACCCTTTTTGTGAAAAATGCTTGTGTTTTCTCCAGCTTTGATATATTTTTGCAACTTACTTCTCAATGTTATTTTGGTGTTTTTTCACCAACGGTTTACAAATATCAATGGCCCTCCGTGAAGACCACGCCTCTATTGGAGTCCCGCCCCATGTTGAAGATATCAAACCTATCGGGTATTTCAGATGTTTGTAAAGATACTTTCCATACAGCCAACATACAGCAGAAAAATAACTCCAGTCGCTATGACCAACGGAATCTGAAATATAAATGATACAATGTAGAAATAGTTCCTTTAATGTATTTTGTTGGATAAATAGAATTCTATGTGGATTTCATCTTGATAAATTCGGTTTTTAAACTAGAAATAATTATCAAATTTGTAAATTTACCTGATTTGTGTATTTACTCTTTGCTCTCGTTTACTGAGCGGTACTTAAACGAGAACAGAGATAGCTACCTTAGAGGTTATCACATTGAAATGTAATTCTCGCGCTGAAACGGGATTTTGTCAAAATATGCTAAAATGTGGCTACTCCGTAACATTCAAGAACAATCGTAGAGGATCGTTAAATCTTTATTCTCACAATCTACAAAGGTGATATTTTCAATTGCGGCTGTGCCTATGCCTATTATACATGTAGGTCGTTTGTGCTTCGACCTCATTGTTGAGAACATTCATTCAATTAGGCTTTAAAAGCACTCATAAATTCTACCTTTTCCAAGGATATACCACGAATCCTGCGCACAAATTTCAAACATTTGACGGACGGTCAAAAATGTCGTGGGCACAGCCTTAAATACGTTATATTTGTCCAAAACCGGCATTATCATTATTTTGTCGTGTAATTTATGCTCGTTTAGAAAATAGGCGCGTTTTCGCAATTTCTCGGGCGACGCTAAAATATGAGCCAGACGTGACATTTCCAACTATTCGACATTTTCGTGAGATGCAAACATTGAGTAGCGTAGAAAGCCACATACTGTAAATATTAAGTTACCTGATGGCCTACAGACTTTGAGACATTATCTATTTACTAAACGTAAAGTAAAGACTCTGGACAGACTGTGCGGATGCACAGACTGGCCAGAGACTTTGCTTTGCGCATATATCACTCACAGACTCATATTTCATTACTTTTTGAATTTCTGGCTAATCACGTAGTGAATCTGTCATTAAGATTCCATAGTGGTTAGAGTTGTTCTGCCAATACGTTACATTGGCATTGTAGATCTATTACTTGTGTTACGGTCCAATGTAACACGAACAAAGAAGCCAGCAACAAACTTTACAATTAACAATATTTATTGACAATAATACCAGAATTTTTGACAATATGAAATGAATACAAAAACAATTTACAATACCTTGAATGTTTAATCCTAAAGTTTTAATTTTAGATCCAATTCAATTAAGTTCCTGGTCCACAAATAATAAGTCCAATAATATCCGAATTTAAAATTAAACACGCTTTCAAACACACTTTTAAGATAACGAGAAATCCCCTTTTAGTTTAACACAGTACTACTAAATGAAACCATAAGTCTAAATCAAGTGAACCAAGAATGCTGTAGGAACCCCTTTATATAATACCATAGAATAATCTAGAATAGCAGAGAACATAAGAATACTCTAGAGTCTTAATCACTTTCCAGAAGTCCTTTCTAGAAAGATCTACAATATTCTACATACATTTACCTAACAGAATCAAGAGATAGGAAAATTCCCAGTCTAAAAATAGACACGGTAAATACCATTAGGTTTATTTATAGCTTATACATAACACTTTCCCCCTTGAAAGAAAAAAGAAAGGTTTATGAAATAAATCTTTCTTTTTGTATTATCTTTAGCATATACAATGATAATATACTTTACATAATTGATAATATCATGATTTGTTGAAACATTTCAGCACATCTAGCATGAAAATACAAACAATTTTCATCAAAAGAATTGAAAAAGAGATATATATACAAACATATATACATACATATAAACAAAAAATATAGTGAAATGGTACTGTTAAATTCAATTTTATATTAAAGATAAGACAATTCAAAATTTTAGACTCTTGACAGAGCATCTGGTATAATATTGTCTTTTCCTTTAATGTGTCTTACATGAAGATCAAATTCTTGAAGTGACAAACTCCACCTCAAAAATCTTTGGTTCTTACTCTTAAGTTTGTGAAGAAAACTTAAGGGATTGTGGTCACTGAAAACAACTATAGGAGAAGTTGCAGATGTTAAATAAACTTCAAAATGTTGGATTGCCAAAATCAGAGCAAGACATTCTTTTTCAATGGTGGAGTAGTTTTTCTGATGTTTGTTTAATTTTTTAGAAAAATAACAAACGGGATGATCAATACCATCATTGTCTTCTTGCAAGAGAACAGCACCAATACCCACATCACTTGCATCAACAGCTAATTTGAAACATTTGTCAAAATCAGGTGCTAAAAGAACTGGTGTGCTCTTTAGTATGGCTTTCAAGCGATCAAAGGTAACTTGACAGTTATCATTCCATTTGAACTTAACATTTTTCTTTAATAAATTTGTTAAAGGTTCAGCTATTATAGAAAAATTCTTACAAAACTTTCTATAGTAGCCAGCCATACCAAGAAATCGCATCAGTTGATTTTTAGTAGCAGGCACAGGAAACTCAGAGATAGCATTGACCTTAGATTCTAAAGGTTTAACTTGACCCTGTCCCACAAGATGTCCTAAAAAAGTAACAGTAGCATGACAAAATTCTGTTTTTCCCAGATTAACAGTCAATTTTGCATCACTGAGACGGTCGAAGAATTGTTTGATTCTTTGAATATGGTCACTCCATGTGTCTGTGTAGATGATGACGTCGTCGATGTATGCGTCACAGCCATCTAAGCCAGCTATAACCATATTTACAAGCCGCTGAAACGTCGCAGGAGAATTTTTCATCCCAAACGGCATAACTTTGTACTGGTACAGACCAGTTGGAGTAGCAAATGCTGATACTTCTTTAGCCCTATCAGTGAGCGGAACTTGCCAGAATCCTTTGAGAAGGTCAAATTTGGTGACATATTTAGAATTACCGACTTTGTCAATACAGTCATCAATTCTTGGTATTGGAAAAAAGTCAGTTTTTGTCAAGGAGTTCACTTTTCGATAGTCAGTACACATTCTGTATGTTCCATTTGGCTTTGGAACTAATATACATGGTGAACTGTAATTACTTTGGCTGGGTTCAATAAAATCATTCTCCAATAAGTAATTCACTTCGTCTTGAAGGGCTTTTTGTTTCACTGGATTCATTCTATAAGGATGTTGTTTTATTGGTTGAGAATCTTCCACAATGACATCATGATATATTTTATCAGTTCTTGTGGGGATGTCAGGAAACAAGTGTTTATATTCATTAATCAACTGTTTCAGCTCTTCTCGTTGAGATGGCTCCAAATGTGAAAGTTTGTCGTCAAGATTCTTTAGTATTTCAGAGTTCTCAAGTTTAGGTGGACCAGGAACAGATTTTTCACTAAAGTCTGAACTAACTTCTGATTCAATCATATTTGATTGTTGTGGGACAGTGTTTACAACTGTAACTGGTTTTGAAATAGAGCTATCCCTGTCAAAATACTTTTTAACATGTTTACATGACACAATTGTTTATTTTTACGCCTTCCGGGAGTATTGATGATATAATTCAAATCACTTGTTTTCTTATCAATAGTATACGGGCCATAATATCTTGCCTGTAAGGGTCGGCCAGGTATTGGCAAAAGAGCAAGGACTTTATCACCTGGTTCGAATTTCCTATCAACACTATGCTTGTCATATCTTGCCTTCATTTTGCTCTGAGATGATTTAAGATTTGACCTTGCAGCCTCACATGCCCTAGACAGTTTATTTCTGAAGTCAGAAACATACTGTAACAAGTTCAAGGGTGTTTCATCATCAGCAAGAAATTTCTCTTTTAAGAGTGTTAATGGCCCACGAACAGAATGACCAAAAACTAACTCAAAGGGGCTAAAGCCAAGAGATTCTTGAACAGATTCTCTGACTGCAAATAATAGCAAATGAATACCTTCATCCCAATTTTTATCAGTATCAAAACAATATGACCTTATCATATTCTTTAGGGTCTGATGAAATCTTTCTAAAGCACCTTGACTTTCAGGGTGATAAGCAGATGACCGATATTGCTTGATACCTAATTCATGCATAACCTGTTGGAATATGCCTGACATGAAGTTTGATCCTTGATCAGACTGAACTGATTTTGGAAGGCCAACAAAAGTAAAGAACTTGACAAGAGCCTTAATAATTGACTTTGCCTTAATGTTTCTTAAAGGAATTGCTTCTGGGAAGCGGGTAGAAGCACACATAATTGTCAACAAATATTCAGAACCTGACTTGGTTTTTGGTAAAGGACCAACGCAGTCTATTATTATCCGACTGAAAGGTTCATCAAAAGCTGGAATGGGTTGTAACCTTGCTTTTGGAATAACTTGGTAAGGTTTCCCTACCATTTGACAAGTGTGGCAGGTTTTACAATATTTGGAAACGTCCGATTTAATTCCAGGCCAAAAGAAGTGAGTCATAATCTTGTGATAAGTCTTGTTTACACCTAAATGACCAGACATTGGACTTTCATGGGCTATACTAAGTATTTCACGGCGATATGACTTTGGAACAACAATTTGGTGATAAACAGCCCAATCATCATCAGCTGGGACATCAAATGGTCGCCATTTTCTCATCAGAATACCATTCTTTTTATAGTAACAAACAGAATTCTGAGACATTTCTTTTTCGGGTAATGCCCTGTCAATTAACTTTGAAATCTCAGGATCATTTTGCTGTTCCTGGATTAACTTCGACTTCGAATGCGTTTCATGACCTTGGTCATTTGACCTTGGAGATGACTGACAAAATTTTGACGAGTCTGTCTGAGTATCAGGCAGACTAAGATTAAAAGACTTTTTAATCTCGTCATTGAAATATTGACCAATAAAAGTATCAGTTAAGTCAATATCATTTGAATTTTTCAAGGAAGCTTTTTTAGCCATACCCCGAGTTACTGCACATGAAGGGTACAAATCAGGTATTTCCTGCAAAATAGGATCATCTGTTTGACCTACATTAGGTGTGTCAGTTACAAGAGGATTAACAACAACCTTATCTCCAGCTAAGTCATTGCCTAGCAATAAATGTACACCTTTAAATGGTAAAGAATGTTTAACACCAACAACCACAGAACCAGTAACCAAATCTGAGGACAAATTAACCTTATGAAGAGGAACATAATAACACCACACTCTACACCCTGAATAAGGACACTAGTACCAGACAAAGTCTTCTCAGAAAAAGGCAGAACATCTGCTAAAATAAGAGATTGAGAAGCCCCTGTGTCTCTTAAAATTTTAATAGGGGTAGGTGGGCACATTTCACCTGAAAGTGATACAAAACCATCCAACATGAACGGTTCAAAAATCTCCATACAGGAATCAGAATTTGGTTCTGCCTTAACAATTGAATTTAACTCAAAAGAAGGCTGTGATTTAGGCTGAAGGCTGGTGAGCCCTGTAGGTTTGGCTACACTCAGTTCCTTCTTCCTTTTTAATCTAAAACATGCTGAAATAAGGTGACCTGTTTTTTTACAAAAAGTACAATGTACTCGAGATAAGGGATTTTGAACATTGGTTTCACCAGTAGACTTTGGTTTAGGTGAATTCGATTGACTAGACATGCTAGATGAATCACTAGACATAGATTTATTTTGGGGATGTGAGGAAGCAGGTTTTGCTTTATTAACGAAAGAATTTTTGTGTGTAAGGTAGTAATCATCAGCTAAGCGAGCTGCTTCATGTATAGTTTCAACATTTTTTTCATCTAAATGTGACTTAATGTCAGATTGAATGCAATTTTTGAATTGTTCAATTAATATGAGTTGTCTAAGATTATCATAATTTTGGTCTATTTTCTTAGAATAGCACCACCTGTCAAATAATCTTTCTTCGTTTCTTGCAAATTCAACGTGAGTCTGGCCAGATTCTTTTCTACAACTTCTAAATTGTTGTCTGTATGCTTCTGGTACCAGCTCATAACCTTTGAGAATGAGTTCTTTTACGGTATCATAATCATTGCTTTGTTCTGTTCTAAGTTGCGAATAAATATTGCGAGCTTTTCCTACTAAGACACTTTGAAGAAGTAAGGTCCAGTGCTCCTTTGGCCATTTCAAGTTATTTGCAACTTTTTCAAAATGTTCGAAATATGTATCAACTTCATTTTCTTGAAATTGAGGAACAAGCCTAAAATGTTTTGTTACATCAAAATGGTCATTATACATATCTCTGGGCTGATTTGCTCTATCTTGTATTTCTAATTCTTTTAATCGTAATTGAAATGCTCTTTCTTCTCTTTCCCTCTCTCTTTCTCTTTCTCTCTCTTCTCTTTCTCGCTCTTCCTTTTCCCTTTATCTCTCTTCTCTTTCTCTTTCTCTTTCCCTTTCTTCCTTTTCCCTTTGAAATTGCCTTTCTCTTTCTTTTTCTTCAATTTCTCTTTGTGCTCTTTCTCTTTCAATTTCAATTTCTAATTGCTTTTCTTGAAATTTCCGCTCTTCTCTCTCTCTTTCTATTTCCAATTCCTTCTCCCTTTGTTGAAGTTTTAACAGTTCAAGATCTCTTGAGCTTGAAACTGATGGAACATCAACAATGAGAGACAAAGCCTTTTCATCAAAAATGTCCTCATCAACAAAATATTGAACCAAAATATTCTTAATTTCATGCTTTCGCAAAGAGGACTTGACTTCTTTTAATTCATAATGCTTGGCAAGATTGAGCAAATCAGACTTTTTACCCAAATTCAATAGCTCCACGGAAGGTTCGTGCGTAAATTTTTCTAAGTCAAAAGACATGGTGGCTTGTTGCTGTATTCAAACAAGAATGTAAGATTTCGATAAATAATAGTGAAAGTACACTCTAGATTTATCAAAATTGAAATATGAAATTTATTTCTTAAATAATTTTGAACACTAGATTTATATACAGAATTTGTTTGATTTGTTTTGTTTTGTTTGTTTGTCTGATGTTCGTATCTCGAGACGAGCCCCCAAATTGTTACGTGCCAATGTAACACGAACAAAGAAGCCAGCAACAAACTTTACAATTAACAATATTTATTGACAATAATACCAGAATTTTTGACAATATGAAACGAATACAAAAACAATTTACAATACCTTGAATGTTTAATCCTAAAGTTTTAATTTTAGATCCAATTCAATTAAGTTCCTGGTCCACAAATAATAAGTCCAATAATATCCGAATTTAAAATTAAACACGCTTTCAAACACACTTTTAAGATAACGAGAAATCCCCTTTTAGTTTAACACAGTACTACTAAATGAAACCATAAGTCTAAATCAAGTGAACCAAGAATGCTGTAGGAACCCCTTTATATAATACCATAGAATAATCTAGAATAGCAGAGAACATAAGAATACTCTAGAGTCTTAATCACTTTCCAGAAGTCCTTTCTAGAAAGATCTACAATATTCTACATACATTTACCTAACAGAATCAAGAGATAGGAAAATTCCCAGTCTAAAAATAGACACGGTAAATACCATTAGGTTTATTTATAGCTTATACATAACACTTGTATCATTCCAGGAATGGAACGATTATGACGTCAAATGTGAAAATTGAATGTTACGAAGCCACGTGAGTAATCCCATGTCTGACCTATTTATTTAGTATGTACACTTTGCACGCTCCTATCTTCGTAAGCCAATGGATACGCCCACTTCATGTCTATTACAACGACAAGCGGAGCCAACATCCTCTATGTTAAGAGAAAGAGTTGGTAGTAACAGTGGAAAATTGATGGTTCAGAACTTACAGACAACATACCTTTATTCGGGACCGACCATTTCTCTTGAACGTCGACGTCATATTGCTCTGTATCAGCGTACTTAGCCGCCACAGTGAACACCCGGATGTTAGGATAGTTAATGGCGTCCGAAATCTCCTCGCTTGCATTGAAGACCTGAAATCACAGGCAGTTGTTTCGTAATCCTATTTTTACCATAAAGCGTATCAAATGATAAGTTATATAAAAAAAAGAGTACGAAACTGATGTCTGTTCCTGCAATACCAAAGTAAATTGCATTGAGAAGACACCGTTTGATAGAACGAATTCATAAGTTGCACTATTGAAACCTTTATCAACTATTTTCAACAATTATACATATAAGCTTTCGATACATAATGGCTTTATTTAAGTAACCAAATAGATCATGTTTAAGTCGTAATTTAAGAGGTTTTCTATTTCCATAAAAATGCGTGCCTCTTTGGCAAAATTGTGAACAAACACTATTTCAGCACGTTGCACTCCGTTGATAACATTCAATAGATACATCAATTGAGTGAACAACAAAAGCTGTATTTTCACGAGTAATCGTGCAGCGGTGTCCCCTATCCGTATTAAGATAGTGGACCTGTATTAGTTCCGCAACGTTTCTGAAGCCATACACTTTAACAGTGTTAACCGAGGTTTCTTAATGATTTCATTACATAATCTCTATTAACATTGTGAAAGATAATGAGTTCCGAAATATTGCTGAGTCATTACGGGTCGGCTTCCTTAAGATATTTAAAGAACGACCTGTTACATACTTACCATACTTAGTGTAAACTGCATATTACTCTGGCCTGAACACAACCAAACATCGCCAAACAAAACATCAACTAACTGGATCATACCCTCGCTGCTCTGCGCTGTGATGTTGTAGCTTTTACTTACGTCTTTGTGCGAATAAAAAAATGTAAACTTATAATTTCTGGTAAATTTGTCTTAAGAATGATTTGCAATTGTGTGCCATTACGAGAAAATTATTATATCATATCTCCGTTAAAAAAGCATTTAAAAATAAATTTAAAGGGGCACATTTCAACCATAGCTTGCATTTCTAAAAGAAATACAAGTAGAAATATTGAAACTTTTTAATCAAAATATGTACAATTTTCACCCTAGTCAACATGCTCAATCTGCGCAGTTTGACCACAGATGACCTAATCGCATTTCCAAGATGGTCTTTTTTCGTGCGCCGGGACACAATTATAATTGTGACCCGTCGCGCGAAAAGGGACCATCTGGGTAGTACCTAAAGCGTCGATCCTAGTCATACTGTGCGTTTTGCGCAGCCTAATTAGGGTCTAAACCTCAAACACGTAGCTGATGTTCTGAATCTAGAATGATCAATCTGTCTTCCTTTGTATGAACTTTTGAAAAGCGACCTCTGGTTGACTTCTTCTAGTACCAATCTCTTTTTTCAAATATTCATTTTACGTAACCCCCATGTGTGATCACTTTTTACGTAACGGGTCACAATTATATTGTATTTTTACGAATATTGTCAAATCCATCTTGAAATATCAATTTAGAAACAGAATGTTCAATCATACAAACAAGGATATATTAATCTGCAATGCGTTCAGGGTGGCAAATCAGTGCGAACTTTGTACTATTTATACCCCGCTTTGCACGTGCACTTGCGTGCAAAGCGGGGTATAATTTGCAAACAGTTTGTACCATTTTTGTCATTCTGAACGCAGAGCTGATCATTTTGTACTGGTAGAAAAATGAAAAATGAAAATAAAAAAAAGAAAATGAGGTATGCAAGGAATACTACCTACACATCACAAATTTAGTAAAACGTTACTTGACAAACAAGTTAACAGACAAGAACAACAACAATTATAACAATAATAATAATAATAATAATAATAATAATAATAATAATAATAATAATAATAATAATAATAATAATGCTTTTAAATATTATATTAATAATAATAATAATAATAATAAAAAAAAAAATTCTCGACAATGACTATAGTTAGAATACCTGACACGGCGGGTAGTAAAGTTCTCCAAACATATTCTTTCATCCTTACATCATATTCTGTGTAGATTGTTACGGCTTGAAACCCCGACAGTGTTACAGTTACGGCTTCCCCTTTGTCGGTGGCGTAGCCCCAGATCAAGCTGCGCTTGGGCGCTTGTTGCAACACCATCTGACTTCCATAGTAGTTTGCAAATCGGAGGTTACCTAATTTACAGAAATGCTATTTGAATAATGGTTCACGAGCAATTAAATAACAACAATATGTCTTAACGTCGATCAAAGTACCTTCGGCGTTCGAATTCAAAGACAACAAATATCCGTTTTGTCATAAAGTAGTGTCAGCCGCCACCATAGCGCAGTTGTTTAAGCATAAGACTTCCAATCTGGAAGTCATGGGTTCGATCCCCAGTGGCGGCAAATATCCTTTCCGACGTTTGTCTTTCACCAATGGGTAGATAATCGTAAACCTAAATGAGATAGCAGTCGGAGGCTAGGAAAGGGTGTTATGGTAGTACAGGTAAAAGAAATACCAGGAATCCATTGTTAGGTGCTCCGACCGCCGCGATATAACTGCGAAATTGTTGATAGCGGCGTAAAACCCATTCAAACAAACAAACAAACAAATAAAGTAGTGTTAAAAGTAGTTACTTGGTAAGATTTTTTCACGCTTAAGGTACGTTATTTTGGCCAACAAATTTTATGAAAATGCATCTATGTTATAATTTACGTTCTATCCAAACCCCTGAGACGATTTCTATATAAGCACGTGTAACACTTATACCTTCCCGAGTAAATTTGCCCAGACTTACCTTCTGCTATAATAGACCGAAACACACAGACAAATAAACACACAATACACAGTACTGTTTTCATCCTCACATTACAGTTGTACAATTTATAGTGAGGCGTCAAAGATCAATTTTACATTGAAAATAATAGGCAATAACGGTTTCTCGATACTCACATAAACTTGCGGAACTATACCAAAATCTAACATATCTCGTGTTTGGTCGGTTAATTACACATAAACATAATAATGAGAGATAAGGGGTGGTATTGAATACCCGTCTACGTCTATTGTTCTAGTTTATATGTGTAACCCGTCGGGCGAAAAGGGACCGTCTGGGTAGTGCGTAAAGTGTTGATCCTAGTCAGTATGCGCGGACCGCGAAGACTGGCTAGAATCGAGACTTTTCCCTCTTTGATGATTTTATGTATCTAGAATGACCAATGTGCCTTCCTGTGAAATATTTTACAAAATGCAACCTCTTGCTGACCCTTGCTAGAGCCAATCTCTTAATCACATAATAATTTTTATGGGGTTCCAGATGGTGCCAATTCGCGTGACGGGTCACATATATGTAACCCGTCAGACGAAAAGGGGCCATCTGGGTTGTACGGAAAGTGCCGATCTTGAAGGCGCAGGCTGATCAGCCTGTGCCTCATATTTTTTTACAATTGTATTTTCTGAATTTAGAAACATCATTCTTGGAAAGCGACATCAGATTAACCTCTACTGGAATTAATCCCTTTTACAGATATCTGCTGATACATGCATTTTCAATATGGTGCTTTTTCATGTGACGGGTCACATATGAGCCTGTGTATGACATTTCCAACAATTTGAAATGTGCGTGAGGAGCAAACATTGAGCAGCCTAAAAAGCTACACACTGTAAATATATAGTTACCTGATGGTCAACATATACTTTGAGATTTTACCTATCTACAAAATGCATAGTTCAGACTCTGGTCAGACTGTGCGGATGCACAGGCTGGTAAGAGTCTTTACTTTGCGCTTGTTTGAAATAGTTGGAAATCCCATGTACAAGCTCATATGTCTTTCAAAAAAAATATATAGGCTATCAATTCAAGAATAATCGACAGCGACAACTCTTTCTTGTCATAAACAGCGTTCTTGGGTTGCAAATACTTAGCAAAAGATACACATAAAATTTAGTTTGCAGGCAGGGAAAACAATTTGAAATAAGCTGGGCGTTATTGTTAACAACTGTAATATTCTAAAGTCGAGAGTTTTGATGGAATATGACCGTTAGGCTACAGTTAAATTTTTCGAGATCTCTTGTTTCTGAAATTCGCTCCGGGGTAGTTAAAGGACAAATCTTTCAATACAATTCTGTCATATTTTGAATAGCTTAGTTTGAATGACAAATTTAGATGTAAAAGATAATAGAAACGGCAGTTAGACTGGTACCACTGCCATCTAGCATTGTAAAAATCGACGGCTGTAGCCTTCTTCAAGTTTAGGCCACTATTTTGTCTTAAAGCCACTAAGTAGATCGTTTTCAAAGATGACTTTTTTAACAATACAAAATTATTGGTCTGCCATCAACAAGTTATTCAGCTCGACTTTTCCCCTTGAGCTAATGAGCTATGATTTTGACAAAATTTGTAGCATTTGGGACTTTCCTGTTTTTTTTGTTTTTTTTTTTATCATCTACTCCTCGTACCAATTTAGCCATTAACAACAAATCCTTGAAGGAATAGACCATACTCCATTACCTTTAGTAATACTGGATTTTACAATTTAGCCCTGTGTTCAGGATGTAAAAACGTTTCGCGAGCGCTTTCGAAATGATACCTCGCTTTGCACGTATGTGCACGTGCAAAGCGGGGTATCATCTCAAAGCGCTCGCGAAACGTTTTTACATCCTGAACACAGGGCTAAATTGCTCGTGAATAATAGTGTGGTCTGTTTCACTTCAAAATGTGTGACCCGTCATGCAATTTATGATTTATCCTTTCTGTTATTTTTTCCGTTCGGTTCATTTCATTGATTTCTGTCAGCTACTCTTCAACTGTCAAAATGTCTGGAGCTGGCCTACCTGCCATTCCTCCAACATTAAAACCGATCCAACACTACTTAAAAACCGCGATAGAACACGACAAACGAGATCCCGTTATAGCATACTATTGTAGGTAACATTTGGATATATTTTCTTGAAGAAAGCGTTAGGACTTTTATTTGTTTTCGGTAAAATTCGTGAACGAAAATTGTAAACAAATCACCTATTTTTGACTCAAATCTAAAAATATTCGGTTTATTTCGAAATGTGTCCTAACTAATTTACCAGAGGCTCGATGTAAATACAGTGTCTTTTGAAAATCATGTATTTGATCCTTTGATTTGCCAGTTGTTTTTAAATATGGGCTATGGGAATTCCAGAAAGACTGTTTACACAGAACCTAAACAACATTGGGTGCTTTCTTCGATGTCATGACTCAAATGAGAACATTTCTAACTTTCGAATACCAAGAGGAAGGGCTGGTGTTGCCATTATCTGGGATAATTCGCTATCTGACAAAGTGACAAAACTTGATGTTGGTAATGAACGTGTTATTGCTATTGAACTCAATATAGACAAGAAACTCTGCATTATAAATACATATCTTCCCACAAACAAACCAGACTCTGATTTTTACTATCGTGAATGTTTGGATACCATCCACGACATTATTGTCCGATACAGTGGCTCTCATGTAGTAATTTTATGTGTTGACCTTAATGGAACGCTCCTACAAACCAGAAACAACAAACATGATATTGTGCTTAAAGAATTTGTCAAAGAACACTGTTTATCTCTGGCAGGTAGTGATCTAGACACTCCAACCTTTTATCATTTCAACAATAAAGTTACATCCCAGATAGACTATATTCTGTGTTCAGATTCTGAAAGTGTTGAAACATACCATATCCATCAGAGGCACCCTGTTAATGTATCTCCTCATGTACTTGTTCAGGCTGTTTTTCAGTACTCCATCGGCTGCAGTCCTGCAAAGAAATATACAATCAAGAAAGTCCAGCATAAGACTATCATGTGGAATGATCTCAACCATGAACTGTATTGCTCATCTCTTGCTAATGGTGCAGGCCGACTCAACTGTGTAGACATAGACGCTTATATCACAAAATTGTCATCCTGTATCAACAATGCCGTTATGTGTTCAGCACCGTCCAAAGTCCTTAAACTACATGGGCCAAAACGTCGTGTATCTCCAGAAGTACTTAATACTCTAAAGTCGGTTAAGACAACATATGCTAGACGGAGCCAAGCTGGAAAGCCTTCAAGTGGTAACCTATACCTCGAGAACAAACTAGCCAAAAAACAGCTCAGAAGTCAGCAACGTTCCGACGAAGCCATAGCTCGTAAACAGTTCTACCAGAAGCTCAGAGACAGTCCAACATCCGATATGTTTTATAAGCTTATTAAAAAATCCCAGTCATCCAGGGAAAGTAACTCTTCATGTATTATCTCTGATGGGCAAAAGGTTTTCAACCAGTTTGAACAGAATAAGTGTTTCTCAAGGTATTATGAGGATCTTGCCATTCCAAAGAATGATGACTATGACGACATATATCTGCAACTCAGCATGATGAACTGCGAATCATTCCATTCTTTACTCCAAGAGCAAAACAACAAATTATTTTTCTGCGAAAATGATATTGTCAAAGCCATTGACAGCCTAAACAGTGGGAAGGCAGCAGATGAATATGGGCTATCAGCTGAACATTTCAAATATGGAAAATCTGTGCTTGCTCCTTTTCTAACAGCATTTTTTAATAAACTGCTGCGTGACAAAGTTGTTCCTGAATCTTTTAAACGTGGTGTTATCACTCCAGTGCTTAAGAAAGGAAAGGATCCAAAGATAATGGAGAACTATCGAGGAATTACTGTGACTTCAACCTTTGGAAAAGTATTTGAGTATGCCTATCAAGATTGTTCATATCAAGACCCTAGGATCATATTTGGGCTCCACCGGGCGCAACCTTTTTTTCATAGAATCAAAGAGCGAAAAATCTTTTAAAATCTTCTTTTCTGAAACCAGTGGGCACACAGCTTTCATACTTGGTTCGTAGCATCATCCAGTGGGCCCCTACCAAGTTTGTCCATATCAAGGCCTTGGGTGCTACTTGTGCTCTGCCCAGGAGCATCCCTTTTAGCTCATCTGAGCACGATGAGTGAAAATAGGAAAATCTTCAAAAATCTTCTTCTAGAAGGCTGACAGCTTTCATATTTAGTTTGTAGCATAATCTAATGAACCTCTACCAAGTTTGTTCATATCAAGACCCTAGGGTCACATTTGGGCTCCACAGGGGGCACCCCGTTTTACATAGAATCAAAGAGCGAAAAGGCATATCTGTCTTACTCTTGGCTGAAGACATTCCACGGTATTGATCTTATGTAGAAATTGTCTCCCTTTTTGACATCTGCCTATTTAATTAATGCGATGTCCGAGGGGTCAAAGTGACGCAGGTGAGCGATCTAGGTCAATCATGGTCCTCTTGTTTTTTCAAATAATTACTAAGTCTTGAACACAACTGTATTAAAGCTGCTCTTGCACAGATTGGGAAAATGTGAATTTTAACATTTTTCGTAAAATCAATCGGAATAAACTACCCCATCATGTTGAAGCCTTTAAAATAACAAGATTCAATCTGGTAATGCATCGAAAGAAAGACCGATATACCCGAATTTAGGTTAGATTCATTCTAAAAAATAAAGTGACTACTAACGCTAAAAAAAATATTCTTCAATTTCAAGCCAACTATTTTTGCTTGACATTCGGCATGTTTGTCTTATTCAATCAAAGATTAAGGTTAAAGTATTTGACAGCTAGAAACTTCATATCAATACAGGCAAAAAATGAAAGGTTAATCACGGAAAATAACGATTTTGTAATAAATAGACTAGAAATAAATAGACTGGATACCTTACTGAGCTTGCCACTTCGAAAAAATAAGTTACAAAATTATTGAAATATGTTGTTTCTATTGCCAATGCTTTGGGCCATTCTTCATAGTCTAAAAATACACACATTTCCAAAACTTAGAACAAGTTTTGTATTTTTTCTATGAAAAACTGTGCAAGAGCAGCTTTAAGAAACCAGTACAAAACTTAATGAAAATGCATATTATGATAAAGGAATAAATTGCTTAACATTAGCCGTAACTTTTGAATGGTAAGTGAAAGAGCCTTCATATTATTTCACAGTGCCTCCACAAAATCTGCTGCATTATAATAATATACTGTAAATAAAACCATAAATCTATCTTTTGAAATTTTGATGCAAAATTCTTTTGGAAATAAGCTTGGTTTTTTTCATCATCATTTAATCATAAGTTAAGAAGCTTGGACCTTCAAAACTGTCTGATTTGAGTCCCATGGACCCTCTGGGTATCAACTTCAGAATAGAGTTGAAGACTGTTTAAACAATCAATTTGAAATATATTTTTTTCTTCTTTCCAATCAACATTAGGATATCTGTTTGCTTCTTTATGTTTGTCTACTTTTTTCTTGAAAACATAATTCGCAATTCAATTCAAGTTCAATATTGCTGAATTTCAAATCCAATATGAGTTGTCTGCCTTGGCCAGTTTCCGAGATAGTTTTATAGCAATATGACCTTACAATTCGACCATTTGGATGCAAATTTTCACCACTTGTTCTTGCCAATAATTATTGATTTTGAACGCCGAACTTCTAGGTTTTGAACAGTCAGTGCTGTTTAGTAATTATGTGGTGTTGCATAAATTTATTTTAAGTGACTACAATTATTAAGGCACTAACAATAGTTTTGCGTTTTAAAGGCCTTTGATAGGCAGATTATTGAGAAACTGCTTGATCATTATCAAAAAGCCCTTTCTGATTGGTTTAATTGCTGAAGTTGCGCCTTCCACTTATTGCT
Source organism: Fragum whitleyi (assembly GCA_948146395.1). Lineage (NCBI taxonomy): Eukaryota > Metazoa > Mollusca > Bivalvia > Cardiida > Cardiidae > Fragum > Fragum whitleyi. The sequence continues at coordinate 71,100,772 of OX411546.1, forward strand.
AGCAGCTGTTGTCTTGAAGGTTGTCTTCAAGCATGACTCCTGGTAGTTTATGCATTGATAATCGTGTTAGACTCAAACTGTTAATCTTGTCGTGTATAAAGGAGATGATATAAACAGCACACTTTGTTTTCTAAACCCTAATGTGAAAGGGCATGCTAATAAAAGGTAGGGCGTAGGACTTCAAGGGTAGGGCTGGGCACCCTCCTTAAAAGACCTAGCAGGAGCACTGTTTCACATGATGATTGCTTGGGATAAGGCCTTTCTGTTGGTACTAAGCTTAAGGTAATATGTCAAGGTCAAGTTCAATTTTCAAGGTCAGATTTTTAAAGAATTAAAACCCTAACATTGGCCATTTTTTTATTGATAAGTGATAGAGCCTTCACATTCACATGTGCATTGCTTGGGACAAAAACTTTCTGTTGACACTAAGATCAAGGTCATGCGTCAAGGTTAAGGTCATTTTTTAAGGTCAAATTTGTGAAAATTAAAACTTTAACTTTGACCATTACTTTTGTTTGGTAAGTGATGGAGCTTTGATCATTCATATGTGCATTGCTTGTGACAAGTGCTTTCTTTGAGTTCTAAAGTCAAGGTTGTCTGTAAATGTCAAGGTCATTTTTTCAAGGTCACTTTTTTATCATAATATCTTCAACATTTGCCATAACTTTTGATTAGTAAGTGATAGAGCATAATATTTCACATGTGCAATGCTTGTGACAAGACCTTTATGTGAATACTAAAGTCAAAGTAGTCTTTCAAAGTCAAGGTCATTTGAAGGTCACTATTTTTCAACATAATATCTTTAAAATTGGTTATAACTTTTGATTGGTAAGTGATAAATCTTTCATATTTCACATGGTGATTGCTTGGGACAAGACCTGTCAGAAGACACCATCTTTAAGGTCTTATGTTGATGTCAAGGTCATTCTCAAGGTCAATTTTTGTAAAATGAAAGCTAACTTTTGCCATATGATAACTTTGGAATGTTAAGTCAAAGAACCATGATATTTCACCTGTGTATTGCTCATGACAAGTCCTGTGTTTGCGTAACAAAGTCAATGTCATAGATCAAGGTCAATGTCATCTAGTAAGGGTCACTCATTGATATCATAAAAAATTCAAAGTTGGGTAAAGCTTTTGATTAGCAAGCCTCTAACTGTTGAAAATTGGTATGAAGCAGCAGTTTTCTAAAATCAAAAGACTTAAATTTAGGATATCCAAATTCATGTTTCAAACCACTGTTCCGAAAAAATTGCAGTTGCAGGGGCATTAGGTGTTTAACAAACATGTCTTGTTTCAATCTGTCAATAGAAATTTGGACATTGTATATGTCCCATTATATGCCATTAAAATGAATCTAAGCAAAACTGAAATTAAAATAGAACACTATAAAACTATAAGATTGAATCAGGATTTTATAATACACACCAAAACAATATTTAGTCGGTATATAGGAGTCAGCTTTGTGGTCGGTCCATTTGTTTGTCGGTCTGTCTTCCTTCTGTAGCTTTTTTGTGTCTGCCCAATTTCTTAGCAACTAATGGACGGATTTCATTTAAACTTTACAGATGATCTGAGATTTATCAATATCAAGCAGAGATGTACAAGTTGTATTTTAGTTAAGATCCATTGACTTTTAACATAGTTTTAACCCTTTAATGGTAATATGCATTTCATTATGGTCAAGCACTTGTAGGGGGATATTAGTTGGCTTTATGACAGTCTAGTTTGTAAGGCAATTAACCATTATCCTGTTGAATTTTATATTTTGTTTTTTACAAATTTCCAATTTGTGGGATATTTCAACCATTTAAGCTCAAGTTTATCCAGCAATAATCACACTGTGTCTCTTTGCGAACTGACCCAGGGTTTTAGTCAGGCATGAACAAAATGGGTTCTAGAGGACACAGTAATTAGGATTTTTGGCAGTCCTTCCTTAACACTTTCCTGTTTTACAAAATTTTGGACCTGTCCAAATTCAAAGGTTTTGTAGACGAAAATTTAAAGTCCGTAAAAAATGGGGTAGAAAATAGTGTGGAAAAAGAAGACATTGCTTCTCAGAAGCAATTTCTTCTTTTTTCACAATGTTTTCTCAATTATAAAATCACAGGCACGTAAAAAGCAGGGATTAAACAGCAAAGGGCTAATGTTTGGAGGTCCTTGCCTTAGATGTAGACATTTTCTTAGAACCTATAACCTTGCTTTTCAGGGACTTAATAGCTATTCATTTTTCAAAAGTTAGAGAAAGTGTGGGATTTTAATGAACATCCTTGGCTCAACTTTAGAAAAGAATTGAAGACTGTATAAAACAGTCTTCAAATCTTTGCTGAAGTTGATCTAAAGAGAGTCTAGCGTACTCTCTTCAGATAGTAATTTGAGTCCTTGCTACTAATTTTCGAGTCTTCGACTTGCATAACTACACCCCTTAAAACTTTGCTGATCTTAGATGATATTGTCTACCAAAGACATAAGACTGTTATCAGTATAGTAAGGGATAAAATACTGAAGAAGTGTTTAATACTATATGGTCGTTTATGTGCCCACTTCTGGACCATAATTATTTTCAGGTCGCCTCTACGCCCTTCAAAATGGGATGGAAATTGACAAAAAGACTCCAGATGCAAGGATGTTTCATGTTGCCTTGATGGACCATTTAGAAAAGGTAGTTTTTACTTCTCTCTCTCTTTCTTTTTACATAATGCATTTGCTAGTATTTGGGGCTTAAACACTTAAAATGCTTTAAGTTAAAAAGGCTGTGATGAATTTCAAAAATGGGGGAATGCAATTATTTAAAAGACTTATTGCATATCGATATTTGTGAGGAAAGCTTAATTTATAATAATGTGGGTTCACAAAGACAAATGGCAGCAGTAGACTAAGCTTTGACTGTTAATTTGTGCGAATGAATTGGAATTGACTAGGCTAAGCTTGTCAAAGATTTAAGTTTTACCCTCACATGCCTTCAAACATTTCTGGGATATTATAATATTTACCTGTCAGGCAGTATAGGGCCATTTAAGAATTCTGTAAAGGAATATCTATGGAAGAGTTTTGATCCATTGTTCAATATGAGATCAACAATATTTCTATGCCCCTGCATTGAGAAATTGGGGGCTTATTGTTTTACAATTGTCTGTCTGTCTATCTGTCTGTCTGTCTGCAAAACTTAACCCAAAAACTTAATATTGCTAATTACTTAAAGGCTATTTAAGATACATAGGTCATATTTGAGCCTCTGCATGACATTTCCAACAATTTCACATCTTTGCAAAGCAAAGCTTCTGGCCAGCCTGTGCAGCCGCACAGCCTGACCAGAGTCTTCACTATGCACTATATAGATAGATAAGGTCAACATTGCTCCTCAGGGGGTCAGGATATATTCTTATTCCATTTTACACGTTCGAAATGCACAACCTTTAAGAATCAAAGGCTGAGTGATACCGCATAGCCTGACCAGAGTATTCACTATGCACTATATAGATAGATAAGGTCTACATCGCTCCTCAGGGGGTCATTATAAATTCTTATTCCATTGTGTTGTTGTCTAATCTACTCAAAGGTTGTGCGTTTCGTACGTGTGAAATTGTTGGAAATGTCACACACAGGCTAATTTGATATGATGATAGATCCTGATGATCTGCATCTACAGACACCAAGATCAAGGTCTTTGCAATGTATAGACACTTAGTACAGTCTTAGACTTGAACCCTTTATACAATTAGGTATGTACATGAACGGACAACATACGACAGCCTAGACGGCCACATATAGTAATAAGAAGATTGCCTGTTAGTCTATGGACACTTTGAGACCTTATCTATATACAAAGCGCAAATTAAAGACTCTGGTCATTCTGTGCAGATGCACAGGCTGGCCAGATCCTTTACTTTGTGCAACTTTGAAATTGTAGGAAATGTAATGCACATGCTCTTATTTCAATCTTGATACAACAATATAGATAGTATGATTTAAATATCACAGGTTCATAATTATATGTTTTAGCTCCACTGGCCGAAGGCCACTGGGGTTATTGTCTTGGAGTTTTGTCTGTAGTGTATCTGTCCGTGCATCAATGCAGCCATGTGTCTGTGCTTCCAGTAGTTAACCTTTTCTTTAAAAATCTTCTCCTAAACAACTACTGGACGAATTTCAATCAAACTTCACAGGAATGATCCTTGGGTGACCCTCTTTCAAGGTTGTTCAAGAAATTTTGATCATTTTCTCAGAATGCAACCGATGGATATCATTCAAACTTCATTGGTATGATCCTTGGGTGACCCATTATCATGCAGCCAAAAATTATTGTGATTGGATGAAAGATATGTATTAAATTGGATTAGTTCATTTCTCTATATATTATGGTCATTTTCAACATCAGTAGAACCCAATATATCTTTAAATCTAGTCAAAACTTTGATTTGCTATTACAAGAATTTCAAGCCTGTGTAGTGATTCAAGCCATTCACAGCTTTCTAGTTAACCAAGGTTTTATTATTGGCTATTTATTTTCTACCTGATAGTTGATGTAAAGTTTGTTTGATCAGTGTATATAAGTCTTGCTGTTTAATCCAGGTGAAACAAGAGAATGATGACGAGGCTATCCACAATGAAGTCGTAGGTCAAGCTCATGTAGAAAATTACGCTTTTAAAGTCTTTCTGTTTGCTGATAATGAAGATAGGGCAGGAAGATTTAATAAGTAAGCCTTGTTTGCATCATGATATGATTCTTTTAGAGACATGAAATCAGTGATTTCAGTCAAATTATAGGTTAAAGTTTATGGCATGTTTGAAATAAACTTGTGCATAATTAGCCATCAGGGACGGTGCATAAATAATAAATATGTGTACTTCATTGTTCATCCTTAATCATAAAAACAATGACCTATCATTTTGATACTTAACACAGCAGCACTTTATGTATAAATCACTGTGGAAATGTGCTAGTGTTTTTAATGAGGGAGTCACTGACCCCTTAACCATTAAATTTCTGGGTCAAAATGGATTTTAAGGGGATCAAAAGACAAGAAAAAGCTAATCATGAGTAAGAACTTGAAAGGGTTTGAGAGTCATGTTACCTTTTCTTTCAAAGTAGCAATTGATTTGTAAATTTTAGATGGTATATCTGGTACATATTTAAAAGTCTTGACCCGTAGAAATTTCTCTCAAGGGGGGCACAATGACCCCCTTTGAAGAAATTTCTAAATGTCAAAATATGATATCAGATTTTTGAGGGTTTAAGAGGGTTATGAGCCCTGCTTTAATCTATTTCAGAAATGTTGTCAAATCATTCTACACAGCTGGTATGCTGTTTGATACGGTATCTGTGTTTGGTGAATTAAGTGATGAGGTAGGTCATTTGTTTTAATTGCATAAGATGTACGTTTTTGGGTCGTTATAGGCATATGTTAAAGGACAAAACTCTGGCGTTGACGAGAGAAAAATTGGGTTAATAAGTAAATTCATGTGCCTTTAAAGCCCACCTTTTTTGCTTAAATATCCTCAGTCTGGACCTATACACCTAATCAGTTTCTTTGTCTTACACTAATATATAGAGCATAAATAAAGACGAAGATCATATTCCCGCATTAATTTTTTCGACCTCATTAATCTACCAAGCAAGGTGGGTATAGACATGGGTATAAACAAAACTGATTATGCAATGCATAACCCAATTTTTCCTACACAATATTGGTATTGGACTAGTTTAAAAGCGTTCCTATGAATATTTTTATATTTCTGTTTGAATCAATACTAGTGTCTTTCTTTTTATGCTATAATAGCATCAATTCAGTTTTTTTCGGGTGTTAACATTTGCAGAGACCCTCAAAATGCTTAAACACCCTCATGCTTTGCACTCAGGCGTTAAATCATTTTTCGGGTCTCTGCAAAAGCCCCCAAAAACGTGAATTAACCCTGTAATAACCCTTATCTTTGCTGAATTTCAAATGAATGACCAATTTTGGGACATTAAACACACAGTCTCATGTATTTTCCAAACTTTTAAAGAACAGGCATGTGCAGTCTGATCTCAGCCTATATTGCCTGCCAAAACTTTGTGTACATTAGGATTATGAACAGGATGTGAAGGTTTAAAGATAAATTTAATGGAGCCTTTGTTTGATATTTTAAACAATTTTCACCAGTTTGAGAAGCTCAAGCATTTAAGAGCATGGACAATACTTTAGGACACTTATAGACTTGTCTACACTAACTTAAAAACAACAAGATAAAAGAACCATATAAGAATACTGTTTAATGATAAGGCGCAAATGATAGCCTTTTGCAGAAGCTTACAAAACAACTGCATACTCAAAATTGTTTTCATTGGGGAAAAAACCAACTTTTCAGCCAATCAGAACATAGGAATATTGATGAACGTAACTTAATTTAAATCATACAACCATACAACAAGGGGGGGGGGGGATAGAAGAAAAAAGTTGTGGACAGAAAAAAAATTCTTGTAAAGTCACTATGTCCCTGTAGTGTTATTCGAACATCAGGGCTAGAGGTTATAAAACTTCTCAGGCTCAATTCTACATTTTCTCAAATTTCAATTTGATATTAAAGCCAGAATTCTTTCTTATTACTCATATAAATGTATTAACATATAGATAACAACTAATTAACATAATCATTTATTTTCACACAATTATTTTAATTCAAAATTTGAGAAAGTTGAGGCTGAGCCTTAGAAAAGTTTTATAACCTCGGGCCCTGATGATTTTCTTAATTATTAATTGCGAGCCAATACCTACATGCACCTAGTGACGACGGATCAGTTTACAGATCAATGGTTCCATACTCTTTGCTCTTCTGCACATCAGTGGATATTATATTCATGCACAGCTGTAATGAAGGAGATTCTTGTAAAATTGTAACCTGTCATGGCAAAAGGGGCCATTTGGGTAGCAGGTAATGTGTGGACCCTGGTCAGATTGATCAGACTGATTAGGGTCGAAACTTTTAGCATTTTACTAAATTTCTGAATCTAGAATAATCAATTTAAATTCCTGGGAAAGAATTTTTGAAATGCCATCTCCGTATGTCCTGTACTAGAACAAATGTCTTTTAAATGTCTCTTTTACGGAGTTCCCAGATGGTCCCTTTTTGTGTGATGGGTTACAATTGTATTTATAGGTAGACAAAAACAGAAAGTATGCTAAATGGAAAGCAGCATATATACACAGATGTTTAAAGAATGGAGAAACACCAATAGCTGGGCCAATACCAGAGGAAGGAGAAGATGGTAAATATGTTTATGATTTGACCCATGGAACATGAAAAAAATAAACCTGTTATAAATAAAGGATATTGAATGAGAAATCATGGAATACTGATTTTACTAAACAAGTCAACTATAAACAGATAAAAACGAGGCTGCGCCGAGATGACAAGTTTAATAAATTAAGTATTTTAAGAGCACAAATTTTATATTCTATTTAAAATATGACCCAATTTTTTGCGATAAATCACCAAATTTCTTGAAATACAACATTTCATTTTTCCGCAAAACTTATAAAGCCGTTTAAAACTGATGTCCCAATATATACATTATGACGTCATTTTGGTGGTTACAAAATAGCTCTGAGCTCATTTGCATAGTCATTCCACTAGTGTAATAACACCCATGTAATATCAAAAATATTCAATGGGGTTATTTCACTCCCTCAACATAGGTCATATTTGAATTATTGATATATGTACAAGGGTGCTAGTACACATGGGAAATGATTTTGTAAATTAGCACAAGCAGTGTAGAAATGAACTAGTATTACTGTTAAAATTATGTCGGTTATCTTGAACAAAAAAAAAAAAACCACTCAACAATATTCAAGATTTTGATGATTTTCACAAAAGTACAGGTCATAGTTACAGTTAGTTACATTGTAGAATTGACATTCATCTCAATCAAAACTATTCTAAATCACTCACTCAGCGCTCCATCCACTCATTCCATAAACTCACTCAAATTGATCAAAATCACTCCAAATGACCAAAAAAGTATAAAATCAAAGGCAACATTCAAAACAGAAATATAACTGAAAAATTTGCAATTTCACTTACATAAATAAAATAATTAGTGTCTGATTGGTTCTTAAAGAAATAGGAAGCATTTTACAGGACTTTTATGCATAAATTATTAAAGGGAGGTAATCAATAGCGCTAATTTTGTTCATCCTGAACAAAGTTTGTGATGTAGGATTACCTCCCATTAAATTCACTCAAAACTCACTCCACACACTCATTTAATTTCATTCCAAAATCATTCACCTTGTCAATTTGACGATGTTGTTAACTGTATAACAGAATTTGTATAAAATTCAAAAATTAGTAAATTGTTAAAATTTGTCAAAAAGATACATAAACTATGCCTAATTTTAATCCATTTATAAATGATTTGTTTCATCAGTTTGGTATATCATTACTTATCATTCTGTTCCCTCCATATATAGCTCACCTTTCAATATATCTTGTAATTAGAGATAAATTGCACACAGAAAAAAGCAGGGTTTGACGCTAAATTTTGTCAGAAAGAAGCCCACTGAATTATGAAATTAAGATGAAAATGATATTTCCTCCAAAATTATGTGATGGTTTTGTTTAAAAATTGTTTGATAAATTGTCTATACAACAACTTTTATATAAAAATAATATGGAAACTTGCACTAAAGGGCATGATTGAAACTTAAGAAATGTGTCTGGTTTCCGTGGAACCAGTCCATTGGACTCTTAGCTTGTGAAACAAATCAGTCCTGCCCACAGAATAAGTAGTATTGGACTCCCAGACTCTCCTTAGTGTTAAACCATAGAAAGTGAAACATGACAAATAAAAACTGTTTCTGATTGTATCAAATACAGCACCATACTTGGTTATTATATGTCATAATTTGAATTCTGTAGATGACATCAAAATTTGACAAAATGTCCATCAGGAAGAAGAAATGAAATTGATGACTCTGTGTAAAACAGTTGTAACTGCCTATTAACATAAAGGCAGTTTAAGTACACATGTTTCGTGCTGAGCCATCAAAATGCTTATACCTTAGCTGTTTTCAAAGACAATCCTAGATATTTTATTAGCTTTGGTGCAGGTGAAGTTGTGGTTGACATTTTTCAGAAATTATAACTTTGTGATAGTTATGGTACTTGTATTACCAAATTCAGAAAATGAATGAAGTAGTTCTTCCCATTGTGTGCCTGGCTACATAAAATGCATGAAGTTATCTAACTGCCTAGAATTTTTTAAGGTCTGAAAAAGCATAGTTTGAAATTTTGAAATCAGCATTTCTTCTAGATTACCCCCACAACACCATATTATTATTCCCTCGTATTGGTCTGTCCCTTTGTCTCTCTGTCTGTCTGCAAATCATTACCAAAAAAACTCAATATTGCCAATTTTTTCAAGGATATTCAAGATAGAATGATCATATTTGGTATTATTATAGATATCAATGATGCGCATCTACAGGTACTAAGGTCAAGGTCATGGAACATGGTTGAGGTCATCTGTAAAGGTCAACATTTGAAAAATTGCCATTTTGGGGGCATTTTGTTTTGTTCCTATTAAATACATAATTTAAGGCACAGTGAAAAACTATTGGAAGTGCCTATGATAGGCACTTAAGGTAGTTTTATACCAACCCCTTAACCAATGGGTGGCTCTCATCACAGTTAGAGCCTTATAAAGGATGTCATTGTAGTTCTGATGAAATCCCTGGAATAAATTGTTACACCTGTGCTGCAGCCATTGCAATATGACTGAAAAAGTTGTTGAAATTAGTGTTAAACCCGATTTAAACAAAAACAAACAAACATTTACTGAAGGTTACATTTTTTTTCAGCCTCTGGTGGAGTAACTCCTATAGGATTTGAACAACCAGGCCCCTCACAGATCCCTCCAGGACCCTCAACATATCAACCAACACAGCCACAGCCCCCTCCACAGGCCTCAAACTCCCTAAATCTGCCAGGATCTGATGTATCCCCTGGGTCAGGCTCACATGCCCCACCCACCACCCCACAAACCCCACAGAACAACACAGCACCCCCAACCCAACAACCACAGACTTTTACTGCAACAAATTGGACACCTCCTGTTAATGCTTGTAAGTATTTATTTACTCATTTTTGTTACCCCACTTCGATAGATCAGGGGCATATTAGTTTTGACCTGTCTGTTAGTCTGTTTTTCTATCTGTCAACTAAAAGTTTTAGCACTAGCCATGATTTTGACTGGTAAGGGATAAAGCCTTAATATTGAACATGACTATTGCTTGATTCAAGACCTTTCTGTTTATATCAATTTCAAGGTCATATATCAAGGTAATTTTCAAGGTCAAATCTATTGAAAATTTCTAAAAATAGTGATGGGGTCTTTGATGTTTAAAAAACACATCTTGTTTCACTTGTGGAGAAAAATACAGCCTTTGTTTCTGTTATTTTTTGGTCATTGACAATTACTTACTTTAAAAAAATTGCTAGATATTGTTATGTGTGTTAAAAAAAAACTTTTATAATAATAAGGGCTATTCATTTAAAATAGGCCGATTTATTACTGCCTAAAATTGAAGGGGATTTGTTTACCTTGGCACCGACCGGTGCACCGGTTACTCATGAAAATTAATTAGCATGAAACTTACTAGTCATCAGATGGCGCTTTAATCAGAACAATCATCAAAAATATTTTGATAACTGCAATTAATGCAATTTTAACGATCTATGAGTAGCAGTTTGGTTTTTTGTGATGCCGAGATATAGAAAGAAGATTACTTAGATGAAGAAATATCCATATTGGCCAGAGAAGAGGGAAATTCTCGCTGGATTGACTTAAGAATGATGGGGTTGCTTTTCTCGGACGAGAAAATGGCGGGACGACTGTTCGTTATCGCTAGGCTGAAGAGAGGCGGATATTATGATGAATTGATTACTAAAATGGAAACATTTATCTTGATTCTATTTGTTTTATTTTTGCAGGAAATGCAAAGCAAAGGCTGATATGCGATTTCGATCCTAGTACCGATTTCTGTCCTAATGGGATGCTATTTTTAGATTTGTAGAGTTATAAAAAATATGAAATTTGTCCAAAATCGAGACTTAATTTAACCCAACCTGGAATAAGTTCTTTCGAAGGCCGGGGAGTTATTTAATTTTTGGCATTTCCTTAAAGATTGGTTGAAGAAACGCCCATTGCCAGCAGACATTTTTGAGAGAGTTGAAATTAAACCTATTTTTCAGGGTATATCAGATACTGCTTACAGGGCAGGACATCCTTGAGGAAGATGGTGGAGCCTGGATCATATGGCCCTGGTTTATGACCTTCAGCTTTTACACAGTCTTGAATTAATTTTATGGACATGCCTATCCAAAAGATCCATGATCTAAGTCTGTTCTGTATGCCTTGCAGGTATGAAAACATGAGCTCAATATTTAGAGTACCTTTTATAGATCTGCAGACTTCATGAGGTGCCGCCGGTCCCATCGACATGTCTTCGAAAAAATCATGCCATTCACATAAGTTGCGCTTGAATACTGGACAGACTGACCCATAGATTCTAGCCAAATACACAATGTGTACTATTGTTCTGTCTGGTGGAATTTTGTTTGGTCTGGTAAAAATAATAAGTTTACCAGACCCCTGTCTGGTACACAATAAGGGTATTCGTGAAGTCTGAGCTGGCAAAGTGTCTCGTTTCTTTAATATTATCTGGGAGCTATACAGCAGCTATGTGGTCAGAAATAGCAGCAAAACAAGACTGCTTAGTATGAATTGGTCGAAAAAGTACATCTGATATCTAAATCAGTCTTATTTTCGGACTACATATGGTGTACACAAATAGGGACCTGTATTTGCTCTACACTCTGAGAGTTCTGTGAGATCAGGTAGAATTTTAGCACTTTCAAAAACATAAAACAAAAAAACAAAACAAAAAAAAAAAAAACCCAAAACAATAAATGGAAAATAAAAGATAAAAAATAAAAAAAAAAAATAAATAAATAGATAAATCTTTTAACCTTGAGCAATACATGCAGTGATTCAGCAGTGAAATGGTATACTTAATACAAAGCCTTGTTGGCTGAAACTGATTAGTCTGTCTGGAACATTGCGTTAACTTCAATAGATTACAAAAAGATAAAGGGAAAACCAAAAAATAAAGAGAATGCACATCCTGTGATATTGATCTCTCATTCTTTATACCATATTTTCAACAGCTTTTGTGAAAAGCATCAGTATGGGGGTCTCACTTGATGTCTGATTAAATCGGGAATAGGGTGATGGTTGTACTTGGACAACAAAGACAGTTATTTAAAATGGTGTAGTCTCATAATTAAGAATCATAGAAGGGTCTTCTTTCAGCTTCGTTAGATGAGGTTCTTTGTCAGGGAAAGGGGCTGACAGGGGCCCAGTCGCCCATGGCCCCTAGTTTTTGGGCTGGGCCCCTAAACTTTTTGAGAAAATGCCTTTAACCCTAATGTTAAATGTTGAACTTGGGCATTCTGGGCCCCTAGGTTGAAATGTTAGTCTTTTTCCCTGTTTGTGATATCATGAATGCCTTCACACTAGGTAAAGAGGGGTTTCATTTATAAATTTGGGAGTTCATATTCAAAGAAACATGAGTCATTGAAAACTGTATAATTAATAGTCCAACGAAATATTATGGTTTAAAATACTTAGATTACCCAATTTCATGCAATTGATCTATTGTACTTTATGCATGTTGCATATACCAGACTTCACGAAATACTGCCGGTCCCACTGACATTTCTGGTAAAATTTTCCCGGTCTGGTAAGTTGCGCATGAATACAGGACCGACTGACTGGTAAAATCTAGCCACATTCACAATATGTTCAAATGTTCTGTCTGGTGCAATTTGGTTCGGTCTGGTAAATTTTTTTAGTTTACCAAACCCACTGTCAGGTAAAATATATGGGTATTTCGTGAAGTCTGATATACTGCAGGTTGTTTTTAATTTCCTCTTAATTATTCATTTTATTATTCAACAATAAAGACTGGTACAATATGTGGGATGTATATACCAACATCAACCTGAATCGACTAGTCTCCTTGAAAATAGTTTAAACTTTAGTTGATTCAGGTTCCCCAAGCTCTCAAATGTTGTTTGTTGTGCACCCCCCATCCCCCCCAAAAATTATAGCTTTAATAATTTTCAGGGGCATTCTTTTGTCAGTCTTACAGAGATGGTTCAAGCATGCTGTAAAATTGGATTTAACCTTCCAGTGGGAGCACTTGTGTATCTACCTGCTTCGGAAGAAGTGGCTTAGTTGTACTCTTTCTGTTATATGATGATGTAAGTTTAGGTTGTAGCATAATTTCGCTACATCCTGACCTTATCTTAAGACAGGGTGCATTTGGGTAACTTATTCCATAAAAGCAGTCACTCTTATTAAATACATGTGTCTTGTTTCAACAGACTGGCCTCAATATAACATATCGACTAAACACATTATTCATTCATCATTCAATACTTGAATTGGAACCATACAGCTTCCGTTGATAAGCTTGTTCTCACAGTGGAGTTTTCTATATAAAGCCAGATTGTTTAAACTTTAAAAAAAAAAAAAAAAAAAAAAATATATCATAGCTTGTTTCAGACTGGATGTGTACATGGAACTGCTTCTCACAATTAAAATATTCTTCAGGTAGATGCAACACTATTTCATTCACTTATGTATTTATTTTGCTAGGTTACTTGATGAAAAAGGTGAAAGTACAAATATATATTAAATTTAGGATTTGCTGAGTGATCTACTGTTGTATCATGTTTATTACTTAATATAGGTGGCTTGTACACTTAAAATATTGGATTGTATCAGGAGAACCATGGATTCCTCTAATGGATTCATTTACCAAAGGATGACTGTTGTGGTTTATCTATGATGTTTAAAAAAAAAAAAAAAAAAAAAAATAGTTATAATACATATATAACTTGACTCTGTTAAAATGCTTTTAACTTTGTTTCGTGTTCAATAAGCTCTTTTCTAATAGTGGACCTGTAAAGAATAGCTTTCTTCAAATCTCCCCATCGGAATCATGCAGTAAAGTTGCTTGCATGCTTTTAGTCATTTCAGATGGCATTTTCAAGTGATTTACAGGATGCTCAACAGAGATTTCAATTAGGAATTATATCCAATCAAGCGATTTACAGGATGCTCAACAGAGATTTCAATTAGGAATTATATCCAATCAAGTGTTTTTGTTGCATACTCTTTTTGACTTGATATTTTGAAATTAATCATTGTAAATCATTTTTATTGCAGGAATTCCTTACAGCTTAAAGGCAGGCATTTGCATGACATATTGTTAAAACCATTTTTCTAAGTCTATTTCAGATTATAAATAATCCGATGTTTATATCAATATCATTTCCTGGGCACACTAGTGGGCTATTTACTGTTTAAGATTTAAAGAGATGACTTGTGATACAAAAACACAAGAGAATGAATTGGGATAGACTGATGCTATGAGTAAAAAATTATCTTTCATGACTTAGTATGGTTAGTATTACATCTTAGTTGAATGCCCTAGGTGAGGTAACATGGTATTGTCTTGGAAACAAATTGATTGGTGATGGTTTGCAATAGCATTCCATTAATTTTAGTAGAATGAGTTTTGCAATAATAAACTCGTAATGTGGATCATAATGATCAAAATGAATGAATTTAACAGTCATACCACTTGAAGGTAGTGGTGGTGAGGTAAGGGCGGATAAAGAACTGTCCAATCTGGTTTGATTTTGTTTTGTTACCAACCTGAATTTACCCTGTATCTATTGTTCAGGTGGAGACTCAATGAAATGACAGTGAATACTGGTGGAATTTTGGGGCGAACATGGTTCGTGTGGCGGAAAATTCCAGAGGGATATCAATTTTATTAGGAATATTTTATAAATTGCTGAATATCTCTATATTTTACCTAATTTTTGGCGGGAGAAGGAATAGGCTCAGGGCCGATCCATTGTATAGTATGGCTCTGTGATTGGACACTGAGCCAAGGGGGTTGAGAGTTAATAGGTTATAGCTCAGTGATTGGATCGCTAACGCTGGGCTGGTGAAACAGGGATAGGACCCTGTAGGTTGGAACATAGATATAGCTCAGTGATTGGGTCCCTAACGCTGGGCTGGTGGAACAGGGATAGGACCCTGTGGGACTACCCGGCCTGTGATTGGGTCCCTAACGCATGGCCACCTCCATGAGAGGAGAGTAACATCCATGGAGGGTTGGGTGGATGGAAATAAATAAATGGGGAGCCGGAGCCTAGTCCTTACTAAAAATCTAATGATATCTTTCGGGGATTTTCTGCGACTCCATGCCCCATTCTGCCACACTATTATGTAATAATTATTCATTAAAGCATTTTGATACATATGTTGCTTATTATGTAATAATAATTCATTAAAGCATTTTTGATGTATATGTTGCTTGTACTATTTTAGCCGTCATGTAATAATAAGGGCTATTCATTTAAAATAGGCCGATTTATTACTGCCTAAAATTGAAGGGGATTTGTTTACCTTGGCACCGACCGGTGCACCGGTTACTCATGAAAATTAATTAGCATGAAACTTACTAGTCATCAGATGGCGCTTTAATCAGAACAATCATCAAAAATATTTTGATAACTGCAATTAATGCAATTTCCCACCCACCCTCCCTATTTATTGCATGACGGCTAAGAATATATGTATATCTTAAGAAGGTCAATAGTAGAGTATTGTATAACATGTTTTATTAAGTAATTACAGGTTTAGAGTTAATCTTTAACATGATAATGTATTGTATACTTGCAGGACCATTGTAGAGGACCACCAGAAAGGGGGCGCTCTTGGGTTTTCTGTGATGCTTTTAAAATATAAATGAAAAAGAGACTTTATGAAAATAATTGTATGTGCATTATATATGTTCGTGAATTTAAATGTATAATTTATTCTTATGGTAAGCACATTTTCTGTACAAAAAAATTTATCTTTTGATATTGAAAATAAGTACTGTAAGTTCAATGTGAAAAAGAACAAATGGACAGGAAGGAATATTCTAAAGGAAAAGTGATACTGATTCTTAAGGAATAGGAATAGGATAAGGACTTTTTTTTTTTTTTTGGGTCATGAGTTGCGGAAAATTCCAGAGGGATATCAATTTTATTAGGAATATTTTATAAATTGCTGAATATCTCTATATTTTACCTAATTTTTGGCGGGAGAAGGAATAGGCTCAGGGCCGATCCATTGTATAGTATGGCTCTGTGATTGGACACTGAGCCAAGGGGGTTGAGAGTTTATAGGTTATAGCTCAGTGATTGGATCGCTAACGCTGGGCTGGTGAAACAGGGATAGGACCCTGTAGGTTGGAACATAGATATAGCTCAGTGATTGGGTCCCTAACGCTGGGCTGGTGGAACAGGGATAGGACCCTGTGGGACTACCCGGCCTGTGATTGGGTCCCTAACGCATGGCCACCTCCATGAGAGGAGAGTAACATCCATGGAGGGTTGGGTGGATGGAAATAAATAAATGGGGAGCCGGAGCCTAGTCCTTACTAAAAATCTAATGATATCTTTCGGGGATTTTCTGCGACTCCGTGCCCCATTCTGCCACACTATTATGTAATAATTATTCATTAAAGCATTTTGATACATATGTTGCTTATTATGTAATAATAATTCATTAAAGCATTTTTGATGTATATGTTGCTTGTACTATTTTAGCCGTCATGTAATAAAATAAATAAGATCACAACATTACGAGGTCAATAATCGGTTTCTAGAAATTATAAATGATATGAGTTCTTATTCGTAGTATAAGTGTCTTGTGTTCTTCAAGAGCTTTCTGTTTATACCAACCTGAAGGTCATCAGTGAAGGTCATTTTTTTGGTGATGATGTAGAAAATTTAAATTTAAAATGGATATAGTTTGCTATTTGTTTCAATATTGAAACAAACTGTTTATGAAAAATCATAGTGTTGGGGCATGGATGTAAAACAAAAACATCTTATTAAGTCTTTGGTGAAATATATACTTAAAAAGGCAATACCCTAAAAAAATGGAAAAAAAAATTGCCCTGTAAAAAAAGAGGGGAAAATGTATAGTCTGTATTACTTTAAAGGACCACATGGGAACTGCATTACAGAAATATTTATATAAGAACTCAAATCCAACAGAAGTTTACCAGAGTTTTCTTTTTAGAAAACTAGTAATGAGGTAGAAAGACCATTCCTTACACACCAAATATTCCAGTGGTGTAAAGTATGCACCCTGATCAGTCTGTAGACTACTAATTACTGTTGTTTCTTTAGTGCATTTTAGTGGCTATCAAGGAATAATGGTAGATTATCATTTTGTTAAAAGCACTGCCTTACAAGTGAAATTATCAAAAGCTTTTACCCTGATTTCATGCATTTATCCTATCTGATGTTATCTAAGTGGAGCCCAAAAAGTGATGTCATCATGAATGTTGCATAGCAATAACATGCAAAAGGACACACCTTAAGAAAACATGTCCTACTATATCCACAATAAGTCCCAGTTTTGCATTAAAGAAATAAAATAATTATTTCTTTTTTTAGGTGGAGCCATGCATGAAATATAGCATTTGTTGTTCATTCAACGATATCTAAATTGATCTTGCATTTGAAAAAATATTATCCCCTCTTTCTCTCTATTTCAGCTGGTGTACAGTTAAAACCAGAACACTACCAGAAGTGTATGAAGTATTGTAAATATGCTAGTAGTGCATTACAGTATGAGGACTCTAAAACGGCTATAGACAATCTGACAAAGGCTTTAAAACTTCTTACTACTGGACAAGATACATGATTGTAGCGTGTGTATAATTGTGATATTTGAGCCTGCATGTGACATTTCAAACAATTTTTCTTGTGCCTGAAGTTTAGACATGGAGCATCTTTGACAGCCACTTTAACATTATTCTGCTTTCTTTAATGCTAATCGGTGGATTATCAAGATATAACAGTAGATTTTCATTTGATGAACTCACTGCCAAACTAGTTAAATAACAAAAAACTTATACCATGTTTTCATTCATTTCTCCCCTATCTGACGTTGCCTAAGCAGAGTCTAAAAGTAATGTCATTATGAACCTTAGCATGGAAATCAGGTGCCTAATGACATGCTTTCAGAAAATTTGTCCTAAAATTTTCAGATTTTTATCTCATTTTTATGCCCCCGCATCGATAGATCGGGGGCATATTGTTTTACTCATGTCTGTCTGTCTGTCCGTCTGTCTGCCCGTCTGTCCGTCCGTCTGTCCGAAAACTTAACCTTGCCAATATCTTCAAGCCTATTCAAGATACAAAGCTAATATTTGGCATGATGATAGATCTCAATGATCCGCATCCGCTGGTACCAAAGTCAAGGTCATGTGACAAGGTCAAGGTCATCTGTCAAGGTCAAACGTCTGAAAACTTAACCAGAAAACTTAACCTTGCCAATATCTTCAAGCCTATTCAAGATGCACAGCTAATATTTGGCATGATGATAGATCTCAATGATCCACATCCGCTGGTACCAAAGTCAAGGTCATGTGACAAGGTCAAGGTCATCTGTCAAGTTCAAACTTTGAAAAAAATGCCGTTACGGGGGCATTCGTGTTTCACAAACACATCTTGTTGTATTAAAGAAATTGTATAATAATTTGTTTTTTTGTAAGATTGACTTTAATTTCATTTTGTGAAGAAAAAAAGCTATATTTTTACTTGTGGCTTGTTCACTTGTGAAAATATAGCATTTGCTCCACTCATCAAAATATAAATCCATCTAACCTGATTCAAGTTTTCTCTGCAATAATTTTGCAGAAATCAGGTAACAAAGGCTGAGATCAGACTGCTAATCTGTTAAGGCTAATCTAAGCCTATACTGTCTGGCAAGGTTTGTTGTGAACAGCATGAAAATGTTTAAGGTAGTGGACATGTTATAGTTTTGCAACATTTTGGAGGTAATCACTTTAACAGAATTAACCGAGGTTTCCCTATGATTTTCATTAGGAAACCTTGGTTAACACTGATAAAGTTTATTACTTCCAAAATGTTGCAAAACTTTTTTGGGTCCACTACCTTAAGGCCTGTTGAGTACTCACAACTCTCCCAGAAAAGCTTTGAATCAGTATCTGTCTACAGAAGTTAATGGAAAGACTGTGATCAGGCTGTGTAGATTTGCAAGCTGACCTGGATCAAAACTTGGCACACATGGGGTATTGTTTATTATGTCGGGCACAGACTCATTTGTAATATGTGTTACTAGGTATATTATCATGTGAACTTGTTATTTATATAACTGTAAGAATAGAATATTTTCTACTTGAATTATTTTGTGTATTTGCCAAATAAGCTCACATTTATAAAACTGTAGTTTGGAAAGATTTTGGAATGGAATGGAATGAGTTTGATGAGTGATATTTTTTACCTCCCTTCAATTACATAATTTTCACTTTGTATATCTTCATGGACAAAACAGACACTGAAAATCCACACCAGCCAATTAATTCGTGTAATTTTTGATCAGCTGAAATGTTGATCTTCTTTAACAATTTCAAAGCGATTTTGAATGGTGTGAGTTTTTGGAATGAATTAATAGGGCACTGAGGGAGTGATTTAGAATGGTTTTGATCAAGATGAGTGTCAAGTTCACAATGTTACTAACTGTATGGATGTGTGACATAAGTATATTGTAACTAGTTTAGGCTGTACATTTGTCTTAGTCACACACACAACTAGAACTGTAAGACTAGGTATTGTTAAATGCAGTTACAATTCAAAGCGTAACTGTTAAAGTTTTTTTAAGTACAATATACGGGAGGTGTTACTTGTATGAATATAGATTCATTATTTTGATTTTGAAAAATAACCAAAACTTGGTATTTGCAAAATTTTCTAAATAAGGATATACCAACCTATACAGTAGATGATCTTTTACATGCAATTTCTCATTATCGTTTCCTATTCTTCCCAAATCTAGACTAGTCTAAATGGATTAAGAAAGCAAACAATAGTATGAAACGTTTGTAACTTATCGCATGTGGTAGAAACTTTTGTTGAAAAAGGAGTAATTGCCTGTTTCCATTGACAGTCACTGGAATAAAGAACATGTAATAAATAAATGTAATTACGTAAACAGCTTTTGATGGATGATCTTAAAACTTGCACAGAGAGATTGATTATTATTTTCCAATTTTTTGATAGTAAAGCATCATAGTAAAAAGGCAATAATGAAAGAAGATCCATGGAAAAATGCAGGCTGTTCAAAATTTAGTAAAACTATCCCTATAACTGGGCTAGAGTCAACAGTTTTCATTACCTTATTTATAAATATACATGTAGTTATAAATTTGTCCCATTTCCCCAATATGATTTTTAACTGCTGTGTAGGAGTCCGCTGCATGATAAACTGTTTATCTTAGCTACTAGTATATCATAGCTTTTATCAATGATGCTTGCTTGAAGCATTGTACATGTACATGTTATCTATATCACTAGATCAATCCCATTTTATCAAAGAGGATAACTTTACAGGTTTTTTGTAAGATTATGCGTCTTCTTCAACTAAGAGGTCTTCACTACAAAGCATTTTGCAACCAGCATGGTGAGAAATCTAGAGCCATTGTGGCCTTCATGTGTTAAATTGCGTGGATTTTTTTGTGCTATCAAAAATGAATATTTCTTCACACTGTTGATTGATAGGCACACACCTTTAGCCCTTTTGCCTTGATTCATGTTTCATACTCATTGCGCAAAAAGGGACTGTCTGAAAAGTCCTAAAATTAGCTATAATTGATCTAATAATCTCAAGGAAAAAACTGCCTAAATGACAAATATATTGACAATAGACTTTAATTGGTTAAATCAATTCAAAAGACTTTAATCCAATTAAAAATTGCAATATTTTTATTCGTAAAACAAGTGTTTCCAAAAAAAAGGAATAAATGTGTTGAACTGTTTGTGTTACGTTTTCCTAAATTTTTGTGCACTGAAAGTAATATCGAGGAAAAACACCGAGTTTAAAAGAGAAATTGTAATTCCGAAAATAATTTAATCCACGTACAGTTAACAACATCATGAAATTGAAAAGGTGAATGAATTTTGAGTGATTGAGGTTCGAAATTGAATGAGTGCATGAAGCGAGTTTTGAGTGACATTAATGGGAGGTAATCCAATATCGCAAATTTTGTTCAGGATGAACAAAATTGGCGATATTGATTGCCTCCCTTTAATGAAATATGCATATAAGTACTATATATAGCTTTTTATTTCTCCAAGAACCTATGCGAAGCTAACAATTTGAATTATGTCAGTGAAATGGCGATTTTTCTCTTTCAAAATTTATTTTTAATTATGTTGTTTATTTTATATTTTTCAATGGGTTTGAGCAGGGGTGTGGAATTCCCATGCCCGACTTGTCCGACTCGGGCTTTTGTACTTGAGGACAAGTAAATTTTTCTAAGCCACTTGTCCAAGGACAAGTAAATACCAGGGCAAATCTTGGAATGTTACTTAAAAGAATTAAGAGAGAAATCATCCAAATGTTCATATCATAGGGTAGAAAACATTGTTTTTAATGAAGAAAATGCTGCATACCAGCATTTTCTTCATCAAAAGGCAATGTTTTTTTTTTTCAATTTTTTCTATTTACTCTTTAGCGGACAAGTTCATTTTGATTCTAGACGAGTAGAAAATCCTCTTTTACTTGTCCAGGGACAAGTGGAGAAAACTTGTATTTCCACAGTCCTGGGTTTGAGCGATTTAGAAAGGTTTCGATTGAGATGAATGTCTATTTCACGATGTTTTTAACTGATCGGTGATAATTTGTAAGATAAAGAGAGCATTACGTTGAGTTTCTTTGAATTGTACTCCCTATCTCCCTAGGGCAACAAAAGAACTGAACGCAAAGAATCATATCCCATTCTAAACATTCGCCAGGTAAATAGTCACGTGCAAAGTGCGTAACAATTTCTATTAAATATTCCCGAACGTTTTCATATTGATCAAAGTCAATTGATCATGCATTGATCGAACGTTTGAAAAATGATACTCACAGCAGGTCTCCAAGGTGAAAAGCCTTAAGTACACGTGCCAAACTTTATACGATAAACATTTCTCGAGCGTAGAGCTGGAGTAGAAATATGTACTCGGGTACCTGAGATCTCGTTACCCGCGGGTACTCGAGTACCCGATTATTACTGCCAATATATTTATTTTATCAGCTAAATACAAAGGTGGATACAGGATATCTTTAAAGGTGGATCGAAAATACAAACTCCGACATGGTTTTAAGGGGCGCAGGTGTCGCGGGTCTGTGACTCGCAATTTAATAGCCAGTGATCAGTTTCATTAAAACATTTAAGATGCATTTTAGTCTATCCGATGACTTATCACATATTAAGGACAAAAATCATGTATCACCAATCTATCGATACCTATGTAAAGTGATTGTTGTTGTTACTGTTTTGAAAGTCATCTGTAAGACAAAAATGCGTCTTAAATGTAATGACGAAACTGGCCCCAGGACTCTCAAAACAATTTGATGTTACTCCGTAAGACCATCTAGAAATTAACTTCAGAAAAGAATGGAAGATTGTTTTAAACAATCTTCAATTCTTTTTTGAAGTTAATACCTAATGATAAATAGTGCTTTTACAATAGTCGGGTAGCGGGTAATGATTCAGGACCCAGATAGGAACGTTGCCCTACCCGATATCTGGGTACTCGAGTACTTGTCCCAGCTCTACCCGAACGCCTACATGATGAACATAGTTCAAGACTCGCTTAGAGAAAACTTACAAATTTCAATTCAGGGAATCCACAGCCGGTCATACATACAGAATTCCTAAACTTTAACGAACATTTCAAATTGTATAATTTCTTAAACGTTTTGCAAATGTTTTCTTGAAAGTACAGTAAACAACATCATGTAATTAACAAGTTGAATGTTTTTGAATGATTAAGGAATGAAATTGTATGAGTGTGTGGAGCGAGTTTTGATTGAAATTAGTGGGAGGTAATCCTATATCGCAAATTTCGTTCAGGATGAACAACATTTGCGATATTGATTACCTTCCTTTAATAAAATATGCATACAAGTTCTATATAATAGCTTCCAATTTCTTCAAGAACATTTTGAGACGCTAACAATTTGAATCATGTCAGCGAAATCGCGATTTTTCTCCATCAAAATTCATTTTGAATGACGTTTTTGAATAAATATATTTTTCAATGAGTTTGAACATTTTTGAATGGTTTGAGTGAGTGTTTGGAATGAATGAATGGAGCGCTGTGTGAGCGATTTAGAATGGTTTTGATTGAGATGAATGTCAATTTCACGATGTAACTAACTATAGGACAGTCCAATGTCAATGTCTTGCAAACAAGACAGGACCCTGACCTCCGCTCAGTATAACCAAAAGTCAATAACTGTTTGCAAATTATACCCGCTTTGCATGTGTACTTGCATGCAAAGCAGGATATAATTTGCAAACAGGTTGTTACGTTTTGTTATCCTGAACGTGGGTATGTCCAATTAGAAGTCGCCTTGAATAACGAGGCAAATTATTGAAAACACCCAGTTGTAACATAATGAAACTGACACTCATTTCGATCAAAACCATTCTGTTTCACTAACTGAGCACTCCATTTATTCATTATTTCATTCATTTATATATTGATTCATTCCAAACACTCACCATAAAAGGTTCTAACGGCTGAAAATCGTTCAAAGCTCTCAATAACTTAATTCAAATGAATCTAAACATTCCACATTAAACATTCATAGGCAAGTTTGTTTTTTAAGTGTCTGGTTGGTCCACGAATACACACAAGTCGAATAATAGAACTCTTCGTAGAGTTTTGTCAAAGGGAGGTAAAAATATCACTAATTTCATTCATCTTCAATGTCATTCCCGAAAAATCACCGTATCAGCTTTACGATGTTGTAAACTCTTCGTTCTAAAGTGATGAAATTAGGCTAGATTCAGAATAACAAATATTATCGAACCCTTGCTCTTGAAATCCGCATTTAACAGTTACAGAAGGAGCATAGCAGAGTACACAAGTACCACCTAAATTTGTATACTGAGAGTCCCTGGTACCATGCAATAAACGTTACCATGGTCAGCCTGAATAGCTCAGTCGGTAGAGCACTGGACTTCAAAAATAAAAAGGTCGATTCCCGGGCTGGTACACTAACAAAAGTAAATAATTATCTTTGTTAAACCGACGTCTCTTGGTATGATGCTTTACACCGAGCATGTTAAAGAACCATGGCGGATCTCAGCAGTAGTTTCGTCATGTATCCATGCACATTCCCCCGCTTAACAACTAATCGTCTTCTAGGGGCATCGCTCATATGGCCATACGCTGCGGTAGCGCCGATAGATAAACGGAAACAAACACACAAACTTGACCAATTATATAGCTAGTATGAAGGCAGGACTTCATTCATCTCTGGCCTCTTTTACAATTAGTTACATCGTGAAATTGACCTCAATCAAAACCATTCTAAATCGCTCTCTCAGCGCTCCATTCAATCATTCCAAACACTCACTCAAACCATTCAAAAACGCTCAAACCCATTGAAAATAATAGATTCAACAACGTCATACAAAATAAATTTCGATAGAAAAAAAATCGCGATTTCACTGCCATTATTCAAAATCTTAGCTTCGCATAGGTTCTAGAAGAATTAGGAAGCTATGTTTAGAACTTGTACGCATATTTTATTAAAGGGAGGTAATCAATATTGCCAAATTTGTTCATTCCGAACAAAATTTGCGATAAAGGATTACCTCCCATTGATTTCACTCAAAACTAGCTCCACATACTCAGTTAATTTCATTCCTATATCATTCCAAAAACATTCACCATGTTAATAACATGATGTTATTAACTGTACTATCAAAATGACAACGCAACGAACATGAAATTAGCTTTTGACATTAGGCGAGAAAATTAGGGTGTTTTAATTTACACGCTATTGTTTATTATATAGAAACTCTTTAATAAAATAATCATCTTTTTAAATCAAATTATACATAATATTTAACAAAATATTCATAAGAAAATGACATCTGATTTCTTTTTACAAAATACAAAACTAAATTATGTCAACATGGAAGGGGACTTCAACACCATTCCTAAATTTTTAGTAAGCTGTGGTGCCGACCTTTAGCTTGTCCTCTAAAAATTGCTGTTGCTTTTTTTGAGTGTGTGTGTCCACTTACATTTATTTCGGAGAAAAACGACGCCTACAATCGGGTCAGTCTGTCATATTGAAAGTAAATGGGTCTTAGCAACGATCTTCTACTTATACTAAAATATTCTCGATGGCCGAGTGTTGTTCCGAATGAGTCTATTTGTGTAATATCACAGGATAAAAAGAAAGTATAATAACATAAAAAGAATTGTGATTTATTTTTAAGGCACATACTTCGGCTGATAACACAATGAAATTTAGCAATAGTGCAACCGGAAATGTAAATTTCGAATGATTTCGAGTAACTCTGAACTATTCTGATAACCTTGACATTGACCTCATAACTATATCGACATTAGTTCTCTGCCTAATAAACATGATCATCGAACATTCGACGGTCCTCGACCCATTAACGGACGACAATATTTTCGACTAGCTCAATTTCATCGAACGCCGGAAAACAGTATCATAATATGCTCCTACATGTACATGATCGGTGAGAGACCTAAAATATTGACATATTAAAAACAGTTATGCTGTTATCAAACGTCGATGTATACTGAGCAAAAATTAAAACTTTCACCCCGAAATTGATCATACTAGCACTGCAGTATTGTTATTTTCCTATATATAAGGCCACAATAGATCTGGGCATAAGTTGAGATCAGAACTTTCCTGACTGTTTAGCTGCATCAATACAGCCGAGCTTCCCTTAGAAAATGTTTCACCAAAATCCTCAACGGGTGTTCTTTGTGTTAATTCGGAGTGAATTTCGGGTGAAAACGAACGATTTCTCAATTTTTGAAGGAAGCAGTTGTAAACTTGCGTTAACTCTGTACACAAAATGCACGACCGTTTTTACTTGACGTCATCCGTGTCGTTCCGAAGCTTGGGCCTGTTTTACTAAACGTCTTACGATCATTTTTGGCGAAAGTCAAAAATTAAAGTCGCCCCCCCCCCCCCCCTGTGGTTACTAAATAAGAAATTCTGTCATGCAACATCTCATTGGAATCGTCTTCTTAAGACGATTCCGGTGAGATATTTCAAGGCAGAATCTAACAATGAATGAAAACACCAGGTACGATTTGGGATTTTGACTTACGATTAATTTTTGCGTAAGTATTTTAGTAAAACGGGTCCCTGGTTTTGTCAAAAACTCTTACCAATTGGCTAAGACTTGTTCTAAAACTTGCAATTGTTTGCCTTGTATAATTCAACGTAATCCTTATACTGTTAAAGAATTAATTTAATATTGTGGGTTTTTTTTCCTTAGCCTATTCACGCCTTAATTTGAAATTAACGGAATGCATGAAATGACGTCAAGTCAATAGTTGTCTAAAGGATAACTATTGGTTAACAGAGATCGGAAGTAATATTCAGCCCTATCAGGATTGTGGGTCAATTGCTCCAATTCAAATACCAATCCTGATTGGCTGAATTTTACTTCCGGTTTAAACTTAACCAGTGGTTATATTCTAGACAACCAGGTCGAGATGGAAATATCAAGCTATTCTTCCAATTTGATTCTAAAATTAACATTAACAATTTTGTGCATTTACATGATAAGAACACCATTTGTGCTAAGAGAAGGTAGCTGACGTCATCTTGTCCCTTTCTCAAGGGCAATATATAAAAAGTAAAGTATATTACTTGCAAAGTAGAGAGAATTCATGAAGTCAAACCGACTTTACTTAAAACTTCATGAAGTCAAACCGACTTTACTTTAAACGACTCTTTCGGAAATACATTTTGTAAGACAGTATGAAATAAGTAGCCCTAAAATTCTATTATTGCTTAGGTTACATGTAATATTACAACACAAGTTCATATTCACATATCAATTTTATATATAAAAATGATAACAAATAAAGAAAAGAAAATACAGCTATACTGTAAATATTATTGCTACTCTGTTTGTCATGGAATGTGTGGGACAGTATTATAGCATCTATATAACACACCGCCTAGAACTGCTTTGCAAACCCTGTGTTTTCATAAACATTCTCCTGGCGAGAGTTGGCGTACAAATCTGAAAATAAGAAAAAAATATGTATGTTTTTGGATGTTAAATAAAAGATATAAAAAAACCCAGTTGATATTGTTTTACAGTTAGTAACATTGTGAAAAAGATTCTTATCTCGATCAAAACCATTCCAAATCACTCGCCTGGCCCTCTATTCATTAATTCCGAAAACCTCTAACCATTCAAAAACGCCCCGAAATCATTTGAAAACATTTCGAAATCGTTAAAGATCAACATCTTTCAAATCAATAAAATCATTCCGCGATCCTATTAGCTGGTATAGATTTTAAAGCATCTTCTTGTTCCGTTAATACATACATACAGTAAATTACCTTTATTCAATCAAATGGAGTTAAAAGCATCCAATAAGTTCATTCAAAACTCTCTCCTCCCGAATATTCAATTTCATTTCAAAATCATTCTCCGTGTCAATTGCAAGATGCTTATTTTTTGCGTAAGACAAAGATTTGAGTTGCTTATAGATTAATTACTAAATATGGATTTCTGCCTTGCATTATCTCATTGGAACCGTCTTCTAAAGACGATTCCAATGAGATATTGCAAGACAGAATCTAACAATAAATGAAAACACCAGGTACAATTTTAGATATTGACGTACGATGAATTTTGTCGTTAGAAGTTTAGTAAAACGGGCCCAAGGCACACTAGTGAAATAGTTATGCCAACATTTATAAACTTGTTGGAAATGGGACGCAGAAACTCTTTTATGAACTGCAAAACATCTCCATTCTTATGATACATGTTATGAATGTTCATTGAAATTCATTAAGAGTAGAACAAAAGATATTAGAACAAAAGATATGGGTCCCTTAGGTCTCCATACGTAACATTATTTGAAAAATTTGATTTGTAAAAACATCTTGTAAAATCTACGTTTAGCGTTAATGAACAAAACGGGCTGATTTTGCCGATATAACTTTGATTTTATAGCGTTTCCTTGTTGCTATAATATAAGGCATATAAGGAATGATTTAATGAACAGAAAAATGGCAAAAACTACCTTGATCTATCGATTAAGTTCTTGATTTTCTAGAGATTCTGCGAAATCCCACCTTTTGGGGAAAACGCGAAACAACTATCTTAAAATTTATTTCAACAAGCTTCTCGTTTAATTATGTCGCTCAACTGATGGGAGTAGCAGACGAAAATTAATTTGACCTTTATTAATTTTGGTGGTGTAAATACGCCTCATCTATAGCCGCCATGATCAAGTAACGAGATTTGGGAACAATTTAGAGTGGGGCAAACATAATTAAACGAGAAGCTTGTTGAAATAAATTTTAAGAAAAAAAAAATACATTGCACTGTTCAATTAGTAAGCGTGACGTTTTCTAAAACAGTGTACAGGCACATATGAAAGCCATTGTTCGAAAACAAATTCGACAAAGTATCCAAGCCATACCAGATCAAAATCTAATTAGAATATTCGTTATACACATGTGCACGTGTTTTACGATTTTATCCTGTACTTATCACGCGGTCATTGCATATTTATGAGGGGGTAGATTCTAGTCTGTACGCATGCGTTGTATAACAAATAAACCTCGACGTTTATATGAAATAATGATCAAAGTAAACCTTGGCTGGATAGTTTATGGAAAATAAACCATCAAAAATTTCCAAAATCCAGGCTTCTGATTGGATGATTATGTAGGACAAAGACTAAAGGTAGATATTGGATTTTCCCTGAAATGTTAACAATAGCGTGTTGAGTTTATACTAAACATTTGACAGAAGAAATGTCCATTATCCCATATTTGGAGAAGCTAATTTGCATCTCGACGGCCAGGACATCTTAAACTTTAATATCCCGTGATTTGTACCGTTATTACTCGTCTGCTTATTTAGTTATCCTCGTGAAAATCCCAACGACTTCGTAAAATAATCCTTTTTGATTTGTCTAAATAAGGGAATTTCGGGATCATCTCAGAATGGATAAAAACTATTATCAATTATCTGGTCAAACAGTTTTTTTATCAAATACAGAGTACACTAAGATTTGATATCCTAAGGAAGTAAAAAATCTACATAATTAATTTTACAAAAATGCTCGATTATATAATTAAACGATGTGCCAAAATTCATACACGTTTGACTCGTTCCCTATGCAAATTAGAGCTTTTTTTTGGATAGACAATTCGCTGTTCCGTTTATTACAGACACGAGAAGGTATGAAAGACAAAGTTAACCTATAGACTGACGTACAAACCATTATTCCACCTTCAAAAATTCTGAAAAACATTTTTTTTCATGGTATAAGATGGAAAATATGATATGACAAGAAAAAAATACGCTTCATTAAATCGATTCTGAGATTTTAGGTGAAATGTTGGTCCATATAGAAGTCAAGCGGACTATATAAACCACGTGTTTTTACTATATGTTTACTTTGTTTACTAATAAGCAGCCTTTTCTATCCCTCGTGTTTAAGAGCGGAAAATGCGAAAAAAATAACATTAACTTGATAGACAAAACAATTATTCTGAAACTACTTTAGAATCTTAAATTAATTTTAGGATTGGTATAAAGCTTAAATTAAGATATTGTTAAAAATCGAACATTTTACCAACATATTTTTGTGTAATTGCTGAAAAAAGTTCTTATAGTAGTCATACTGATGATAATAATAACACAGTTACATGAAAACATTTACATGGAAAAGGGTATTACTTTTTTTTTTAAAAAACAAACCTTTATTGATATAATGTAATAAACTGAAACAAGTAAATTGAGATGTATTTGTATACTTATTTTCCCCAAACTGTATTGAGATAAACAAAAAAAAGAAAGAAATTAGGTTTATTATCATATTTAAAAAAAATGTAGAAAAAATCTATTTATCAAACCATTTATTGTGTATATTTTCATATGACATGAAAAAACCAAGATGTGCCGTTTTGACCGAATGAGTAAAAAGTTTTGAATAGGTAATGGCTGGCTTGAGCGAATTTTGGGTCCTTTTAACTGTTGGCCGATTTGACACCAGGCCGTTTTTCGTTGCAATCAAATAAGTATGAAAGGTCCCACTCTGATTATTTTAGAGGAGTGAAATTAAAATCTCATATCCCGTGAAGCGATTCATATGAAATTTCCCATGACAGTTGGCTGCTGAAATAAACAGAACAATAACAAGCGTTTCTAAGGAGAAATCAAGGTAAATCAAGTTCCATTTATGAAGTTGACATGTCAAAGAGTGATAATCGACGGTTGCCGTCGACTGTCAAGATATATGATCTATGCATTCTGTAAAAAAACTTTGTTTACATGTTTTGTTGTTGTCAAATAAGGCTTCCATCTTTACTTGAAAATAAACACGTGTAATTGAACGTTGAAATACCTTTCCCAGTGGCATTTTAGCCAAAGGTAAGTCTCGTTAATTGTACTCAGAAAATTCCAGTTGACGTATGTTGTTTTTGTCCCAAATGCATCGGTACATTTTTCAACTAAATGTAAATGCGAAAAAGCAATGTAGAACTCTATTAGCACCAATAAAAGCATTGTCCCCAAAACAACTTCATTTCCCCTTTTAAATAAATTATATAACATATTCAGATGACTTTTCATAAAGAAAAGACTTAGTTTTGCATATAAAAGTTAAGCCAAAATTACAAATGGCCGCCATTTATATTTGCCACGAACCCTTAGAGTTAATTTTTAGACACTGTAGTCGAACAACTACGATATTACATGCTGATAAAGTTCAGAAAGGAACTAACTCTAATGAATCTCTTCAAAATATTATCAAAGAATGTAGAGGCTCAGCTATTAGACGAAAATACACAGGACAGTTCTAAAAAAAACAATCACAACTTTTTGGGGGGAAAACAACACGGTTGGTTCAATTTTTAAAAGGTTTATGGGAGCGAAATCTTTACTATCTATCTGATGAAAGTTCAGGAGAAAAAAAGTGTTGCACATAAATTCGGTTAAAAGGTTCATTTACTGTTTTCTTTATTCAAAATAGAGATGTTAGGAAAATGCCATGCAGCGAGCGAATGAGAAAAGGAAATGAAATTGCATTTTAGAAAGATTTTTTTCAGGAAAAGATTAAAATTGAACGTGTCTATACCAGAGCTCGGTTACTTGAAAATCTATATCTGAAATATAGGTGAACTTGGCAATAATTGTTACACGATACAAATGACCGACTAATATAATATTGTTATAGTGTGAAATTATTGACATGACTTGACCTTAATGCAATGAATAAATTAACCGATGGATACATTTATCATCGAGGGTAGCCGCAAGCTTTCGAAAAACTTCGTAAATCCGTGTAGTTAATGGGTTTTAAAAATGTTTGTATAATGTAATAGTTCCATCCTACACTGTTTGACTATTTGGACGAGAGGTCTAGTCTGATGACTACAGGTGCAGGGATCATGAGTTCGAATCTGCTTTCATCCCACTGTTTTTTTGTTTTTTTTTTTTAGTTTCTATTTTTTTATATTATTATTTTTTTCCTGTTGGCCCAAATTTGATTTGTTATCTCGTGTTTGAATGACAGTAATTGCTTTGCACAGCCCGTTTCATTGATCACATTCTATCTCCTGAACTCAAATATGGAAAACACAGGACGCTGTCAAAGGCCCTAAAGAGCAAATTTAGTTGAAAATCGGAGACCTATGTGGGATTAGTAACTTGAATCTCGGAACAGTTGTCGTAGTAGAATTCGTAAGAGAAATACCAGGCATCCAAAGTTAAGCGTTTCACCCCCGCAATATTACCGAAAAATATAAAAAGAGGTGTCAAACAAATAAAAAAAGGAACTAACGGAAAAACAAATAGTTTATTACATCATACCGCAAACCTCTTTGAGAATCGAGTGATATTCAACATTATTCAAAAGAAAATAAAAATCTATAAAATGGATTGAAACCTAGAGGAAAAATAAATATGCTGTCATAGTGACTCGAACCACTGTCTTTCATCTTCTGATTCTTTAATCTTTCCACGTGCAATGACAAGTACCTACTAATCATAGTGTCATTTAATAGGTATATATAATGAAACTTGGTTGACGAAGTTAGACGAGACATAAAGGAGATACCATGTGACAATCAGTCTAGCATGTAATGCATGCTAATAGAGGTTACGGTCAGTCATGTCAATGATTTTACACTATACTTTCTTCAGAAAATAGATGGGCGCTTATTTTAGACTAGATGTGTAGAGGATCAGAGTGATTGATTTGCACTTTTTTCAAAATTAGCCCTGCGTTCATGATGATAAAAGACACAAAAAGAACAACCAACAAAAAATCAAAACCAAATCTTGTAAACGCTTGAAAATGGCACCCGCTTTGCAAGTGTACTCACGTCCAAAGCGGGTACCATTTCTCAAACGTTTCGGTAACGTTTTCATTTTGAATGCATGGCTGGTAAATTGTCTAGGCGATAGCTTCAAACTTGAATTTGCCTATGAACACGAGGGACAAAACGAATTTGAATTATTGGTTTTTAAAAATCGAATGTAGGCATGTATCGATACTCTGTCAATAGTTGCCCAATCGATCTAGAATACTTACAGTTAACAACATCGTGAAATTGAAAAGATGAATAATTTTGGAAGGATTTTGGAGCGAAGTTGAATGAGTGTGTGGTGTGAAGTTTAAGTGAAATTAAAGGGGAGTAATCCAGTATCACTAATTTTGTTCAAGATTAGCGATATTGGATAACCTTCCTTTAATAAAAATATGCATTCAAGTTATAAAAATAGCGTCCTATTTCTTCAAAAACCAATCAGACGCTTACAATTGTGGAAATTTAAATGAAAACTGGAGTGAAACGGAGATAAAGGTGAGATCGTTCATAAAGGATGAACTAAATTTACCCCAGTTTGAAAACGTTGAAATAGAGCGAGCTCACAGGGTAAAGGGTAATGGTAAAACTGGAGTCCCAATCATCGTTAAATTCAACAAATTCAAGGACAAAAGTGCTATTTTGGAGAAAGCTAGAACTGAATTGAAGGACCATAAGGATTTTTCGATAAAAGAGGACTATACTGAACAAGTTTTGTCTAAAAGGAAGGCATTGGGTAAATATCTGAGGGAGGCTAGGGATAAGGGTGACTACGCACGCATTAGCTACGATAAACTGATAATCGGGAATGACGTGTATAAGTTCGACGAGCGCACCAATGATATTGTTCGAATCGGGAGTTCACGAGGTCAACGAAAACAAATGAGAAATAGGCGCCAAAGTGAGGACCAATCGGACGACGAGGACGACCAATCGTCTTTAAGCGGAGCGTTTATGGGCGGAGCTTCTGGAGGGTCACATTAGGACAGTGGTCAAGGCCCGAATGTAAATATAAACATTGTAACGTGGAATGTTTGCGGGTTTAAAAAACTTTCGGATAATTATGAAGTCCTAGATTTCTTATCAAACTTTGATATTATTGGGTTATTGGAAACTTGGAGTGATTTCACGGATGAATTTTCTAATAATCTAAACGATTTTGTCTATTTTGATTGTGTTCGTAAAAAACCCAGAAATAGTCTCAGGAACAGTGGTGGTATCGGTGTATATATAAGAAAATCTTTTCTTCAGAATAATTTTATCACCCGGATTTGTCATCATCTTGAAGATTGTGTTGTTTTATATGTAAAATCTAGCGTATTTATATCCATGCCAGATATAATTCTATACATTACATATATCTCTCCAGAGGGTTCTTCCATCTATAACAAACTTGAAGAGAAAAATGGAATCGTTAATCTCTTTCTGAACATTGGGTCTTTAAAATCGTGTTATCAAAATTGTGCAATCTATATTGCAGGAGATCTAAATGCACGTACCCAGAATTTTCTGGATTATATCCCCGAAGACTCTTTAGATCACGTCTTTAATACTGAGGTCGCGTACGAGTCTGATTATTTCAACATTGTTCGTAATAATAAAGACTCGAATACATATAATTTGTTTGGAAGAACGTTAGTCGATCTTTGTTGTATTCATGATATACATATTTTAAACGGACGATTTTCTGATGATAACTTAGGTAATTTTACTTGTCTTAAATATAACGGCGCAAGTGTCGTGGATTACCATATTGCCTCTTCAAATCTGTTTCCCTTTATCAAGAAGTTTACGGTAATAGATAAAGACGATTCTGATCACCTCCCTTTATCGGCTACCTTAGAGTTTAGATTAAAAGAACGCCTTTATCATGATGAAAATAGCAAAGAACAAGATTATTTCTATGAATTTCCCGTGTTTAAATGGAACGAGAATTTTAAAGATTCTTTTTTCAATGCTTTTTCAGAAAATGTTCAAAATATTACTGAAAATGTTAACTCTATTTCCCAAGACATAAACTTGGCTGTTTCAACTATTATCGATGTTTATCACAATTCAGCATCGCGCATGCGCATTAAAATGCGGAGTACGCAGGATTGCCAACACCAACCATGATGGGACGAGGAATGTGAAGAAGCAAAGCACTTAAAGTACTCTGCTTTGAGGAAATTCCGTAACGGCCTCGCTAACACAAATGTAGATTATCAAAATTATATAAAAAGCCGTAACAACTTTAAATATATTTGCAAACAGAAGAAATTGATCTATCAACATGAAAATAGATCTAAATTGATTTCTTCAACAAAGGATGCCAAATCATTCTGGACACAATTAAAAAAGAGAACAAAAAGAGTTGAACCTTTAAATGAAAATAACATTAATAAATGGAAATTACACTTTGAGGCACTTTTGTGCAAAGAAAATCAACCTAAACTTGAAAATTTTGCATATAATTTGGAACCTGCATTGGATGATAATGATATTTTAAACTCAGAGATTTCAAATGGGGAAGTTATTCAAAGTATAAAAAAATTAAAGTCTGGGAAATCACAAGGACCCGATGGGTTACCTGCAGAGTTTTATAAGCAAACATGTAATGAGATATCGCCATTTTTATGTACTTTATTTAATGAAATCCTCAACACTGGTTATTTCCCAGATTCCTGGAGGGAAAGCATTATTGTTCCTATATACAAATCAGGCGATAAAGACAATCCGTCAAATTATAGGGGTATTTCTTTATTGAATGTTATGTATAAAATTTTCTCAAACATTATTAACGTTAGATTATGCAAATGGTCAGAAATGTATAACAAGATAGACGAAGCCCAGTCAGGTTTTCGAGCGAATTATTCATGTATCGATAATATGTTTATCATACAGAGTCTGGTTCAAAAATATTTAAGTAAACAGGGTGGGCGATTTTATGTTCTTTATGTCGACTTCCAAAAGGCATTTGATTCTTTAATACACTTAAACATGTTTACAAGTCTACAGAAAATGGGTGTAAATGGCAAGCTTTTACGTATTCTTATTTCTATGTATTCTAATATGGTAAATTACGTACGGATAAACGATAAATACTCACACCCATTCACCAGTAACGTTGGTACCCGTCAAGGGGATGTCACTAGTACGATTATCTTCAATCTCTACATAAATGAGTTGTGTACCCTTCTAAAACAAAAGGGTCATAGAGGTATATTTGTGAATAACCAAATTTCCGACATTATATGTATTCTTTTTGCTGATGACGTAGCCAACTGCGCAGATACAGTTGTAAATTTACAGCTACAACTTAATACAATATTAGAGTTCTGTCATAACACAGGCATGCAAATAAACAAAGATAAAACGGAAATTATTGTATTTAGAAACGGGGGGCCACTTAGAAACTATGAATCATGGACTTTTGATGGATATCCCGTAAACGTTACATCTGTTTATAAATATATGGGGATACTATTCACCCCAAAACTCTCTTGGTCAAAAACTAAGTCTAAATTGTCATGCCAGGCAAAAAAATCATTGTACGCGATTAAAGGTTATGAGAGGCAATTTGGTAAGTTCTGTTTCAACGAATGTTTTAAAATTTTTGATTCAATGGTGAAACCTATTCTTCTTTTTGGCTCAGAAATTTGGGGAACAGACCTATCTTTAGACATCGAAAGAGTTCAAAGCAGTTATTGCAAATATTTCTTAGGAGTAAATTCGTGTACAAATGATTGTATGGCTTTAGGAGAATGTGGAAGATTGCCACTTTTTGTCGACTATTATTATAGGTGCATAAAATATTGGCTCAAATTAGTACACATGCCTAACCATAGGTATCCAAAAAATTGCTATTTTATGTTAAAAGATTTAGACGAAGTAGATAGACGTACATGGGCATCATCGGTAAAACACCTTTTGTATTTATATGGTTTTGGGCTAGTTTGGCTATCGCACGAAGTAGGTAACCAAGATGATTTTTTGGTAGCATTTAAAACACGTTTAATAGACTGTGCACTTCAGAATTGGCATGAGACAATCGAAAGCCAATCAAAATGCTCCACATATAAACATTTTAAGTCTTTGCTAGAACCAGAAAAGTACCTTCAAATTGATTTAGTGTATTCTTTACGACGTTATTTGGCTAGATTTCGCTGTAGTAGCCATAAATTTAATATTGAACTAGGAC
Organism: Fragum whitleyi; assembly: GCA_948146395.1. NCBI lineage: Eukaryota > Metazoa > Mollusca > Bivalvia > Cardiida > Cardiidae > Fragum > Fragum whitleyi. Next base: position 71,137,509 of record OX411546.1, read on the forward strand.
GCCATAATGGCATACCAAGAAATGAACGTATCTGTAACTTTTGTTTCATTCAACATAATATTTCTTGTATAGATGATGAATTTCATGCTTTTTTCCAGTGTTTTCAATTTCAAGATCTAAGGGTTAATCTTTTATTTTCCTGGTACAAAGGATACACAACAACCGAAAATTTCTACCGATTAATGAAAACAAAAGATATCCAAAACCTAAAAAAGCTAGCTTTTTTCATTGCAAAAGTAATGAAATTAAAGAACAGCTCATTAGTAAATGAATAGATCCATTAATTCGAATTTCCTTCAAAAAGTTCGCAATGAATGTGAACGTGGTTGCGAAAAGTTTTGAGGGAAGTCGAGTTTAAATTTTGAGTTTACTTTGATCACACTTCGTGTTCTTAATATTAAGCAGTATGCGTTCTCTGACCAGGCAACTCGCTTCTATTGGTTCATTTCATTACAAATGTAGTATATTTTTGCCATAAACAATATCGTATGCAACTCTTGTCATGAATTTATGATGTAATTTATATGTGTTGTATATAATGGGCCGGTGGCCTATATGTATCTGAAATAAACTATCTATCTATCTAAAATTTGAATTATGTCAGTGAAATCGCGATTCTTTTAAGCTTTATTTACTTTGAATGTAGTTTTTATTCTTTTTTTTTCATCGAGATTGAAGCGTTTATGAATGGTTTGAGTGAATATTTGGAATGAATGAATAGAGCGTTGAGCGAGTGATTTGGAATGGTTTTGGTCGAGATGAATGACAATTTTACGATGATGTTAACTGTATATGTCCAAAATTTTCATGTCCAAACTTTTCATTGCAAAATTAGTTGGAACACGTTACTCTTGTAATGTCAATGGAAATAGAGGCTGATAATAAATGTGGTTCATAACACATTTGAGCTAGTACTAGCTTCGATTTTACATTCCCCTTACTAGCTTCTAAAAACTATTTTTTTTTATTTAGGGATCGTTGAAAAATTGCAATGGACAGTTACATTAAGCATCGACAATATGGTCAATCATCAGAGGGTATTCGGTTGTTTGCCAAATCTTCAGAGAGCATTTTTCTATATGCCAAATCTTCAGAGAGCACACGGCTATATGCTCACTCTTTAGAGAACATATTGCTGTATGCCAAATCTTTGGAAAACATACGGATATATGCCCATTCTTTGGAATTCATACGGCTATATGCTCAACCTTTAGAGAGCATGTGGCTTTATGCTCAACCTTCAGAGAATTGTAGACTATACGCTCATTATTCGGCGAGCATAAACATCATTCTACTCACGATCATCGTCCTCATCGTAATCGTCCTCGTCGTCATCATTTGTTATAAATTCTCGTATACACTCATGTATGTATACAAACTGATCCTGTAATGTAAAAGAGATATACATATAGCTATACAGTTAGTTACATCGTAAAATTGACACTCATCTTAATCAAAACCATTCTAAATCACTCACTCAGCGCTCCATCTACTCATTCCATACACTCACTCAAATCGATCAAAAACTCTCCAAAATACCAAAAAGTATAAAATCAACGGCCACATTCAAAAAAGAAATATAACTGAAAAAATCGCGATTTCACTTACATAAATGAAATTGTTAGCGTCTGATTGGTTCTTTAAGAAATAGGAAGCAAATTACAGAACTTAAATGCATATTTAATTAAAGGGAGGTAATCAATATAGCTAATTTTGTTCACCCTGAACAAAATTTGCGATGTACGATTACCTCCCATTAAATTCACTCAAAACTCGCTCCACACGCCCATTTAATCTCATTCCAAATCATTCCAAACTCATTCACCATGTCAATCACGATGATATTACCTGTATGATCCATTCTCCATGAAAACCTGGCTAAATGACGTCACTTTGTAATTTCACCTTTCTAAACCAGATAATACAGAACAAACAAATATAGACTCATCCATTTTCAAAGAATTTGCAGACATTAAGGTTCATGTAGAGAGTTTTTGAACCAAATTTAATTTAGAGAGTTTGTACAGCTAAATAATGTATCAAATTGAAGCTGTAGATGAGCACAAGCAGTTGCACAACATAAGAGGCCCCATCTCATAACAGAATAGCCAAACCATTATGGAAAAGGGATATTTTGTTCAAAACCAACAACTTCATTAATGCTGAATAAAATTTGCCTAAATTTGAACAGAATGTAGACAAATGCTCCTACTAGGTACTACTACAACCGTAGATATAAAACTCAGTCTCAAAAGTTTCGTTTGAAACAATTATTTTTCATTAATTTTGTCAATATGTATGTCAAACCAGTTTGGCCTGTTTTTGTAATAGATGTTAGGTATGGTGCAACATCACACCATATATAAATTCTATAATTATCTAAGAAGAGGGTCACCCAAGGATTATTTTTATTAAGTTTTATTAAATTCCGCTCATTGGTTTGGGAGAAGATGTTTAAAGAAAAGGTTTACGAACGGACTGTCTTGTATGTTTGTTGCGTGAATGTTCTTAGTGACAATCCTATACATGGATTTTTAAAACCAATAAAAATATGAATTTGTTACTAAAAGTCCGTACCTCTGTTTGCACCATGTTACATCTGTTGTTCCTCATTTCTAGTACGAGATTATAGATGTCTAAATCATCATGATCTCGTATATGTTGTAGGAGGTGGTCCACGGCTATGAATGTCCCTGTCCTACCAACACCAGCACTAAAGGAAACAATGAAGGGTTTGGATGTTAGGGCGGGATGTCCAGGATCAAATAGAGGATACTGAATTCGCGACCACAAAATTTCAAAGTTATCAAACGAGTCACCTTATAACAGATAGAAACGAGACTTTGTCGAGTTTTTATTTGTTTTAGATGACGAGTTCAATAAATGTTGTATTTTCTATCACAAATGAAATATTCTATAAAACATCAATTTTTGCAATAAATAGACACAACAAAAAAGTTGACTGTAAGTTTATATTGAATTAATGTATGGGCGATCATAATATACTTAATTCAGCAAACGAAACACTTATGAATAGATTGAAACGAGGCTTTGTAGATTCTTTGCCTAATTTATGTGACGCGTTTTATACTTTTTTCACAAGTTCGATATTCTATTAATAAAATGGCCGGAATATTTTCAATAAATCGACACATTTCTTAAAATTCATTGATCATAAGTTTTTCGGGTAACAAACGCCGTTGGAAAAATGAGGACGTAATATCAATATAAATTGTCACATATCAAGAACTTAAGTTTCAAGAGTGTTAACTAAAATCTAGATTCGAACAAATAAGTTAATTTCAGTGTATCTTGTTTTTGAAAATTAAAAAAAAAAAAAAAATCATCATTTTGACAACAACAAAATGTTTAGTCAATTGCTCAAAAACAGTGGTTTACTTTCGTTCACTAAATATTTCCGTCAATAGCTTCCTTTTTAATTATTCATAAGTACTTTTATTCAAATTATACTAAATCTGTAAAACTTTGTGCATATGATTATATTCTAGCGCATTTTTTCATTCAAATCGTTTTCTTTCATTCACAAACCTAAACGATTATAATATCGTGCAACGTTTCATCATGCATGTGCGCAATATAAAAATAGGGTGATTAATATTCAATACAATATTACATTCCATAGCTTGGGCTACTTAGTAGAAATGGAAATGCTAAAATGCTGGTGATATATTGTCAATTCCTGGTTTAAAACACCAAAATATCCTATAGATGATTATAATTGTTTATGTCATCCATCAAACAAAAAGGCCACCCAGGAAAGTGCGAAAGGTATCGATACTGCTCAGATTGCACAGGCTGACCAGGATTGAAACCCCATTATTTCTTTCTTAATCTAGAATGATCAATTTTCTCTGTTTCGTGTGTATTATTTAACGAAATATAGGCACTGCTAATCCTCCGCTGGATCCAATATCTTTATCGAGATTCTTTCGAACATAAAGGCATATTTAATCTTCACATGCAGAACCGGGATTTTTTAATTGGTAGGAAGTATAAACAAAGATCAAACTGCACATATTGTACAATCTGATCTTTATTTATACCACTTTTGCTTTCTTTTTAAGGATACTAGTGCATGAGGTCACAACGAGTCTAAATTTGAAAATAAGCCAAAATAGGTACTGACTAATAATAAGTGCATCCAGTGCTTTCGGCACTTACAGTTAACAACATCATGAAATTGACAAAGTGAATGATTTTCGAATGATTTAGGAATGAAAATGATTGAGTGTGTGGAGCGAGTTTTGAGTGAATTTAATGGGAGGTAATCCAATATCGCAAGTTTTGTTCAGGATCAACAAAATCAGCAAAATCAGCGGTATTGATTACCTCCCTTTCATAAAATATGTATACAAGTTCTATAGATATCTTCCTATTTCTACAAGAACCTAGTAGACGCTTACAATTTGAATAATGTCAGTGAAAATCGCGATTTTTCTCTATCCAAATTTATTTCGAATGACGTTGTTGATTTTATATTATTCAATGGGTTTGAGCGTTTTGCAACGGGTTGAGTGAGTGTTTGGAATGAATGAATGGAGCGCTGAATGAGTGATTTAGAATGCTTTTGATTGAGGTGAATGCCAATTTCACGATGTAACTAACTGTAATATTTAATCAGGATTAAATCTACCTGCAATGAACTACAATAGGCCTGTCACGATCTGTCTTAGACTGATGCTGCCGAACACTCTTCACGAATTCCAGCAAGGACTCGGGATATTCCGGACAGCCCATGTCGGGCCATTTGAGGAACGAGAACTGTTTCACTCGGCGCTTTTCTCCTTTCTGTAGCATGCATATAAATATGGATTGTATGATTGTAAACATGCAATATACATTAGAATGTTTATGTATAAATCATGCACCTATTTGCAAGACTTTTCTATGCTTCATTTCATAAATGTAAAGTGTTGATTTTCATTTTAAATGCCAATATATATAGAAAGTCACTTTGATATATCCTTTATCCCGTAGCAAGTCATAATCTTGACATGATCTTTGTATATTTCAATAGACAAATAATCATACCAAATAAAAGCATTGGATTTCTGAATAGGCGTGAATAGATCGGTAGTAATCCATGTCTTCTTTTTTTATATTTGTTAAGTTTTGCAGAAGAGGGGCAGAGAGAAAAACAAACGCCTTTAAATCGACATGTTCTCGATCTTATAGATATTGGGCATACAAAGGAAAGTGCTGTTTACCGGCAATTTTGAGTTATTCGAAATTTGAAAAATGTATATCGTTTATACATCGGGACAATTAAAATACTTAGAATAAACTCATGCACTGCCAGGGAAATAAACTAAATACTACATGTATATGGCGATAACTTTTAAATCTTTTTACTCAAAAGTAAAATATAATGGAAAAAATCTTGGGCCTATATTGCAAGATTTTTTCAGCAGCAATCATGCATTGTGTCTACAAATATTTCCTGTTGTACATGCAAAAATATAAACAATAGTGCTTGATATAATATAGCTCGGACTATCTAATTTATTCGTGCCTGATACCTGCAGTGTACCAATAAAGGACCACTAGAAAATGGCGGTCGGTACTGCCGGACCATCGCTATAAAATTGATAATTGGCCACGTTCTGGAAGGACATCCGTAATCCGGCCATTTCAGAAAATGGAAGTGCTTTATCTTTCTTACTTTACAACCCTTTATTTTGAAAAATAAAACAAAAATGAACATTTTTAAAGACTTTAAAAGTACTATGACCATGATTTTCCAAGATAAACAGAATGCAATTTTCGGTTACTTTAGTTTGTCTTTACTACTTTCTCTGAAATACAAAATTGGAAGTATCAGCAGTTCAAAAGTGTTACGTAGAGCGACGTTATAATGAGAGTAGAAAAATTGTTTTATCTTTAACATTTTTTTTCGCTGGCTTAACTGCAAATTTATCATACGATACCCCACCGAAACATCACGATAAATAGTTAAAGAAATAGAGGAAAATCGTTTGTTATGAATGTTAAATCGAATTGTCGATCATTGAGAGAACAACAAAAGCTATACTTTCACGAGTGGCTGTGCCACGTGTGAAACTATAGCTTTAGTTGTTCATGAAATGTCAAATAAATCGATCTAACGCTGAAACAAATGATTATTTTATTTATTTCATGCAAACATGATACCAAATGAGAACATTCTAGGACAAAAGCGTATCATTTTAAACGTAATTGATGTACAACTTAATGCCGTCATTTAGCTTCGTTTAGATAACATGAAAAGGTAGAAATGAATGAAAGCAGGGAATACTTATTTGTTCATTTTACTGATTTGACGGTGAGTTTATCAAATGTTTTTCTACCATTATATCTCAAAAATCGGACGAAAAGCGTTAAAGTAAGTCACTACTTACCAATTTTATCTCCATAATTCTGATGGTATAGTCTGACAAGTTGGATTCAGATATTATGCACAATGACAGATCTCCATAAAACTGAGGCTCGCCTTGATTTGGCCAGTACTTGTCACATTTGTTCTAAAAATTCAAAACAAGGCAATAAAGTTTAAACAGTCAATAGCTATTTTTCTACTTTATTTGATAAGCTAAGTATCTAAACCCAATATTTTGTTCAATCGTTGTTTTCATTGAAATATTGAAATTATCTCTGATGACATCATTATTTTCATTCATATAGTATTTTCAGAGAGCGATTTGATGATATACGTAGCTTTAAAGTAATGTCAAAGCTAGAATTGAAGCACTTATTTCATTTAATACGGGAATGTCAACTTTATCTGAAATTTCAACATATCCGTCCAAATTAACGAAGTGGTGAATATATCATGTAGTTTTGATTAGACCTTTTTGTACTATTAATGTAGTTTCCAATAGTTATTCAGCACACTCATTGCAGAAAACTCACCCTGCCCTTTTCCATAAGTTTAGTCAACATAACAATAATTTCCACGTTTTGTTCCCATACCATTCTCCAGAAATCATCATACGTTGCTGGCATGGGTCCTTGAGTGGCAATGTACTCCCTTCTGGAAGTGTAGCCCTGAGAATGATATTTTGGTTTGATGAACAAAATCTAAACAAGTCAGACTCGCTATAAAAAATAGAAGACCCATTCTTCATATACGGTGATCTCTCATACGTTAATCTCCGATACGTCTCACTATCGATATGCTTGTTGTTGAACAATAGTACGTGCCTTAGAACGAATAGCCTGAATCCCACAAGCAAGGAAATAACACCTTATAAGAATGTTGATATGACGTCATGCTGACGTTAATGTGAAGAGCTGTATAGCCGAAAGTTAAGTATAACGTGTCCGATAAGAATATCCTTGATGGCATTTCAAAGAAAGAAGGAAGGAAATCTATCATCTTCACAAGTCAAGGAGTTTCGAAACTGATAGTTTTTTTCTCATACGCAAGAAATGTAAAACGTAGCACGACAGGATAGAAAGCTTTCTGGTAAAAAATACGGTACATCGGCTAGTGGTAAGCCTACGGCTTCTAGGGGCTGTCTATTTGAGTTCTTATCCTTTCATGGTAATATTTTAAAGAGATTATTCTGCGTAAGTAGTTCCACACTTTATTAGCAATATGAAGCTATTTAATCTGTTGCTGCTGAGGAGGGATGTCGTTTGCAAAATAAAACCCTATAATACAGCGATTTATTAATATTTGAACCTGTGTGTGACATTTCCAACAATTTAAAGTGCGTGTTCATTGAATAGACAGTGTAAAGTCTGCACAACCCAACATAGAGTTAAAAAATAATCCTCAATTGTGAACATCGGGTTTAGGCCAATTGCTATATTTTGATTGAGTAATGAAGACACAGATCAGTCTGTGTGGAAGCACAGGCTGATCTGTGTTTTAACATTACGCACGTGTGATATCGCTAAAGATGTCCTGCACAGGCTCATTTCCTTGAGCTTTTCATGACTTACAGGAATGTAATTTGCGTTGATATAGTCGGAACCTTCTTCGTCATCTAAAGGTAGTATTTTTACTCTTGAGTGGTCAACTGAAATATAAACATTTACTTTCTTTAAACTTGGACTATAAATTTCGTTTAACCCGATACTCCAAATGTGTCCCTGGTTCATACAATGAAAATGTGAAATATATTTTCGATTTGACTTATACATATGTACCACATTATGTTTGCCTGCAAACAAGGTTTTGACATACATACGAGGGTTGTTAAAAAGGTATCCTCGCAAAATTTTATTTTTTTAAAGAAATTTTACTTTAGTTAGTATCATTCGCTGTCTAGATACAATCCAGGTATGTCTTTGTAAAAACGATAAAATTTACGAACACAACGCATGCGCATTGGTCATATACAGTGCCATGGTAACGAGTACCCGGCGCAGTAAATAAAATACCTCACTGATTTGGTCTTCTTTCGTGAATATATGTTCCATTCTGAGAAATTTGATTTCGAACCATACAATTCTAATACAATACGAACCATAAAAAACACACCTTAAGGACATGAAGATTTAAGTCCGCCTTCGCCCATGAATAACGAGCTGTGACAAGTTCAATTGCCCAACAGCAATTGACAGAATTTCCGACAACGTTGCCAACGTCATGTACTGTGCGCCGCCATCTAATCCCCTGAGATTTTGTTTGCGTGTGAAATCAATATAAATTTTCCGACTGCTTCAGTTTTTAGCATGATTGAGCATATAAAACGTCCCGTTAATACCCATTTACTTTTTTCGCAAAACGCGTTATCACTAATGATTAATTGACCTAATCCGGATCAAATTTGAACAACCCTCGTATTCACGAATTTTAATTTTGTATATTGAATTGTGATAAAATTTGTTATAAATAAAACCTTCCGATCGATCTTATATCCATTTTTAAAGACGATCACTGCAGTTCGTTCCGGTGTAACATTGTAAAGTGATCCCAATTGAAAAAATAACCCCTGTCATTATTTTATGAAATAAAATTGATATAAACATAAAAAGTTTTTAATTGAATGTTGTAAATATTGAATTTTCTGAGAAAATATTTGCTTTAATTTCTTAATATATTCTATAGTTTTTTTAATTTCATTTAATGTGATATAAAGAGAGAAATATCGACCCTGATAACACATATCAAATGTTTTTTATGGTAATAGATTACAGTATGCATTTCAATCATTTCTTGATTAAAACGTTAAATTTTGAAAGAAAATAATTATTTATATTATTTCTACAGCTGCTTACACTTATTTTGGAATTATCATTTTGTAAAAAAAAATTACTGAGCTGGCTTTAAAATAGTTGTGATGAAAGACTGAACGTTACAGTTGTAATCATCCTAAACCAGGCGTGCGTTCAGGATAGCAAAACGATGAAAACTGTTTGCAAAATATACCCCCAATTTGCACGTGCAAAGACAGAGCGGGATATAATTTGCAAACAATTTTCACCGTTTTGCCATCCTGAACGCAGGATATATACTCAAAGTATTTGTAGTCTTACACGGTAAAATATTGGTATATCGATTCTTTGGACGACAAATTTGAGACTCGGCAACACTACACGGATGACTGGGACTGTTTTCTTTCAAAAGCTGAAATATGTAAAATAAATCGATAGGAATAGTAGTTTTTAACCCTTGTCATGCTGAACCCGGAATATTCCTGCTTTGGCAGGAGCTAAAGCCAAACATCAGCCTGCATATATGTGCAGTCTGAGATTAGTCTATACCACCTGTTTCTCACTTTCAAACCAGAATTGTCAATAGGTTTAGTTTTTCAAATGAAAATTGACCTACAGTTGGAAATTCGTTGCTATTTGCCCTTTGATTTTGATGCAAATTTTAAGTCTTGCTTAAACAAAATCTTGCTGTCCAATCTTTCTTTGCGGCCGCATGTATAATAAAGTAAGCACTTGCTGTGTTTCAAATTGAAGCAATTTCACTGAAATGCAACTGTAGTAACAAGCACCTGTCTTAAGGAAGCACTTTTTGAATGTTTTTTGGGTGCTTTCTTTTTTGAATGTCCCTTGGGTGCTTTCTTAAACAAGGTTTGAATGCTTTTAACTAAAAGTGATTTTCCTTTTCGATCTTAAATTGTCTTTGAAAGATTTCTTATTGGCATTTTTGTTTTCGAAACAGCTGCGGTTAAATTATAGAGATAAATGACTTAATCAGATTGTTCAAATTTGTCAAGGTATTATTTCAGATTTTATTCGGATGTTGTTTTCCATATTTTACCTTGTACATATCAGAAAATATCAATAAACTGTCCCTCTTCAATCTTTCTACATGTTCTGGGAACTCTGACAGCCTCACCGACTCCGGTCTAGAAAGAGATATAAGTATAAGTCAGCTGAAATGACTAAAATCCATAGAAAAAAATTATCTTTTTTATATTTTGTCTTTGTAAATTCAATGGCTGAATTTTATTTGTTATTCTTTTTTAATCAAATGAATATATAAAATGAATGATAAAAACACTTATTTTGGAAAACAGTTTCCCAATTTCTTCATCACATAAGAATACAAGAATTTATCGTGCTACCAATTTGGACAATATTTCTGTCCGTATTTATTGCATTCTTATATCCATCAAAAGCACTTATCTAAGGATCAAAAGAACAACGGATACATATAGGATCTGTCATGAGATTTTGTTTGAGACAAGCCTCTCCTTGCCGAGGCTAGAGTAGAAATGTTACCTAGCGAGACTAATAACATTCGAGACGAAGTTAAGGTCAATTCGCACTCAATCTGGATTTACAAAAAAAAAGGGGGGTCAGTCATATAATAATCATTTGACGTACACGTGAATCAGTTACAACAGGGCCATTGGTGAGTATGTTATATTTACCTGAGGGCATCTACTTAGAAGAGACCAGACTTTTTTTCAAAAGTCCAAAGACACAAATTAGTTCCAGAAGAACAAGTACTCAGACATAATTCAGAATCCGCTGTTAGATCAAATTTGTCAAGTTCCGTACTTATATCATAAAAATAACCAGGGAGCCCGTAAAAGTCTGCCAGAGTAGTTGTAGGTACAAATTTCAAAAAATGAAAGCGAAAACAATATCAGAGCAAGATTAAGTCAGGATTCATGATGTTTTCCAAAGGACGGGTGTCCATTAGTCCCTTTTGGCAGCTACGTTTCTATTCTTTTAATCTTACTACTTTTACCTTTATTCGTTAACATTATCTATGTCGGTTGACAAAATAATTTCTTGTTAACATTTTCGATTTCGTCACTTTGTACTCCTAGTGTCAAAAAATAGTTGATTTTACTATTAATCGGAGTTAATCTATCTTCTCCAAAATGATTAAATTGTTGAAATCATTTTCAAATACATTTGTATGTTTTAATGGATGAAATAGATATTTACATTGCAATCGCATGTATATATATATATATCACATTCTAAGTAGTGTTGCATATTAAATCGTAAGAGGTATCCATGCGCCTATAGTACTTAAGAAATGTTTAGGTTATAGCAACATTATTGTGCCTTTAAATCATTGGCACTTTTTTCTTATCCAATGTCTAGGGTTGTTCAAATCGATGGTTTTTACTGTTCATAAAACACTTGTGAAGCACGATAAACGTATCGGACCTCGATAATATTGTTGGGACTCATATTGAAAATTTAAGAACAGTAATAAAGATTATCAAAATTTGTCTTTAATAAATCTAACTACAACGCTTTAGTAGCCAATTTTCTAGGTTCAGTAATTTCGAATAACTTTTTTTTTTGTTTGGAAGGTCGTCTTGGGAATTGCGCTTTTGTCAACGGTCAACTAGAGTTTGCTTCTTTGTGGCATGCTTTTGGGCTTACGAAGGAAGAATATTTTATAATCATTATCTTGTAGGTTAAAATCTTTATAATAGTTATTCTCTAAAATGCTATCTTTTATCATCGATTAACGAGTTGAAATTTTTCGAAATCTGTGCAAGAAAAATTCAAACCTTCAAAAAACATTCCAAATATCTGTTGCATGGTTTTGATTAGGAACAAAGTTAAAACATACTTTCAGGTGGACATCCCGTTCATAATCGAAGCTGATGTTGCTCAAAGTGTTTGAGAATTTATTTTGTACTTACTACCAGTCTCCTTACAATTTTTACATCATGTCGGTATTTGAGGGACTTAAATGATGGTTTGTAGAGGGTTAATTGTAATTATACGACTCATATACTTTATGCAGTCTGCGTTTCTCTCAAGATTAAAAAACAAAAACAAAAACAACAAAAAAAGACACACACACGTTAGCATGGCCTTTAAGGACCTGTAACCACTCGGCACGTTCAGTTTTGTGCATATATAGGTTAACCACATTAAGTGCTTTCTCCTGCCTAAAATAGAACTTCCCTGTGTTTGGTTTCGACTTGAAATCCGAATTTCATGCAAGCGCACAAGCACAGCTAGAGCCATTTCCTTTAATATTAGACGGTCTCGCCGCTGACCTTGTGTTTCAAACAGCCAAACCACCACATCGCTTACAGATTCCCTTCAGTAGAGGTAACCGGAAGAAAATATAAGGATCACTGTGAGTCCGTCGTATGTTAATAAGGATGTTGTCAAAGATTCCTTTAAATGTATTCCGTCCTTTTCACTTTGAAAGAATGTTCTTTTGGTGATACTTTTCAAATAATTCGTGAGACTTTGATAGTCCCTGTAAATATTGGCATCTAATCCCTTTGAATTCTTCAAATGTATTATCGTAAACAGCAAGGCTAAAGAAACTTTGAGTGTTTCCCGGATTAATTTTACTTAGCATAATTATGGGATATCAGGTTTTGCAGAAAAATGTAAGTGTAGATGGGCGCATATTTTCCCCCTTAATTTATTTGATTTTCTCCCCCATCAATGATTGGCTATGCCAAATAGTAATTCTTCATTTGTAGATCTTTTTTGTAAATTATTTGGAAGGTTTAATTTAGCCAAAATAAACCGGCGTGGAGGTGGGTTGGCGAATTTATTATACTTTTCAGTCTATGAAACGCTTTCCGAATACATGTAATTGGGCCAATTCCTATTGTAACGAGCCGAGCACATAGACAAATGGATTCAGAGAAAAGGATCCTCGACCCTTAATTGGTCGAAGCTGTTTATATTTATCTATCTTATCAGCAACCATTTATATTAAGGCAGATCTATCCCATTTCCAGATCGACTACAACTTACCTCCCTTTTAACCGTTACATTACTCCCCCCTCCGAGAAGACTCATCCCGACTCATGGCCTGGGAGACCCGTGGGTAAGGCAACTAAGGTCTGACAGTTGATATATCCCACCATTGCCACCCGTTGTAACGAACCGAGAATATATGTAATCAAAAACATTTATCTTAGGGCAGATCTATCTCATTTGCATATCCAATGCAACTTACCTCCCTTCAAACAGTTACATTTTAATGTTTTTTACCAAACGTTCCTTGGGTGACATTCTTTTTCAAAAATGTCCACAATAAATTTTATTGGCCCATGGGTATCAAGTGAAAAACAGTTTCCTTTTTAGAATTAGATATTAAAAGGAAAATCTCTTTATTAAAAACTTAGTCGATCCTCAACGAATATTTGCCAGAATAGTCTTCTTGAAAGGACCTTTATAAAATTGTTCCTGATTTTTCTTTTTCATAAAATATAGGGGTAAGGCTCAACAATGACTTAAAGCATGGTTCATAAATTACTGGTCCAAAGTAAACAAATTGTGGCAAATTGGGCTATTCCGAAAGCAAAGATCAATTTAAATGTGCCATTCGTGCAAAATGTGTTTGCATCAAATCTGCCTTGTAACTGGTGTAATGTTAAAAAGAAGCATCAAACACAATACTTTTTTCAGATTTTGCGTAAAAATGAAAGTCCAACTATAGTTAAGAACATCGTGAAATTGACAGTCCTTCCGATCAAAACCATTCTAAATCGCTCTGTCAGCGCTAAATTAGTCATTCTCAACACTCACTTAATGCATTTAAAAACAGTCCAAAATAACTTGGAAAAATTAATAATTACAAACTACATACAAAATATGAAATAAACGCTTGAAAAAAAACACACGATTGAACCTGTAAGCATATTCTAATAAAGGGAGATAAAACATATCGACTTTTTGTTCATGTTGAACAAAATTAACGACATTGGATTACCTCCTTTAAATTTCATTAAAAACTCACTCTTTACATTCATTCAATTTCATTCCGAAATTATTCAAATATCATTCACCGTGTCAAAAATAATAAGCTTTGATTCTTATGATAAAACAAATATTCTGACCAAATTTCATGAAGATTGAGCCAAAAGTAATGTATCATGAGAACCTACCAAGAAACTGTCACTGAGACCCCTTTTCACGGTCTTTTAAATGGAATTTTTTTATTTAAAATGGGAAATATCGTTCTTACATGACAAGTATTTTGCTTTTTTCCGGAAGTTTTGATTAAATATGTGGCCCCTAGATAAATAACACAGAAATGTTCATTAATGTCCCTTTTACAGAGTTTTGCACAGTCCTAGTTTTCTATAGAGTTCGTACTTGTATGCAGACGAAAGTTCTGGCAAAGTTTTATTAAAATTAGACAATTGTGGTTTCTTAAGTGTCATAAAGACCCATTTCTCCTTGTTTAAGCCCCGCTTTCAAAGACGAGCAAACGATCATTTGTCTTGACCTTTTGTCCTTCGTGCACCCGTCCAGCGTGCGTGCCAAAAATGATACTTTAACCATCCTCCTCTTAAACTACTGGACAGGAATTAACCACATTTTACATGAATGTTGCTTGGGACATGTCCTTTCAGATGCCACTCTGTCGAGTCACTAAAATCGTCCCTAAACTTACCGGTTAAAATTCAACCAAACTTGACAAAAATTATCCTTGCGATATGCACTTTCTATCTTTATTTCTAATCCGGCTGATCGGTTTGGACATATAGTATGCACGTCATGGTCTGACAAAACACTAAACAAGAGCACCGCCTAACGCTCGGCTGCAGGTGGATAAAGAGAGCATAGCTCTTACATGTCTTACATAAATTATTTCAAGGTTGTCACCCTTGATAGTCATGAAAGCTGTTTTGATGGTGAATAAGCATACCAAGCTTCATGAAAATATCTTAAAGTAGAAGATATAATCAAGGTTAAGGTTTGTCACACCCACGCGAAAGCTTTCACCAACGTCAGCGCAAAAATCTTCGCCCACGCAAACGATGCCAAAGTGATCACAATGCCTCTCCTTTTCATCGAATACAGCTGAGCTAAAATCGCTCTATATGGTGAAAAATAAAGACAATATATTATAGCATCATTATCAACACAAGGGTTTCCATAAAATACTGCCAAAAAAAATGCAAGAGCAATAGGGTATAAATGTAAAGTTACACTGAAAAAAGATGCGACAAAAAAATTACATGGTCTTTAAGGTGTTGTTCGTTTTCGATCGAACAAACAATTTTTATAAATTGTGGATCCTTTCCCTAATAATCACCATTTATATGTACATAATTTACCATGCTAGAAACAAGGGGCCTTTTTCGCTCTACAAGCTTTAAAATCTCTAGACTTTCATTAAACAAAGCTTACTTTGACTGAAAACAACACTTTGTAAGCCTTTTAGAACTTGTTTTTAATGATTTACTGGGTCTGGCCTACATTGCACCAAAATACTCAATCATCATTAACCTGCATACCCATTACCCATCTTATAACAAGCATTAATATGATTGCAATTAGTAGACCATTCATTAGTAGAACATTTTTAGTTAAGGGTCATTCATTGAATATGTATTCCAAATTTCATTGCATAAGTCCAATTGATTGGGGGGAGAAAATATTTTAAGATTTTAAAGTGAACATTGGTCCCGCCTTGTCACACCCACACATATGGGCCCATCAAAATTTCCCGACATATTTTAGTAAAAGTGTACCTAGAGCTATTCATACCTTGTATAATCTAAATTGACCCAAAGAGAGGGGAGAGGGAGAATTTTAAAGAATTAAATGTGAAAAAAGTCTCGCCCTGCCACGCCCATAGTAGTGGAAGTCAAAAGTTCATTAACATTCTACGTAAAGGGTCACATAGGGAGCATCCGTGCCAAGATTTATTGAAATCGGCCCAATGCTCTGGGAGGCGAATAAATTTAAAGATTTTATAGTGAAAATAAGGCACACTCTGCCACGAACATATTTACGGGTCTTTCATTTCCTTTTTGATAATTTACGTAGAGGGTCTTCTAAGGGACAATACCGAGTTTCATTGAAATCGGCCCAATTGTTTTGGGAGGAGAAGATTTTATAGTAAAAACAAGATGTGTTTGTGAAACACGAATGCCCCCGTAACAACGATCTCTCGATAAGGCAAAGGTTAAGTTTTCGGGTTAAGTTTTCGGACAGACGGACGGACGGACAGACAGACGGACGGACAGACAGACAGACGGACATAAGTAAAACAATATGCCCCCGATCTCTCGATACGGGGACATAATAAGCCACACCCTGTCACGAGCATATTTGGGGGTCTATCAAAAATTCTTTGACAAATTACGTTTAGGGTCACCAAAGGATCATTCATGCAATGTTTCATTAGAATCGGCCACTTATTTGGGAGTAGAATTTTTTTTCGGATTTTATCGTGAAAAATGTCACGCCCTGCTACGTTTATATTTGGAGATCAACCAAAATTTCTCTAACAATTTTAGAAAAGGGTCGCCAAAGGATAATTCATAGCAAGTTTCGTTAAAATTCGCCAATTGGTTTGGGAGGGGAAGATGTTTACGCTCGTACGGACACACGCACCACCATGACAATAGCACACTGGCCTTCGAATAGACGAGCTTAAAAAGAAATAAGAGTACACAAGAACTTACCATTTATGTCTACCATGTAGACTTGTAAACATATTTGAATGTACATTGTAGTAAGGAATCAAATGCCTTTTGGCAGTTGACATAAAGGTCAAAGAATCATTCATAATTTTCACCTTGTTCCTTTGCATATTTGTTAGTTGTAAATCCATACAATATTTAGCATTGAATCGGAATTTTTCGAAGTTATAGGGGAATGTAAAGTTCGCAGATTAAGTCTTTTGATCCAAGTCTTGAAGTTATTGATTAAAACTTTGACTTTGATATTCGTCATATGCACCTTGATAGTAACGTAATTATAAGATATAACTTCAGATATAAGGGGGATATTGATTGTATTTAAAATCTTTTGAAGTTTAAGGAAAAAAATTAGTTTCGGAAAAGTTAAGATTTGCTATTGAGCATATCTATCTTAGATTGAACTTGGAGATATGACCCTCCCGAATAGTATATTGTCATTGGTAAGCTGCTTACCACATACAAATATTGCAATATAAATAGGTTAAAATAACAGAAATTGTTCAGTTCAAATCGTAAGGGATTTTTGTCAAGTTTTATGTTTTAAAGTTGTAAAATTTATAAAAGACCTTTATGAAATAACGCTTCCAAATTTTGTCTTGTTCAGATCTAGCTACATAGGTAATATTAGCACTGAATTTAAAATGAGAGAGGTAAGTTTTTGAGTTTATTTTTTGTCAGTAAACGACCGATCTTTTGGCACTGTCCTTATTGGAATTATCCTCTCTAGATGCGTCTTCATGCGAGCTAACCACATACCAAATATCAGTTTTGTAACTTGAAAAGGGGTAGAAGTTATAAGAAAATGTTGAGTTCATGGTATTTCTTGCAGACACACAGACGAATGCCGGTAAAACAATATGAAACTGGTATATCAATATGGGGGTGAAGAAAGAGAACTAAGCAATTCGCATTGATATACGTAACATGGAAGATGTAAAGTTTAATGCAATACAAAACAAACATAAATATTAACATATAAATTACAGAAAATATCAACTCAAATAAAACCATTGGTCTGAAGGTACTATATTGGGGTCGCAGATGGCCTGTTATGTATATAAAAAAAGAAAAAGCTCCAATGTTACTACTTCTTAAAGACATATTACATAGATGCACGAAAAGTTCTGTCAAAGAAATAACGGTTCTTAAAATCAGCAGCTTCGTGTATGAAATTTACCAATAACTCCTCGTTTGTAAAGAGATTGGTAATTACAATTGGTGATCGATAAATAAGGCTATTTAATTGTTTATGGCTCATTTTGTATGAGGTGTTCAGTAATGAAACTTCAAACGCCGATTGAATGATCACTTAACGACATTAAAGTAAAGTTACGTAGTTGTGTTGCCAGAATGTTACGGACAGATAACATTGTCTAATTTTCGACTTTCTTAAAATCTCATTGCTAAAATTTATATTTGAAGTGCGGGCGTCAGCTAACAAGCAATAAAAAGTGTTTGAGGCTCAATCATTTTACGCCGTGACGTCAATAAGGGGCCAATCCCTTTTTCGACCCGCCAGAATCAGTTTTTGTATATATTTTCTGAAAAATCGGCCCATTTGTACGAAAAAATAATTCATTTTAACAGTCAAAGAACGCCAAAGCTAGTCGTTTAATTACTTTGCAAAAAATTGGCATGGAACGCTATATATTTCGCTATTTTTATGATGTGGCGTTCCTTTTTTCATTTATTTTTTTGTAAATGAATGGAAATTTCTCTACACTTTGTCAGGTAACCTATACTGATTTTGTTGTTATTTTGTAGAGAAATGAATATGCTTTACATTTATCAAATAAAATGATATGTCTTCGGGTTAGATTTTTCATTAAAAATCGATTTAGGAAAGTTGCTGCAACATTTTTCATCGATTTCGACGTCGCACCAAAACCATCTTTACTATGTGTAATTGAAGCCAATCTTCGTGTGAAAACGTATTCTAAAATATTTGAAATTTAGGCCCATTGTTAAAATATAGACTTAAGAAGAATCAAATCTGAATGTAATTTTAAGAAAAACAAAACAAAACAAAAAGTCACTTAATTTTTCATCCGTTCAAAAGACAGCTTTTGTGATTATTTGACGCGACGTTGAAATATCCTTTAATTTGCGATATTTTCACGGAATCGAATTTCACAAAAAGAATATAAACAGAAGACACATGGTTTTTATTTCAAAAATGATCTGGCAGCGACATACCTAATTTATAGGATAGGTCACCGGACAAATTTTCGAGAAAAAAAATCAATATTTTCAGTGACTGTACTCGAAAACAGCAACACAGAGGGCATTAACATTCAACACGTTACACTTTATCGTATTCCTTAAACTGATTTCTTCATATCAATCAAAACACAACCTCAGACGTCTTTTTACGTTTTCGGGATTGAAATCGATTAATTATTTCCGAAAATAATGGACAATTACTGAAATTGGTCCCTAAAATAGGAATCGGCCCCTTTATGACGTCATTTCTACTTTATGAAATCCCTTTTTATGACCGACATATGGAAGCCGGTATTTGAAAGTTGTTTTTTTTATGCATTACACAAGATTTGTAGATTACTAAAATTTTGAACCAAAAATGGCCCTCTTTAGTCCGCCTTTACTTTAAATGACGTCATTGATAGCGTTAAATGTCGAGAAATGGCGGTCAACGTCATTTTTAGCAAAAAGGGTGTCAATATTTCATCTTGAAAAAGTAAGAAACGCTTCCTATTATGATAATACTGTTCACAAATGATTTTACAATACATTTTGTGCAAAAATCTCGTTCAAGTTTATCCTTCGTTTAAAGCGAAAACTGTGCATTCTAACGCATTTGAAATGTTATACTTTGCTATAGGACGGTACAAGTGTGGGACAAAGGTTACCTGTAGTGGATATATGAGCCGGTTTTTGAAACTCAATGTCAGTGAATTCGGGGATTTTGGGCATTAAAATACGTTTTTTTGAAATGTTGAAATAAGTACAATAGTGTTTGAAGCAGCAACATTATATGTAATAGTATCATTATTTAAAGGCCGCCGTCATAGCGCAGTTGGTAGCGCGTCGGACAGTCAATCTAGAGGTCCCGGGTTCGATCCCCGACGACTATTTGTCTACCACCAATGGGTTGATAATCGTAGTTAGCAGCTGGATGCTAGGAAAGGATGTGATGATAGTACTGTACTTACTTATATCTCACCGATGTAGGCCTTTCTACATGCGACAACTCAGTAGCAGGTATAGGCTCGGACCGTCGATGAGTATTTCCTTCTTCAGCTGCTTTGGCAAAACATCTAGATATAGATTTTATTTTCTGATAAATAATTTTATAATAAAAAGATAATATGAGATATAAAGATTCTTTTACCATTATCAGCGTTTCTATTTAGAAAGTTAATTTTGTATATCTATGCACTTGTTTCTATAGCAAATGCATACACGTAGATGGAAATAGAAATTGTACGTATTCAAATTGAATTTTGTCATTTTAATGTATGGAATCAGTTTGAATTTAACCTTTCAATTTTAAAATAAATTAAAAAATCGAAAGAGTATTTACATATATTACACGCCCAAGAAGAATTCAAGGCCGGTATGTTACCGTCTTATCTTAACGTGGTTATCAAAAAGTTAATAATATTTTTAATGTAATTCTACTTCTACTTCTATTTGGTACTCCGAGGCAATCAATACTGATAATTAATGGGAGTGAGCACCTACCACCGAGTCATTTGTGTTTAAAAGATAAAAGATTAGTGGAAAGGGATCAAATGATAAAAAAGATAAAAACAGGACTTAAAATACTACATATGGGTTACCGAGTCCAACCTTGAGGAGAATATGTCAAGGTTTGGACTATACTTTACTTCAAATGTTAAGGAGTTCCACAGGCGGATTGTTCTGGGGGGGGGGGGGGGGGAAATGAATTACAATGAAATAGGGTGGACTGTGGAATAAGGTAATTTAGGTTACGAGTGGGGGTTAGGTGATTTTGATTTTGGATAATCTAGTCAAAAACCGAACAACATGTGTAATACGTAGATTTTTCGTGCTCATACGCGCAAAAATAGGTCTAAAATACGTCATCAACTTTTGTGCGACACGAAGTGCTTTGTGTGTTCAAAGCAGTGCTTGCATATCACTTCGCTGTAATAAAATCAAAGTACTGATAGTACTGAAGGCGAGGGAACTGAATAGACTAAACAACACACGAGGCCAGTTTTCTTGAATATAACCTTGATTATTCACCTTGTCCTTAGTATGTATACCAGATATTTTCTGTCTTCTCACTGCTGAAATCAATGCTGTGTTAAAGATACATAGCTTTTATATTTGATCTTGACGGATGACTTTGCTAGGGAAAAGAAGAAGACGCTGCTAACTAACACTTTCTCCCTAGATTATCTACCTTTTCTGCTACAAATTTTACTAATTTGCCCACAAATTGTGTGTAATCAACAACGCATTACAATGTGCACCTGTCTAAATATATGTTGTCTTGTAATGGTTTAATCTAAATTAGAAAAAAAGCCTTGTCCCATCGTTAAACCCTTAAACAAACGACACATTTTTAAACTGGGCCAACTTGTAAAAGTTTGCACACAATAAATCAACATGCGTGTAATTTGAAATATATCTAGGGTAGAAATTTAAAAAAATAATAGGGTATGTATATAGGGTGGACCATACTGTTGGAAAGGGAGAAATTGACCCTATCAATTTCTTGTGTTCCCACAGTAAAATACAACTTCTTAATGGAATTCAATTCAATGTAAAAGAAAGAGCCGATGAGCTTGTGCCCCTAGAAAAACAACATTACTACGATTGTTAGACGAAATGATCGAATGGATAAATTGACTGACTAGTAGCTAACCAATCAACTAAACTGAAATTAAAAATGATGAGATGCCCCTGTCTGCAAACGGTATCGGGCGTAGTAGTCTATACCTTGGTTAGTTGTTTTTTGCGGACTCAGCGCAGTGAACATACCGTTCGACATTTTTTTTGAAGTGAGTTCGGAACTCTTGGTTTCCCTCGCCTAAAAAGCATTGTTAAAAGATTTAAAAATTGGAGTGCATGCTTTCAAATGACACTTTGCCTATTTATAAACCAGGCCTTCAGTGCTTTTAGCGCTTTGATTTGCTAGGGTTGCCAAATAGAAGAGCAGTATACAAGTTTGGGTCGGACATAAGTTGTTTAGGCTTTGATCTTGACTTGTTGGTTTGATGTGCGGATGTTTCTTCTAATGAGCCTTAGGGTATTACTGGCCTTGACCGTGATGTTGTTTATATGTATTAACAAGTTTAGATCATTTGTGATTGTTTTCTCTTGGTATTTGGCAGCCTCAGTAGATTTGAATTGGACAACAATATCATTGGTTTTCTCTTAGGAGTAATTATCAAAACCTCACACTTCCGGCCTCGTTCTCAGTTTTTCAGTGCTCTTAGATAATTTTTACGAATCTTTGTATCTTATTTTCCATACTGTTTCTATCCACCGATGAAAAACATATAAATTCGTAACACGTCAAATAATAAAATACAAGCCTTTTTCCTACCTCGTCTTGCATGCCTTTAATTTTGGAATATAAATTAAAGTAATCTAGGAAAAGGTGTTGAGGAGAATCTGCTGTGAACAGACAATCATCCTTAAAAAAGCTACACAGACTAACAAAAGGGAGAACGACAAGGTGATCGGAATGACGGGCGGACAGACTGAGTGTTGTATATATGGTAACCGTATATAATGTAGCTTGTTTTTTTTTTTCAAACAGTAATATAAATTACCTAATAATTTCCAAATTACTCTACCAAACCTAATAGAATTGGTATTTCGTTATTCCAAGTCAAAGGCAATGTGTGTATTTAAGCTCTAGGAGTCCAATCGAATGCGTCATAGTCATTAACAATTACATGATATCACTTAAGGCCTCGTGATTGCGATTTCGAATCAGACATATTCAATCTCAAATACAATTCTGTATTACATTTTTTAAAGAAATAGATTGAAGAAGTTTTAATTCGTAAGGACTTATATGCGTAGAACTATAAAAACGATTCTTATTTAAAGATCTTAACATGACTAGTTATTTAGGCACCAACGGGCTAAACGAAAACATGACCGTTACACAAAGTGTGACACTGAAGAAACTCATTTCTAGTACTTACATAGATTCATTTGAAACTTTGCGATAATATAGTGGAGAAGGTTAAAAAATTACTCGCATTAATGATATTTCCATTACTTACATTATTTACTTTCCTTACCATAGGCATTTGTTGTATCAATTCAAGACCGCGACCATGACGTCTATGTGACGTCATATAAAAACATTATACGTTGCTTACAAACATACATATATTCATGCCAAAATTGAAAGGGTTCAAATATGAAAATAATAAATTATCAGGTATGTTTTTTATGCATTACTTTTTGATTGACCCGTGTAACTTGCAAATACAATTTAACTGTTTCATTAATCTATTTGGAAAGGTATTTTAATTATTTTACGTAAGTGAAGGATCGATGGAGACATACCCTGCCTGTCTACGTCTCATTTGAACTAAAACAACGATGAACAATATAAACACGACACACGCGGCTACTGCGCCTGCTATAACTCCAACATTACTCTTCTCTGGCTCTAAAATAAATAGAGAATTATTGTTTGTTGTAGTAAAAGATTGACTTATTTTTTATTGAATGAATAACATAAGCTTTATTTTCTCTCGAGTGGTGAAGCCACGAGTGAAAAAATAGCTTTTCATATCGACGATTCTATTTTTCTTAAATGCAAAAAAATTTAAATGCAAAAAATGAGACTAAATATTAACATCTTAGAACAAGTTTTCTTTAAGCACGTCAAATTTCCTGTGCTGCCTATGAAATATTCATGATGACGTCACATTTTGGACTCCGATAAGTTAACATCAGATAGGGTAAATGAACGACAGCGGGGTAATTTTCTTCATAATTTCACAGGTAAGGCGATGAACTTATCGAAGGATGATCTAATTTCTACATAATCCACCGAAAAGCACCAATGAAATATGTATTTATTAAAATATTTTTCCTATAGTTTGGGTACGGGATTTCCTCAGGGGGGGGCGGGGGGAAATATACCACTTCTTCCTACATGACATAAAAAAATCATACATAGTAGTATTGCAGATATAGATAAATAACAACTTGAAAGGATTAATAACTACGGAATTGAGCTAGAAGAAGTAATAATAAGTAAGTAAATTTTAGAAGTCTTAGTACGATTATAAAAGAATCACAGTCTGTAAATAGCATCGGCCAAGCTTAACCTCAACATTCTATACACAGGGCTCGTGTTTGACGCTTAAACATAGTTTTGACTCCCAAAATCACATTTTGTCTCTCAACATTTCACGCAGGGGGTCATTTTGTGCAACCATGCAATATAAGAGATAATGTAGATCAATTGTTTACTTCATATTATTACAAAAGAACTATATAAATAAATGATACAACGTAAATAATAAAGTGTGACTACACTTAATTGTTTATGTTATCTTAATTTAATGGACTACTTTAAAGGCTGATATGTTTTATTGTACTGCTCTTTTTTGACCCCTTTAAAACCAGTTTGGACCCCAGAATTGTATGGACAATGGGACTTTAGAAAGCTAGCGCAAGCCCTGATACATCTTTATATCTAATTCATGGGCTATGGATATATCAAAACCGATTCATCAACTGATCTTTTCAAGACGATAATACAGTTACATGAAAAACTAAGCGAAATTAGATGCTCATAAAGCTATTCAAATAAAATAATCTCAAACGATTAAAATGTCCAGCATATTGATTCAATGATGCATTCCTGTGACAGCCGATATCCAATTTTTCACTCATTTTTGATGACCGTGGACAAAATTTGACATGTTTAATTTATGTAAATCACAATTGTGATTTTATTGTATTAACATTTAATTTTTAAAAAGTCAACGTCGTACAACGAATTCTACATACTAAGAAAGAAATCTAGTGGCAAAAAAACGCAAATAGGTCCACTATATTTCGAACAAAATATGGTGTATATATGTTTCATATAAGAGATTGTCTTTTAAAATAAACAGGTTAGCACACTACACCCAAACAGTTTATCATTCCGTACATGTTACAATACACAGGATATCAGTTATTTTCAATTCAAATCCAACACCGGCTACACTCAACCTTGATGAAATTATCTGTTTTTAATTTCCGCCACCATAATTCAAAGCAATATTTTGTATTAGCTTTGTGATCCATTCACCATTCATTTAGCGATATGAATCATTTTAGTTATATGTATATTTTATCTTTTTCTTTTCAAGATATCTTCTTGATATGCAATAATGTTGAAAAAGAAAACTCCCAAGCCTTATATCATTTACTTAGCTCTTTAAAAATTTCGATGCGAATTCGAGCATACCTTCTAGTTGATAATACAATAATTTAACTTCAAAAATTTAACTTAAAATGCATGCATATAAGTGTACCACTACCACTATGCTGGCTAATGAATTAACATGCTAATGCTTGGGTCTGAAAAGTTTAGACATAGCCTCCAATAAACACAAATGCATAAAAAAGCCGGTCGTACCGAACAATCACAATTGTCAGTAAAGAACGGCATAATTTTTACTAAGAAAGTTTGTATATTTATCCTCTTGAAAGCATGGGCTACTCACGTTAGAGAATAAACATGCAAAGTTTCAAGTAAATTTCTTCAATAATGATTCAGATAAGACCAATGTTATGTCACGGTGCAAACGCCAACTGTCCCAAAGTACCAAACGTTTACCAGGGCAGGACGGTGCCAGTAAAAAGTCAACTTTCTGTTAAAAGCAGCCGCACAATAAAAGTGTTAGTTTAAAAAAAATAATAGTGAATGCAAATATTTCATTTGCATCTCATATTTATATAATTAGCATCTCATTTTGTTTTTCTATTTTCATGCAGGGTTGTAAGGGTATTATAACAAGAATACCTTGCGAAAGTATTTTAGCTGAAATAGTAGATAATAATGTCAATCTTCAAAAAATATATCTGCTAAAAAGATGTTTGACCTTTGACCGCTCATTTGAGAACGCTAAAAATGCGAAATGACTCTAAATCGACTGCAGTTCATCCAAACGGGATCATTTTTATCCCCGGTATATGAATAAGTATCATCAAATCCTACTACAAACGAATGTGTAACGGTATAAAGCTTCACAAGTTTACTGTTTTTAAATGTCACAGATGAGCGATATTCCCATGACCCTTTGAAAAACTCTGGAAAAAAACTTGAATGGTGATCTTGTTTTAAGCTAAATGTCAAAATTGCAATAAAATAGTAATATCATATTTTCGGTGTACTAAATGGCGTAGAACAGAACATGTTTTCTTTACATGACTTGTAAAATCATAGTTATGGCCAGTGTAATACAGACAAAAATGTATCAATACAGTAGTAGGTTGGATTTTTGAAAAAGAAAGCAGGGTCATTTTTTACTCGTGTGCTTTTGATATCTTTCCTAAAAAGCCTCGACATTAACTTTCTTGAAAAATCAAAACAAGTGAAAAATTGTAGACAGAAGAAAAAAAAAACTAATGAACTAGGCTTGTTTTGTAAAAATGTTATATTTTACCTTTTGCAGTTACTATTGGTAGGGAATAATAAGTTTCTGAACACCCTCCATTCGTGCATGAGAAACATTTGACCCTGAAATTAAAAAGAAATCTATATACGAATGAGGTTTTATTGTTGTTTGTTTGAGTTTTTTGGCTGTTAGTTTATTTATTTTTATGTCTGTAGACTCTTTCTATAAAAGCTTCATTTTAAAATAAATCTAATCAATATCTCTTGGAACTTTATCTTTTTCTCTACCAGATGATTTTTTCTACACAGTTATAGTTTCAAAACAATAGTAACATTGTTATGGGAGACCACTCTCACCTAGTCCCGCATTGCTTCTTTGGTTTAAAAACAATGCCTGACACCTGCGTCAGGAAAGATCTTCTTTGGCTCAGTGGTTAGCGCATTGGGCTTGTAAACCAATAATGTAAGCGTTACTTGTACTCATGGGTTCTACACAGTAATTTTCAGCTATACTTCTGTTGCGGACAGTTAGTTTGTAAGATGGGGGCTCGTCTTGGATATGGCCATTGAGCCATTTATGTCGGCAATGTACCGACTTTGTTAGTACATGAAGCACAATACTGCCTTTATAGGCTTATCGTCATCAATTTATGATGACTCTTGGGGGAGGGTGTTAAGGGGAACTATTCTCACGACTGTCCTGCATAGATTCTTTGGTTAAAGTACAATGTCTGACACCTACGTCAGGGAAGATCTTAATGCATTGGACTTGTAAACCAATAATTTAAATATAACTTGTCCGCGTGGGTTTGACACCAGATTTCGTCAGTAATTTACAGCTATGCTTCAGCTGAGGACAGTTCCTTTGTAAGAAAATGCACAACGTCACTGTATATAACGGCATAAATACAACAAATCTGTTGAAATTGTATTGAAAATTAAAATATTCGTCAATCATACACAAAAATGAAAACCAATGATGGCCGAATGTCAAGGTCCAGTAATTCTTGAAATGTAACGTAATTTAGTTGGTTCAACATTTGAGAGGAACATGGAGTGCTTGAGACAATAAAAGATGTAACTCAGGGAGCATAAAAATGTTATCAGAAAGTACACATTATCTATTATGTTGACACATATACACATGTAAATTTGATCAAATGCTCAAACCCTGTGATAATGTTCTTTATTTTGTTCATGCGATTCGTTTCGTTATTTGTTTTCAAGCAAATTAGTCTGTATAACCTGAATTCGCTTTTTTGAGCATTATCGGATCACAATATTATTGTAAACAGGGTGTATATTGATAAAACTTATGTAGCGTGACATAGGTAATTTGGCAATACTTGTTATATATGACTATTTTACGGCGTTCTCCAATCGACGAGATATGGCAAAGACGGTGAGGCACAATGACTATTGCCGTGGCTGACAAGGTTCGAAACCCACTGGATGTAAATTTTATTTTGCTATCAAGCATATTTATTTAGCAAATTTTGCACAATTTTTTTTGCTTCGATGAGTACTGCTTACACGAACTTTCCCAACGGAGATTTTTAATCATTTCTTCTTGTCAATTCCAAATGACGAGATGGCAGAAAGTATTAAAAATAAGGATGTTTCATTAGTCAAGAATATAATGAAGATGTGTGGCAAATTTGAACATTTCAAGTTCACGTACAGTTAGTTACATCGTGAAATTGACATTCATATCGATCAAAGTCATTCTAAATAGCTCCCAAAGCGCTCCATTCACTCATTCCGAACACTCACTCAAACAATTAAAACACGCTCAAAATGACGAAAAAAATTATGAGATCAACAACTACCTTCAAAATAAATAAAAAAAAGAACCAAGTTGCGGTTTCACTTATATAATTTAAATTTTAAACGTTTAATTGGTTCTTGAAGAAAACAAAAACTACTTAAAGAACTTCTTTGCATAATTTATTAAAGGGAGGTAATACATGTCGCAAATTTTGTTCATCCTGAACAAGATTTTCGATAATGGATTACCTCCCATTAAATTCACTCAAAACTCGCTCCACACACTCATTCAATTTCATTCCTAATTCATTCAAAAATCATTCACCTTGTCAATTTTACGATGTTGTTAACTGTAGGTTAGGTCAGTGTGTATTTCTTTTACTGACAAGAAACTGAAACCAAAGGACTACCTGATGTTAAAGCATTGAAGGTCAAGCTGGATGAAAGCGCACTTGAAATTTATTGAAATGCATTGTTTGTTTAAATCTAAATAAATAACTTAAAAAAATATAATAAAAGAACATGAAGATATACCAAAGAAAGTTGCATACAAACGAGCATTCACGGAAAACATTTAACAAGAATAACGACAAAAAAAGACAGATTTTAAAGATAAGACTAGAGTACGACTCGAACCCATACGCGTAGAGTAAACAGATGTTGCGTGACAGGGACCACCACCCAACCCACTAGGCCATGACAACTTTTAATTCAATTGGCACGTGTGTGTTTAAATACAATTTAAATCCTCAATTAACACCGGATAACTGATAGTTAACCTGCAACGTCTATAGGTAGATATTGGATTGTACCTAAAATGTTTACAATACCGTGTTGAGTTTATATTTGCGTTTATTTATCGTCGACGCCGTAGTACTAGGATTGTTCATAAATTATTCGAATTATGCCTCGCAAATGTCTATTGTTCAAGCAATTATACTAAATTTGGCATCATTCGCTGTCGGAATCCAATTCACGTATGACAATGTAAAATCGATAAAGTTCTTGAAATTGACGCACGCGTGTTCGCCTTATCTTCTGTAATGGTAACGGGTACCCGGCACAGTAGATAAAATATCTCATTGATTAGGTCGTAGATAAGACTCGTTTAAATAGTGATGGGGTGAACGTTCGGAACATTCTAGACGACGTCGCCCTCTTGGAATTTCCTAGAAACCTTCGGCGGTTCTGCGGAAAAGACCTCGGGAATAATGAGGGCGCAGACATTAAAGCGCGTCATATCGCACGCGAGTTTATATGACGTCCCAATCATAACTGAAGATGACTGCGAAAAAAGAAAAGCAGCGAAATGTTAAATCATGGCAATCTTTGATTTGATAACAAAACGCATCGTTTTACAGCGTCTGGCCATCAAATTATAAAAAACATCAAATATATACATATAAACGGTAGGCATTAAAAAAGTTTGTTTTTCTTCTAGCGTATTAACCGAAGTTCGACTGATCGAATGGGACTGACAAACAAAAGGGCGATTCTGTCCCTGAACCGTTTCACTGAATTGTTTTGGTCCAGTGGAAAATCCCCCATGATCTTTAGAAATAGGGTGGATTTTTCAAAAAAAAAAATATATATATATGCTAAACTGCGATATCCCCCCATCCATCACTAGAAAAGACTCTGTCCATATTAATAAGCCAAGTAAGAATTCGAAAAAAAATGAAAAGGGTATAACTAAGAAACAATTTTTCATGGAATTTAACCTATAAGTTTAGGCAAAGATGTCATTCAAAGATTTCAAAGTGAAAGAAGGATCCACCTTGTCACGCAAATATTTTTGGGGAAATCAGGATTCAGCAAACTATTTATGAAGAAAATAACCTAAGGAGTAAAATGAAAAAATGTCATTGATAACAGAAAAGTGGTTTACAAGGAAATGTCGTTCATAGTGAAATTAGGTAGAATATTGTCCCTCCCTATCACACCGATATTTATGCGACTATCAAAATTTCGCGAAGAACTTTTCGAAGGGTCATCGAAATTTTTTTTTGCATTTATTCATTGAATTGTCGAGTAGTTAAGGAGGAAACGTTGTTCGAAAAGCGCAATGTCCTGCTTGCCAAATTTTTGACCAATCAGAATTTCGCGATTTACTTTTTGAAGACAATTGCCGTCATAGCGCAGTCGGAATATCATTCAAAGGTCCCAGGTTTGATTCCCGGCGGCGGCAATCATTCTTTCAAACTGTTTGTCTTGATCAATGGGTTGATAATCGTAGTCCTATGTGGGAAAGCAGCTTGAGGCTATGAAGGGATGAATGGTAGTATTGGAGGAAGAATACCAGATATCCATTGTTTTGAGGCCAAGCTGTCGCGAAACAACTGCAAGATTGTTGCAAACGGCAAAAAACTCCAATCAAACAAACAAACAGTTTTGTTGGGGAAAGTTACCAAACGGATGTTGTATTCGTGTGATTTAAAAACATCTGTTTTTAGTACTTTTGTCTCATGAGAAGGACATCTTATCATTGGATAATGTAACTCTGTCGTGAATTAAAGGGGTTCGCTCTTGAGATCAAAATACATGTAACAATGTTTTATTTATTTTCTTGATAAAGCGCATTTTTATTGAACCGAATCTGACCCCTGCTATTTAGATTAATAAAAATCTGATTATTCCCACTCGGCTTTGCACACGCTTTCACAGGAATGAATAACAAACAGTATTGAATGTAATATATAGTTTGTAGGTTGATAAAATATGTCGTTAATTGTTATTAAGCATTTTTTACACAGAGGTCAAATTCGGGTCAAATAAACCAAGGAATATGACGTAGCCAAACATTATTCTACTACAAAAATGCATTTTAAAGTAGGCGTCATTGGATTGGAATTTGGTTGGGGGTCTACCTTTCTTGATTGTGAAAATGTATGTAGAAAAGACTCCCTCCATCTGTGTTTGAACAAGAAGCGTGTCTCAATTAAAAGATCAAACTCTTACATTTTGAAAATAGGTATCATAATAGTTAAATGGTAGAAAGATGATTTATAAAAAAACGATAATTTCGAACCAAATGATGGTCAAACTTTTTTCTCTTAAATCTATTTCCTATTAGCTTTCAATGCAAATGAAAATAATATAGGAATGGCAATACATCCCTTTCTTTATTTTCTCAGTTAATTTTACACATGATGACGATTCTGGGGGTCATTGACGATTTTTTTTCGATATTTTGGCTTTTTCTTGGATTAAAGGGAGACAATAAATGAAAATGCCATTTTTATATCATTAAAAGAAAAAAAAATATTCATAAATAAATAGATATATGTTTTTAGGAACTCGACTTTAGAATTGCATTTCCAATTCACGTAACTTACTTTTTTTTTATCTTTATGCTAGATTTCCGAGGTCAATGCCCCTCTAGGATGTTAAAGGTCAAAATCAGTTGAAAATATTCAATACCACATCATATCTCTGGTATTCATACAAAGAGGTCAAAATTTAAAAAGGGGTAAATTATTAATGATATTACAATCTTTCGGATATACTTCAATGGATTTTATGATTACTCGTCGCATCTTCCACCAGTATTTTACACTGTGGATTGTTAATTTCAAAGCAAAACTAGATGCATACAATATATTCTAAATTGTACCTGTAAGCTGTTCCAGGCTGTAGTGCCCCATTACAGTGGGAAATTTTGGATTTTCCAGCACAATCACCATCTGATCCAATCACAAACGAGGACCTTTTATCACTGGATGAAACTGATCTACGCCTTCTTTTGATTACTAAAGAAAATTTAGGTTCACATAAATCTATTGGAAAACAAGTTTTTACAACTAAGATTAATTCCCCTCGATTCTGCTTCCTGAATTATTCAACAGCCTCGCGCCGACTGTGTGGGCCATTGAAAGAACCAAGATCGATAGCCGCTCCTAAGGAATCAAACTCAGGCCTATTAGGTCATTTCACCTATTACCTGACAAATTTGACTTTGATTGATCTGAATTCCAAATACCTTAGAACACTTACAAGAACAAAGCCAAATAATTCAGAAAACATTCATAGAAATTGAAAATTTGCAACTAAAATCAAGTTAAGCTACAAAGTGTGACTGGGCAAAGAGGGCAATATGTTAAGTTAATTCTTAATAAATTGTAAGGAGGGGAAGTGATGAGTGTTTATTTTTACTACTTAATTAGCGGTATTGTTCTCCCTTTGATCTAGGTTCTCCAAAAATACAGAGTGCTACAGATGTAGGGGTATTATTTTTCAAATTTAAATATATCATTCCTCCCAACTTAAATCTATGCCGTTGGTACTCACTTGAAACGCCTCATGGAGACGAGTCAAA
This sequence comes from Fragum whitleyi, assembly GCA_948146395.1. Classification (NCBI taxonomy): domain Eukaryota; kingdom Metazoa; phylum Mollusca; class Bivalvia; order Cardiida; family Cardiidae; genus Fragum; species Fragum whitleyi. The sequence continues at coordinate 71,170,024 of OX411546.1, forward strand.
TGAGTACCAACAACATAAAGTTTCATTCGGAATAAACAATTTTAAACTTAATTTTCCTCTTCTTATCCGGACCCTCATGTACCTATTCAGAAATGCCTACATTACACTTACACAATATTTACACTACCTTGCAGACTTGTAATGTTTAAAAAGTGATACATTTATACTTCCATTAAACAAAGCAAAAGAAAACAAAAAAAACCCAAGACTTTGACGTATCTTTAGAATTATTGTGTTATGATTTACTTGGTCTTGACCACATTGCACATAAATACTCAATCACCATCAGCCTGCATACCCTTTACACGTCTTCTTACCAACATAAAGGTGATTGCATTCTTTACATAATTTCAGGTAGAATTTCAGTAAATGGTCATACGTGGAACATTCATTACAAGATTCATATACGCGATAATGAAAGTGGGGAGATGGTTTTTAAAGATCAAGTAGTGATATAAAGCCATCCCTGCCACGCCAATATTTGTGGATCTATAAGGATTTCTTTCACAGTTTAAGAAATGAATCGCCAAAGTAACATCCATGTCATGTTTCATTGAAATCATCCCAATGGTTTGGGAGAAGAAGATATTTAAAATTTTAAAGTGAAAAATACCCCAGTCCAGCCGGGCTAATATTTGGGGGTCAATTTTTTATGAAGAGTCACCCAAGGAACATCCATGCCAAATGTCATTGAAATCGGCTCAATGGTTAGGGAGGAGGAGATTTTTTTTATAGATTTCTTAGTGAAAAAATGCCTTGCGCTGACGTGTCCATATTTGGTGATCAATCACAAATTCTTGAACAATTTAAGTAAAGGGTCACCCAAGGAACATCCATGCCAAGTTTCATTGAATCGACCAAATGGTTTGGGATGAGAAGTTTTTTTTAAAGATTTTTACGTGGAAAAACGCCCTGCCCTGCAACATCAATATTTGGTGATCAATCAAAATGTCTTGAACTGTTTAAGTAAAGGGCCACCCAGGAACATCCATGTCAAGTTTCATTGAAATCGGCCCAATAGTTCTGGAAAAGAAGATTTTTTTTTAAGATTTTTACGTTGAAAAATGCCCCGCCATGCCACGCCCGTATTTGGGGGCCATTCAAAATTTCTTTAACAATTTTTGTAAAGGGTCACCGAAGGATCATTTCTATATAGTTTCATTAAAACCCACCCATTCGCTTTGGAAGAGATGTTTAGATAGATAGATAGTTAGATTTTATTAAGGTAAAAGATACATGACATTACATAATAAAACATGAAATAAATGATCACAGTGTAGCCAGTATATAAAACAACATAAAACACAGAAAAAGTTTACACATGGACGGACGCACGACGCACACTCTGTCATTACAATAGCTTACTGGCCTTCGATAAGTGGAGCTAAAACTTTATACCTTGATAATTTAAAAAACAAAACAAATACAAGTCATTCAACTCCTCTCGTTAACGCATGTTACATACTCTTTTATTTTGGACAATTGAAATGGATAGTATTTCAAAAGGTTATATTCTTACACAGTTTTTCCTTTACGGAAACCTTATAACTTCAACAGTGGATGCATTTAAGAACTTTGATTGAAATGAATCATTACATTACCGAGACAAAACCACTGAATACAGCTTAAATGCCGAGCCATAAAAATGTATAAAGAATTTAAGGAGCAATTTTGAAAATTTGTAGTGTTGTAAACAAAGCTGAACGTAGACACAGTAAAAGATCAGATAAATGTGTTTCATATTTCCTGATGCAAAGCTTCTGCGCATTCGTTACAAGACCAATTCACTTTACACCAAAGTCGGAAAAGGTATATTTACTGCATATATAAATACGTATGTATAAAGTGCTAACCGTTACAAGGATCCCAGTCACTATGTGTTGTAATATATGGTCCTAGATTGGGGTTTTCGTGGACATCCTTCCAGGATTTGTACTTTTTATTATCCCACTCAGCCTTAGTACCCACAAACTGACCGTCTAAAAGGAAAACAAAATAAAACAAACAAAAAAAAAACACACACATTTTATATTGTATCTTATGTTTACTATGTTTTTATTTAACATACAAAAATATAAAATTATCAAATATATTGAAGTTCCTCTTTCATTTTTCCCCACCTTAAAGAAATAGATACTTTTCAGTGATATTAAATAGCCGACCGCACACACAAAGACAATATGCCGTTTTGTCATAGCTGCACTAACATTTCTTAAAATTTTAACTTGCAGATAGATTTGGCTCTATTTTTATTATAGTTTGGAAACGAAGCTCGCGTAAATGACGATTTTAAAGGTTTTTTTAAACCATCATCGATTATGTCTCTTCATATTCTATTTAAAAACGAACTAAATTGTAAATGTTACTTGAAGTTTTCGTATCTGCTGTTATAATGATGCCATTTTTGATACGTCTACCATTGTCATCGTCACATAGGAAGTTAATGGGAAGGTCAATGACAATTTGGGTTTTATCATCTGGCACAGGTTCTATTGACTTTTTAATCAGTGGGTCACTCGCATTCTCTTGTTGACGCTGTATAATTGGTGCTGCAAGATGTATATTAATACAATACTGTAAAATGTGGTAATAAAAATAAGTATAGGCGGAAAATGCATTTGTTAAATAAAACTGAGAAGTGACGAAGCCTTTTTAACGATCAGTTTAAATAAAACAAATAACGGCGTAAAAGTAATGAAACTAGCTTAAAAGATGGTAAATACGACCAGTATATGGCATTAAGATTTTCTCCTGGGTTGTTTTTATCACAATGTCTTAATCAGTATACTTTGTAATCACTTACCACCTGGGGGAACATTTTTGATACAACTTGTAACAGACCCATTCCCTGCTGATGTTGCAGCAAAAACCTGTGAAAATATTTTTCAGTTTATTTTACTTTTTTGTAAATAAATCATTGCATTTACTTAATATTCTATTGTTATCAAAAATATTAAAAATCAAATAACCCCTACAAATAATGATTTTATAAAGCAACTTTTCTCAAAATAGTTGTTTACCCCTTAGTTAATGGTACTTTTGAATTGTCTTATTTTTGAAATTCCAGTGGTTTGATGTACAGTTTGGTAAAAGAATAAGTTTGAAAACGCTCTTTCAAAGCGGAACCAATTACACAATTGATGGTGCTGATACATTTCCTTAAACATTATAAATTACTTTTAACTGAATTTCATTGAAAGATAATGCCAAGAAAAAATGAATTCGGTACATGACAGTGAGTGTGATTTTTTAAACCTGTTTTTAGAAGAATGACATTTTATGTTTTGGCACTCGCTTAAATTGCCTCAATGAATAGTGAGTACCAGAATCATGGGATTAGACGAAGAACTGTCGATATATTCAAATAAAATGAAAAATTTCTCGTTTTTTGTATAGTAACCATGCATAAGCGGTTTGTAAATACATGCACACACTTACAGACACGTTGTAATCTCCTGGCTGGATACCGGTTATTGGCAGTCGATGATTTTCAGGTGATAAAACCTCTATTTCTTTTACGATCTCTCCCTATAATAGTTGATGATCATCACAGACAGACAGAAGGAGAATCATCCCAATTAAGATTTAATGTTTTAAGAGGGAGGAGATAATTTTTCTTCTCATCATTTAAAAACTTGCTTTTTCAAAATATATACAATGTTAAAAATACAAGCATAAAATAACTAGGTTGACTCTTTGAAATGAGGTTTCCCATTTATCCATAGGATGTGCATTATCCTCCTTCTCCACACAAAGTGCGCTTGTGAACAAATAATAAATATCAATGCAAATGTACAGAGGTATTGAGCTAAAAGAACGAATGCAATCAAAGAATTCTTATCTTTAGATTGAGACAATTTAGTCATTCAAATTGCACTTTAATTTCGTATTGAGACGAAGCCAAAATAATATGAAAAATGCCATAGATGCTATTTTTACTCCACATGACTTTGATCTTTGATTGTGAACTTGATGCTATCTCCAAACTGCACATTTCGCAAGATGGACAAATATATCTTGAAGAATGTCTAAAATTAATGAAGAGGGAAAGCGTAGGATATGCATATAAGTTAGAACTGCTGATTTCGGAGAAAACCGGAACTATCAATTTATGTAGATTCGTGAGGTCTTCGTCGAGTTGTCGTCGTAGGAAAAAATATTTATATTTTGTAATAACTCAAATTTTACCAAAGGTTTCGCTTTAAACACTTGAATTTTTGTTAACTTTTGAAAGTGCACCCTATGTATTTGTAATTGTTTATCCACGATTTGCTTTAGCATATATACTAGTATCTGCACGAAATGGAGAAACACTGTGACAAATAATTTGTTTTTTAAAAGCTGAAGCAGAAATCTTAGGCAAAATTAGATAGAATCGGGGCAGATTGAAAGACATAAACGACGACAAAACAACACATCCTTTCGACCGGGGATAAAAAGTATGATTGTTGACTATAGTTTGCAATTATTATCTTATTCTAAAGTATGAAAATAAGGTGTGTTATCCTACGAATGAAGAAAAGGAGTTATATAAGAAATCATGCACATGATATTGATAGAACATTATCAATACAGCTTGTTTTATGTGGCTAAGAGTAGTCGACATTTTCTTTAAATGGAAATGTTTTACGATCTATGATAATGACATTACGAAAATAGTTTCAACATACATTGATAGATGCAGAGTAAATGACGAAATAATTCTCGAGAATCCCATTCAAATCTCTGACAGCGGGTTGACCCCAAGTCACATCCAAAGACCTTGGTAAAGTAATGTTCTGCTCTGTCTTCACGACCAAATTTGTTACATTGCCGGGTGCTAAAATAAAAATTTAAAATCTTTATGCTTTGAAATGTCTGCATGTATATACGGTCGTAAACTATCAACCACATAGGCGCAGATAAACCGACAGTACTTTTTCATTATATCATTTTTGTTACAGAAGTTGACAAAGCAAATACTGAAATGGTCGAACTTACAAATGTGTATACAGTCCACCGATATTAACAAGGGACAAATTAATTAACGGCGGTATTTCCCGTTAGTTGAGCAGTTTAAAAATAATCCTGGAAAACATCTTGATTGGAGCAAATGCAGATATCCTGTGTTAAGTTTGGTGGACTATATCGATGTTCATATTTGTGCTTGTCTGTACTAAGATGTGACACAAATCGAACACTTGGGGGTTAGGAAGTAGTGCATTAAGTGATCAATATACTAAAATATATTTTAGTCTCTAATCCCTAGAAGGAACAGAGTTTTTCTTCAAAATAAAGATGTGGTTGCCATAAAACAAATAACAGAGCATCGCAAGCGGATGCAAATGCTCGGCTGTTTATTATTTCTTAAGCAAATGCAAATGTATGAACTTGATATCTACGGAAAGATCTTGACGCAAGCAATGATCACGTGAAGTATGAAGACTCTATGACTTACCATTCAAAAGTTATGACCAAAATACATTTTTTAAAAGAAATTTGACCTTGAAAAATGACCTTGACCTTGACTGATGACCTTGAACTTGGTACCTACAAAAAGGTCTTGTCCCAAGCAATGATCATGTGAAATACGAAGGCTCTATCTCTTACCATTCAAAAGCTTTGACAAAGTTTTTCACGCCAACGCCAACGCCAAAAACAACGCGAACGACGCCAAGGTAATCGTAATACCTCGGGTTTTCTTCGAAAACAGCCGAGCTAAAAATGAAACTAGTCACACATCTTTCCAGACACGACGAATCGTTAATAAAATAAATGTTCTATTGACTTCGTGTGAAAACTAATTTACGATTCAGATTTGCATTGAAATAACATTGATGATCTATGTGACAAAAGCATTTATTCAGTCCTTCGACTAGACAAATGCAGGCTTCTAGAAGATGCCTACAATGTAATTATACTTAAACACGTGTGATTGCTTTGAATTGGTTCTAGTGAATTATTAAGTGTACCTGATTCCATTGTTTTCGTTGGTTTTGAAGTGTCTGACTCATTTTGACCGGCATCCGTTTTAGATATAATCTTCACTGTATAACTCCAATATTCATCGAGCCCACCAATATTTGCTTTCGTCTTGTCAAAGCCTGTAAAATTATTAAATAAATTTATCCCTTTATGCAGACGAACACTTTTGCAATTGGTTAAAAAATAGGGTTGTTTTCAAGTATGCAGCTGCCCATGATAAAATGATGTACCGGTTGGTTTGGTTTACCAGCTTAGCGAAGTACCTGCAAAACTGTTAAAATACCCCCATTTTCAAAATAAAAAACATGCACTTTTACAATACGCATACGTTCAGCATGACAGATGTGTGACATTGATCTTAGATTATCAAATTAATTAGTTTCAAAATTTTATTTATTGTCAGAGTTGATATCATTGAGGACATTGCTATTGGTCATGATCAAAGTCAGAGTTGATATCATTTGAGGATTTTGCTATTGGTCATAATCAAATTTAAATTTGAAACTAATTAATTTGATAATCTAAGATCAATGTCACACATCAAGATCACATCAAGTAGTCTCTAATATTATAAATACAGTACATACATGTATCAATATGCTTAATACCATGGTTAAATCATTATGACATTGGATAACCTCCATTCAATTTCACTCAAAACTCACTCATAGCCCTCATTCAATTACATTCTAAAATTATTTCAATTCATTCACCTTGTCAATTTCAATCTGTTGTTAACAATAAGGGCATGCTTTTTTGGAAATGGAAAATTTAAAACAAAGGCCCTAAATCGCTCACCAGAATGAACTGTCTAAAATAATAAAAGTAGGTTTTGAAAAAAGATGATGAATGGTCACTTATCTATACAATGATGTTGCTTTTATACAATTTGACAGTCCTTTTTGCAACACAATCATTCCGGACAAATTTCAGATAATGTGGCCTCTAGAGGGCAGACAAGATTTTACTAAGATTTGATCCAGTGACCTACTTTGTGATCCTAGTCAACCCAATTTTGAACTCGTTCGAGATTTCATCAGGACAATCATTCTTATCTAATTTCAGGTTGATCGGGCAAAAAATGTGGCCTCTAGAGTGCATTCAAGGTAAATTTTGACTATGGACGATGCACGTCTGACGTCGGACGACGGACATCCACCTTACCATAAAAACCCACCTTGAGCACTTCATGCTAAGGTGATCTAAATACTAGAGGCAACGAAATTATTTTATCTATGTAGATAATATTAGTTTTGCAATGAAACTCTAATACGTTTAACTAGCATACAAATGAAAATACCAAGATTGCAAGTGATGTCAATACTTGTTTACATAGTTGTGGTTGTGTTGAAGTCTCAGAGGATACTGAATGAGCTCATTTGATAGGATAACGGTAAGCAGGAAAGGATACGACACGGGTTCGAACCTTCATGAGACAAAGTATTTTATTTTTCTAACACAATAAGTGTGAAGATTTTCCTACGGCGATGGAGTCCGAAGGACGGTTCAAACGCCATATATTACATGTATTTTTGTTTCCATCGACATCAGCAGAGCTGAAAAATAGGCTTATCCGGAGGATTTCCCCATCACTCATTTAAGGTTTTCTCTGTATATTTTTTTTATTGTTCCATTTACTTCAACTTTCGCGGTACAACGTTTTTTCAACAACAAAAATGCATAAACATTCTTGAATGCGTCTGTCAATATTTTTGACCAACGAATTCAACGCAATGAATATTTACATTCTCTTGGAATCGAGTTGGATAAAAGAAATAATTTTTGGATCTCGATATCCTTTCCTAGCGATACAAATGTTTTCTAGACTTAACTCAGTAAAAATTCAGAGACTGTCACTGAGCACTAAAAAGTTCTAACGAAATTGAATACTGAGAAAAATATTTTTATAATTCAAATTCGTTAAAATAAATAGAAACATGCTCAAATGGGGCAAACTAAAAAATGAAGAAATCGCCTACAACATGGAGATAAAAAGCACCGAGTTTAGTACATCATGAAATATAAATAAAGCTTTGTAAATGACATTTCCTTAAATGAAAAATTATGATTGGAAACATGAATAATGAAATATTCAGTTTTGAAAGAAATTCGATCTTATGATGTTTGGTTCGTATGAGACAGGAGAACATGTCTCTGCCTACTATTCCTATTTCCATAAGTAAGTGCGCTCTTTGACTTATATTACATTTCTTCTTTACAAAGTTAGGGGAACCCTTGCTGGTATTTTTTTCTTCATACTTTATCCCTTGGAAACGAGTCTTAAAACGCGATTTCGACACAGTTATGTTTACTGCGGACACATGGTCAGCACAAATTGCGTTGAGATTGGGCCTTCTGAAATTTCTTTTCTATATAAGGAGATATTTGCTTTTGTGTCATTTTCGAATTTACTTACGACTTCCTAACATTTTCAAACAGAAGTTTAAGTTCACATATAGACGACAAATATTCGTTAACGTGACATCATTATCCGGTGATTGGTAAATAACGCCAGATCAAATAGTGCAAATGTGTTCGGCTTTCAATTGATACGGAAAGATGGCTCGCAATGATGAAATATACTTTTATACTGGAACTTGGATGCTTATTTTTCCTTGTGGAGAGGTTTCTTTGCACCATGGTTTAGTTTTGCCTAACCACTAAGTTTGTAGGTCAAACTACGTGGTTGATCAGTTTACAATTCTCAATCATGCGTGAATTTATTGCAAGGTAGGGTTTAAAAAATGAACTGAATGCGATTCTAGAATAATCATTTATCGTTATAGGGTGTACAAACAAACGCTTAAAATCAAAAGTCCTTTTCTAGCAGGAAAATCATTGTGTGCCGTATGCTTTTTTTCTCACGTGTCCATAATCAAAAGTCGCGAGGCTTGTCATTCATTTTTTTGCGAAAATTAGAGGTGCTTTTTCTGAGATATTCAAGTTTTAAAAGTGCTCCATTCCTTTTTTAAACGGAGTATATTAACCTTAGCTATTTAATAATTCATTTTCGTATTGCGTGTTTTCAAAATAAATCACCTTAAATGTTTATGCAACAGTAAAAAAAAAACACAAAAAAACCAAAAATTATTACGTCACTTACATTGCTGGACGGCAAAGGCTACAAGAGATCCAGCCAAAATGAACGTTTAAGATAGTAGTATATCGTCAGTATAAAATGATCTAGTCATACATATAACTTGCATGACGATAGCTTGTAAGAATTTTTTTTTACTCATGAGATTACCCATTGGTAGGCATTTCCTTTTTCTGGCCTTTTATTGATGAAAAGAAAAACGATGTTCAGCTTAGATTTTGCGTAAAAATAATCTAACCTAGCAGAGTTAACGTTAAATAAAAGTATTTAGATTACATGTCAGACTAATGTTGACAGTTCATTTAAAAATGTCATTTGAAAGCTGTCCTTGTAGCATTATTTTTATAAAAAGATATACATTGATAAAATTAAAATTTCTCAAAGTTTTCAGACAGATAAATATGACATGCATTTTATCTTCACCATTAACGAACATACCATAAACAGTTGAATTGAAGAGTTTACTTGAATCGTTGACATCAGTGGCGACAACATAGTATTGTGTGGGACCAGTGTATAACTTTGGTGTTGTCCATTTAACATGAAGCTGATTCGCTGATATCGCAACGACTGTAATGTTTGCTGGTCGGTATGGTGCTACAAAAAAGACGTTCTTATCTAAAAATGTGCGTTAATTTCAGGTAGAACATTCTCATTACAATGGCTCTCAAATAGACATACTCTTATTAGGTGTCTCAACAGTTCAGGTTTAACGTCGAAATCATCGTATAACGTAGTCTATTACAGCTTGCGGAGGTAATCGTACAGTGAAACAAAGTTATTTTGAAATTAAAGTCAATAAATTTGCAACATCTTCATTTGACTAGCTAGGTGCATGAGCGGCCTTCATGCCTCTCTCTGTTATTCGCTTCTCCCTCAGCGTCATGACTGACCATACATATATACTGCATATAAAGCACCTCATTCCAACCCGTATGTTTACACAACTAACATGTTTTTGCTAAAGTGCTTTTCACATATAAATTTTTCATTTATATTATATTTTTTTTATTTAAATCAAAGGAAAACGAGATACCAGGAATCATTGTCTTAATTGTCCAAAGAGTTACAATACAAAATGCCTTACATATTTTACAAGTAGCTTATCAGCTGTCGGACACTTGTTACTTTCAAATGTCCACCACAAATGAATGGGGTGCATTTGTCTATATATTCAAGCCGAAAAACTATGTATGATGCAAACGCCATCGCTTATATTTAGCGGTTAGATTTTGAATGAATAAAGCCAACATCCTTGATATAACCTTTGTCCTATGAGTGTTTTTCGCAAACTTTGAACGTATCTTTGAATGTTACATGTATGGTTTGACTATATGTATAATAAAATGGAATAAGCGAGTAAGATCCATTGATACAATGTATTTCATTTCGAGAACATCAAAATATATTTTCAATCGGGGCCCAGTCACTTATGTAAATTTAGGTTTTGTTGACCACTTAATTTTTTAGATAGATAGATCTTACCCGTGGAACAAACGATTATCCTGTATTTAACACGTATTTATAAAATATACTCACCAGCTATATCAGTTGTAATTTTTTCAGACGTGCTCACAGCCTTCCCAGTTTGGTTTATCGTATTCGTAGCTGCCACACTAAATGTGTAGTTGTGATATGGTAGCAAACCTGTTACATTATAACTTGTTTCATTCGTGTTTGTGGTTTGCAATCCTTCATGGTGTGAGTCCCCATTTCTATCGTATCTAATGATGCCTATCTTATAATGACTGATAATCCCATTCACGAGACATGGATGGTCCCAATTAAGAACAACACTTGATTTTGAAGTCTCTCCTTTAGTTGGTGGACTTATGATTGAATCCGGGGCTGCAAAAAGAAAATTTGGCTAATATTGCGTAATAAAAATGCGCATTAAAATTTAAAAAAAAGGAGAGTAAAATTACAGGTTCCTAGTAAATGCTATTGTTAGATGAGTTTCAAAAGCTTTGAGGCTGTATTATACATGTATCTTATGAACTATGAACCGTAGCCAGTCATTTATTTGATGACAGACCATCACCTTCTGCTTTGCTGATACTGCCTCTAAAGGTAAATTTTCCTAAAAAGGGGTACTTTTACCCAATATTCACCGTCAATCTCGAATTTTTGTTAACTAGAAGTGTAACGGAAAATTAATGTCAGTCAACTTTTTTTTTTAGCTCACATGAGCACTAAGTGTTCATGTACAGCTATTGTGATCGAGCGGTGTCCAACGTCCGTCGTCCGGTCGTCCATCAATAACTTGTGCCACATTTTTGGCCCAAATATCTTGAAACCTATCAGAATGTTTGTTCCCATTAAATATCGGTCAAGTTTGGGTAAAGTGGGGTAAAAATATATGGCCATGGGGCCAAATCTTAGAAACACATGGTGTGCACTCTGGAGGCCACATTTTTGGCCAAAATGTCTTTTAACGTGGTCAGAATGTTTGTCTCAATGAAATCTAAATAGTTTGAAATTGAGTCCATTGAGGTAAAAAAAAAAAAAAAAAATAGGTCACTGGTAAGAATGATTTTTCTCCATCAAATGTCGGTCAAGTTTGAAATTACGGTCCAGTTGGGTAAATAATGGGGTCAAAGGTTCAAATCTTAAAATAAGCTTGTGTGCACTCTTAAGGCCACATATTTGGCTTAAATGTCTAGTAACTTGGTCAGGGTGTTTGTCTCAATGTAATCTAGGTCAAGTCTAAAATTTGGTCAAGTAAGTAAAAAAATGAGGTAATGGGGACAAATCTTAGACAAACTTTGTGCGCACTCTACAGGCTACATTTTTATCAAATGTATTAAAACTTGGTTAGAACGTTTGTCTCTTTGAAATCTCAGTCAAGTTCAAAAATGGATTTAGAAGGTTAAAAATGAGGTCAATGAGTCAAATTTAGGCAAATCCTTGTTTGGACTCTAGAGGACATATATTTGTTAGAACTTATTATCAGAATATTTGTCTTGAAATCTTAGACATGTTCGAAAGGGGATCAAGAACTAGGACACCTCTTCAAATCTTGAAATTCTTTTAGAACTGTAGAGGCAACATATTCGGTTCAAATGCCTTGAAATGTAATTGGAATGCCATATGTTGAGCCAGCCAAACATTTCAAACTTGTTTTGACACTTTGCCACCTTTGTCAACGAGATGCATCAGGTCAGAGCTTAATGGGCAATGGTCCTCTTGTTTTTTATGCTTGTTCAATAAAAAAATGGCCGAAACAACTGACCAAGTACCTTTCGTAGACGATTAGAAAAACCTCCATATTTAAATAATTTTATAGTTCGGTTGACTTGATATAAGTTCAATACTCTATAAAAAGTCAATATAGCGTAATGCCGAATATTTCTTAGCTAACACGTATTTTTGTAAAGCTAAGCACATTTTTTAAAGTATTCAACATTAAGGTTATCAGAGAGAAATGTCCATGAAATTCAATCACAACGAGACAGAAAATCTGTGATTATTTGTTCGAAATTTGATCATATAATTTAAAGGGGGGATTTATTAAAGATGCGTTACCTGTGCGAATTTTTTCTTAGTTAACATTTTAGCGTAACCTAAAATCCATAACTTTTACAATAGCTAACCTTGTGATGAAAAACCGTCGCAATTATACAAATATCTACAGGGAGCGCGACGGATTTCCTCCACACTTTCTATGGGTAATTATAGATTGACCTTTATATTGCTCGAGACGTCCAACCGTCACAGTGGAAATAATTATTGTGATGCGTTCCCGTCATAATTGTAATGGTTGGCCATAAAATCCCCGTCTGTTAAGGACCCTTTTTGTTTTCCACAAAAGAAACACAGAAATTAAAAAAAAGGACGACATCGCCGACAAAACTTGATTTCGATTTCAACAAATGAAATTTAACCGAACTTTGTACAAAAGGTCCTAAACGCATATGGTCTATCAAGCAAATCCTGCATTATAGACGGTGATTTAACAATTAATGTTTTCATTTCCGGAAATATAGCAGTCTCTAATAAACTTACATTTACTATGATATTAATTGAACCAAAATTTTAAACATTCCTTTCAGAGTTCTTCAGCTGTGAAAAGCTTAACAAGCTCTGATTTCCTTCTTTAAAAATCAATGAATTGCTCTGTGTTCAAGAAACAACGTAGAGTTTATAAAAAAAGTAAACAAAAAAGTTAAAACAAGCCCAGTCTCGTCTCACGTTAGTTTTAAAGAAAACGGAGTTCAATGGTGGGCTTGCAAGGAAGCATATACAGCTAACTGCATCGTAAAATTGACAATGTGAATGATTTTGGAATTATTATGGAATGAAATTGAATGAGCGGGGGATCGAGTTTTGAGTGAAATTAAAGGAAGGTAATCCAATACCGCTAAATTTGTTCAGTATGAACAAAATTAGCAATACTTATTACCTTCCTTTAATACAATATACATGATTTTCTATTTGTGTGTCTTTGTGGACCATCCAGACACTTTAAAAGCCACACCAGCCAATAAAATTTGATCGATTTGAATTAAACGTTGAATGCCCTTTACGATTTCGAAATGTTTTATAACAATTTTGGGTCGTTTTTGATCGATTTGAGTGAGTGTTGGAATGAATGAATGTAGCGCTGAGTGAGTGATTACGAATGATTTTGAACGGAATAAAAGTCAATTTCACGATGTTGTTAACTGTACCAAATAACTGATGCTCTTATGAAAACTGTATCAATCCCTTGTTGGATTTAGCTTAGTAACTGGCAAACGCCAGTCCCTAGTTTAAAAAGGGGACCGAATTACTAAACTTCAGGATTTTATTGAAACTTTGCGGTATCAAATTGTGTTCTTACTTGATTGCTTTGTTATCATCGTATGGATATGTGATTCATTGCCAGGACCAGCTATTGTCCAAGCAGTAACTGTTACATCATACGACCAATAAGGGAACAGCTTATCGATGGTCCAGTATATTATAGCGTCATTAACATTATCAGGAGTAGCAGGAATCGTTTGTGGTATTTCTTTATCTTCTGTTTGGTTGTTGAAACAAGTTCGATCTTTATAAGTCACTGCGATTGAGTAGTTTGTAATTATGCCATTTCGTAGAACTTCATCCGGAGGTTTCCAAGACAGCGATAGCGAATTCGCAGTTGTGTTTTCTTTGTTTTGAATAATATCGATCGGTGGTCCGCCAGGAGCTTATAAACATACATACAAGTTGAAAAAGATCAGAATAAACAAACAATAGTATTTGCTAAACAAAAACCAAATTAAAAATCTCTGTGTCATCAAATAAAAATCCCCGTTTCATTCAAAATTCTCAGAGCGAATCCTGCATTTATAAAAGCAGGGTTCGCTCTGATGACCCCCGTCATTCCCAGTCATTGGCTCAATCAATTTTTGGGGATTGGTGACTAAACAAGAGCAGTTGGAGGACAGCAAAGCTCGACTATTCCAAGTGCTTGATAGTTACAGCAAATACATATCAACATCGGAAAATACCAATAAATGAAAGTCAAAAGAAAAGAATCTTTGTCAAGATGCTAATATTATGGTCACAGAAGCATGTGCAAACTTTCTAAGGAAAAACAGAAGTAGAAATAGAGATATAATTGATATACAACGTTTGCACGTTCAAACGTAACCACGAATTTTTAAGTCCGAAAAGGGTTAAAATTCAACTAAATTCAATATAAGAGTATTAAATCTTCGTCTAGATGCTGATATAATGGTCACAGAAACATGTAATGGGTTTCCAAGTATAAGCTTAAGTAGAAATAGACATATGACTGTTATACAACATTTGTACGGAAAAACCTTACCAGGAATTTCTAGGTCTGAAAAGGGTTAAAATTTCACGAAATTAAATATCAGAGTAATAAATCTTTGTCCAGAACCTGATATTATGGTCACAGAAGCATGTGCAAGGTTTCCAGGCATTAGCTTAAGTAGAAATAGGGATATAACTGATATACAATATTTGCACGTAAAAACTTTACGGGGAATTTCTTAGTCCGAAAAGGGTTAAAATTCCACTGAATTCAATATCAGAGTAATGAACCTTTTTCTCGAGGCCGATAATATGGTCACAGAAGCATTTGCTAGGTTTCCAAGCATTAGCTTAAGTAGAAATAGAGATATAACAGACATACGGAAAACCTTAAACAAAGCATTACGCCGACGTCAACGCCGACGCCCGGGTGACCGGAATAGCCCTCCCCTATTCTACGAATAGCCGAGCTAAAAATCGTAAGTACAATTTAAAAGAGCTGTGATATCAACGTTATGGTCCTCTAAAATAAGAATTTTCTTATTTTCCATATTCGTGACCCTATATTTTTTAGACAAGTTTCGTTTTTATCCGAAGAAGTGATCCAAGGCGGAGGTCAAGGGGCGAATTCAGCGAACCGCTAACAACTAGAGAAATGTGACCCGTCAGGCAAAAAGGGACCATCTCGGTTGGGCGTAAAGTGTCGACCCTAGTCAGACAGCGCGGATTGCGCAGACTGACAAGGGTCGAAACTTTACGCACTTCACCAATTTTCTTAAACTTTTCGCTGTTCACTACTTTTCTGAATCTAGAATAATCAATCTACCTTCCAGTGAAAGAATTTTTGAAATGCGACCTCTAGTTGATCTTTGCTGGACCCAATCTCTTTTTCAAATATTTATTGTAAAGGGTTCCCAGATGGCCCCTTTTCGCGTGACGGGTCATAAACAGAATCATCATTGAAAATTTCCTTACACCTCAACTGGATAAGTTTGGTTCACCCGACTGAGTTTCTAAACCTACGTATTACATATAAAATCTAAAAGTGTTAAAAGTCTTATTTTAAGTCAAATGTAATAATAGAATGGGACAAATATTTTGATAAATATATCTGATATTTCAAAATTATATTTCAAGCTTACACTTCAGTTTTTTCAAAGTTTAACAGAATATACAGATTCTGTACGTAGGTGTTACGAGTCTGTGGCTCATAAAACTAACTGATGAGTCCATAGAACCCTCTTGACATCAATCTCAGAAAGGAATTGAAGATTTTTTAAAGAGTTTCCATTTCTTTTCGGAAATTGATCTCCCAAGTTACATAGTGCTTATACAGTAATCAGGTAACGGGTATTGATTCAGACCCGGTCAGAACCTCTACCATGACGGTACCTGGGTACTCGAGTACTCGTCCAAGCTCTTCCTGCAAGTAGGTGAGACTGATTACATAGAGGATAATCGTTTGTTTCAGTGTAAGATCGATTTATATTTCATTGAGTGGACAACAAAAGCCACGAGTGAAAATAAAGCTTTCGTTGTTCACGAAATGAAATATTAATCGATCTTACACGAAAAACAAACGATTATTCTATTTCTTTAGTACAAAAATGAGACAAAATGTGAAATTTCTTAAACATATTTCCGTTAAGCGCGTTATTTTGCGCGTGATTGCTATGCAACGTTCATTGTGACGTCACTTATTTCGCCCCGCATAGATGACGTCAGATAGGATGAAAGGCACAAAAGCAGGGTATAAGTTTTTGATAATCTCACTGCTTTTGTGGTGAGATTATCAAATGATAATCTACCGTTATTTCTCGATAAACCACCGCAAAGCATTAAAGAAAAATCCTACCTGCCTGATCGGTCTCAATTGTCATGGAATCCTTTTTCCCGAAACATCTAGTGTACGGTGTAATATAAACTGTATAGTTTCTATAAGGGTGTAGACCGCCAATAATGTGATTGTATTTATTTGTTGTGTTGAATTTCATTTCGACAGGAGGTAAGTCGTCTCCACATGTTTGTTTGATTTCGGATACTTGGTCCTTCAATGATAATAAAAACATAAATATACACGAACATTAAAGCAATCGAAAACTAAACTAGTGAAAAAACGCCGCCAGAATTTGATATTAGATGCCTTCTAAGTTTTTAGCACAGTCGGACGAACAACGGACAGAAGGTAATGACAAAGGCTCGTTGGCCCCCGATTGGAGCAAAGTATTTATTTAAAAGAAGTAGACTTAAAAATCGAGTAGAGTTCAATAAGAGATAAGATAATTATTCAATTTTAGGGTTGGTCAATAATTAGCCGACAGATTATCTTTGTCTCCATTTAGAAACAAGTTACAAACAAGAGGACCAAAGTGGCCCTTAATCGCTCATCTGAGTTATCTGTCTTCTATGTAATCAAAACAGTATATTTTGTCGAAGATCTAATTAAGACAATGAATTCGACCAGTTAACAGACTGACTGAGCCACAAATATGACCTCTTGAGTGCCTAAAAAGTATTTCTAATGGGTAGCCTAGTTTTTGATCCCCATTTGACCCGATTTTAAACTTGACCGAGTTTCTTAAAGACAGCCAAACTGACTAGTCTTCAGGTTGATTGGGCAACAAAATAAGGTTTCTAGAGTGTCTACGAGGTTAACTAAAATTTGATCTCATGGCCTAATGTTTGGCCATTTTGGACACAGTTTGTGCCAGAATTCACGATAACAATTCATTTGACTTATTTCAGATTATTTGAGAGAGCAATGTGGCCTTTATAGTGTCTACATAGTTTTTTTTCTAAGATTAGACCTAGTTCATCAAACTTGACCCAATTTCAAACAATCAATCTGACCAATTTTCAGGTTAATTGAGCAAGCATTATTGGTTCCTATTCTTAACAGAAACTATCTTTTATTGGCAAAATCTTATTATGGAAGTATCCAGCAAACCGGATCAATACTGAGGACTTTTTTAAGGATAATGAGGATATTAAATCAACTTTCCATAGGCCCCCCCCCCCCTTTCCCGAGATACCTTTCCTACCTGACTCAATTTCAATAGGAATGATAGATTTTTGTAAAACTTTTATGACCCCATAGGAGAAGGACAATGGAATGAACAAAGTGCTTTAACTCGAAAATAAGACGACTAGAGTAACGGTTCTTCGGCAATGCTCTTTTACTCAATGAGATCTATCCATTTGCAAATTTCAATGATTCTTTCTTGCACACTTCTTGAAATATATTTCGTACAAAAATCGAATAATAGATTTAATAAAGGGTAATAACAAAAAAAGTGTGATGATAACAGTTATGGTTTTTTGTGAAATACACTTCTTCTCAATGAGACCTATCCGCCTGTAAAGTTTCGTGGTTCTTGCTTTCATACTCCTTGAGATATGTTTCGTACAAAAATCGAGTTATTAATTTAATTAAGGGCAATAACTCAATAACATATGACGATTAGAGTAATGGATTTTGTGAACTGCACTTCTCCTAAATGGGATCTATCCACCCATGAAGTTTAATATTTCTAGTTTGCATAATTTTTTAGATATGATCGGGAAAAAATGGTCCACAGACGGACAATCGACCGATCGATCGACAAGTGCGAAGCAAAATACCCCTCTTCTTCGAAAGGGGCATTACAATCCTTATGTTGGTACAACCATTCTGTGAAAGCAAATCGAATGATTACGTTAACGTCATTTGACGTCGTTTCTAAGTAAAATTGTTAAAATCATCCTGAAGTACGTCGTGAAACCAGTACTTATGTATGAAACGGTTTGAATATAGTCCCGTTTGAATTAAATATTTAAATACTTACGCTTCCTTCACAAGCACCGTTTGACATATTCGTACAGTTATCACACGTGTACACCGTTCTAGTGAAAGTACAATTATTTTTTACATCTATAACGTCGATGGTGTACGTTCTAACAACTCCGTTCGGGTTCAATGGAGGATTCCATGAAACATTTAAACTCCGGGCCGATGTTTCAACCTTCATTTGTTCGATCTTTTCTGGGGCTATACAGATAAAATGATAAATAGATTCAACTACATTTATTTAAAATTTCTTCAAAATTATTGTTTGTTTTGATATCGTATACGATTGGTTGTCATTTTGTATAAATTATGTACCATTTGAAAGCAACATCAAAAAGAAACAAAACGATACTACGAATTAATTAGCCAACTCTATTATATTGTGTAAAACATACTGTTTTAAAATAAAAGAATCTATCATCATTTCTTATTATTTTTATTGTTTAATTCGATAGAGTTGATCTTGTTATCGGTCATGTAAATTTTGTTGTATGGCTTTGTACTTGTTTGTACATGTCGATAAATAAAACTTGAATGAATGAATGAATGAATGAACGAATGATTAAAAAATATCATTACTATTATCATCAACATTATTGTTGTCACTTTTGTTAAAAACAGCGAATATTGACGGCTTGAATGATTTTTTTTTTTTTTTTTTTTTTTTTTTTTGTTTTTTAAGGAAATGAATAAAAGTGATTCGCAAATTTTGAATGAAATTGAAGTGGGAAATATATGAATTATCGATAATTGAGTTCGATATGGAAGAAATAAGCGATATCTTTTTACTACTCTTTAATAGAAATCTATATACTCTTCTATAAATAGAATTATGGGTCTTTACGGACCAATCAAACACTCCATATTTAACTCCACAAATAAAAAATGGATTGAAATGATCGATTTGAATGATTTTGTGAAGCATTTCTCAAACTTTTCGCGTATTTCAAACGATTTTTTGAAAGTTCTGAGTGAATATTTGGAGTAAACGAATGGAGCGCTAAATGAGTTTTAATAGTTTTAATTGGATCAATTTCATTTTGTTTTAAGCCGTACCTTTTTCATTTGTGCTCCAATTTATTTGTTGTTGAGTTTCCTCTCCTCGTTGTTTACCAACGTGTGTTGTAATACTAACATTGCAGAATGTGCCGGGGTCAAGTCCAGAAACTGACGACTGCGTTTCTTTGGTAAAATTTACATAAGTTGGCTTCATGCTGGCGTTTTGGTTAGGACTCGTACATTCAAACTTTATTTCATATTTATCAACGCTACCACTTGGCTTTGTCCACTTTAAAGCCAATGTATCACTCGATGTATTTTCTGCAGCTTCTTGGATAGAGTCTCTTTCTACTGGGTTTGGTTCTAAAGTGTTATACGTGTAAGAGAAGTAAAGACTACATTTACAAAAATACCTGAGAACTGTTATCTTGAATTATAATAAAATTTCATTAATCGTAACCTAATTTTGGCTATAACCTAGAAGGAAACTTTAAAGAGAAGAAAATCGGATTAATCATAACAATGATTGAGCCGAAATTGTTCCATCTATGGAAAGTATGCTAAATACGGGGATTTTCTATAATTGACCTAGTTACCTACATATACTCTTTAATCTGAACTTTTTGTGAAACATAACATGGAAAGCATTTAGATAAACATGCTGACAAAATTTGAAAATAATTGAGCCCAAATTGTGACCTTTTGAGAGCATCTTGCACTACAGTCTGGCCTAGAGACTTACCCTTTTTGAACTGGCTTGACATATTTCTGATAATGACCCAAATAACATCTAATACTCTGACAAATTTAGCCATTATTTTGATCTCTTTGGCAAAATAAGATTTTACCTTTTCACTTTTGATCCCGATCTAAGCGTAGCCCAATGATTATTATTGTGTAGTATGATAATTTTGGTCCAGCAGTTTCAGAGGAGAAGATTTTACCGATTTTTCGAAGGATCAGACAGACGCACTGACGAAGGACTTAAGTGGGCCTTAAATAACCGTCATGCAATTAGATGATCGGCTGTTATAGAGAGAATTTGCGTGATAATGTTTGCCATTGAACTACAGGCTATCATGCTCATGCGACCACGTCTATCAAGCGACCATTCTTAATGAGCGAACATTTTTAAATTCCCCTACTTGATATCAAAATAAGTTTAAAAAGTAGAACTTATTGGTCCTATAATATTGTAAAAGAATCCTATGTAGTTAAAATGCATTTTAATCGTCTGATCAAGTATTATTTAAGAATGTTGCATTAGCATACATATTCAATCTAAATACGTTTTTTATTCGAAAACAAAATCTGTACTAAGCGACCATTCTCTTTTTTACGACCGCTTTTTTGTGGTCCCATAAGCGGTCGCTTAATACACATTTTACTGTATACTAATCAGATTTTAACTAATTTATTTGATCAAAATTATCGTCTTAAAAAATAATATAGCAATGGCATAAGCGTTTGCACCTTATAAACCGCAAGCGGGGTTTTGTTTATTCTAAGCAAGTGCCATCTAGGGGCATATAAAAACGGGCATGAAAAAGTAACTAAAGTTTGAGAACAATCAGTTGGGCCTGTCTCGCTCTACTGGCTTTAGCATCTTTAGAATTCCATTTTAAAAAAAAGCTTACTTTGAAGTCTATTTAGAACTATCGCGGTCTGGTCCACATTGCACCAAAATCACCATTAATCTGCATACCCTTTACCAATCTTAATACCAACATTCATAGGTGATTGCAATAAGTGGACAACTCTAAACACATTTTCAGGAGTTATTTAAGTAAATTGTCATTCATGGACCATTATTCCAAGAATCAATGAAATTAGTCCAATTTGCAAGGAGTTTTTTTTAAGATTTCAAAGTGCAAAAAAGCTTTGTCCTGCCGCGCTCTCATTTTTTGGCAAATCACAAATTCGAGACCAATTTAAGTGAATGTCCACCTTATGAAAATAAACGCAAAGATTCGTGAAAATCGTCCAGAAAGAGTGGGATGGAAATATTTTAAAATTGAAAATAGGCCTTGCCCGGACAAGCTCCAAAATTTTAGGTGCGAAACTTCATAAGCAGATTCACACCATGGATACATTTCGAGTCAATACATGCAAAAGTGTAGAAGAAATGCTCCGAACAACAATAGTTTAATGAAAATTACATGATCAAGGTGAGATAATTTAGCAACAAATGAGAGTAGGGGCTCAGAATTACAGTTACACAACTTCATATGCAGATACACCTTTTGTGTAAATTTCAAAGCTATAATAGTTTCTGAGGAGATAAGAAACAAAATATGACACAGACGGATGGACAGACGGACAACAGTGTACCCCCCATAACTTCGTTGTGGGGGTATAATAAGCCCCTGACTGTCACTTTCAATTTAAGGGGGTCAATCAAAACTTTTATTACAATTTAAGGAAACGGTCATTCAAAGAAAAATACATACGAAGTTTCATCGAAATAGACCCAATGGTTAGGGTGGAGAAGATTTTTAAAGATTATAAAGTTAAAATAACCCTAGAATTGACATGCCCATTTGTGGGGGCCAATCAAAACTTCATTAATAGTTTAGGTAATTGGTTATCCGAGGAAAACCCCTGCCAAGTTCCATTGAAATTAGTCGAAAGGAGAAGATTTTTAAAGATTTTGAAGTGAAAATAAAGTCAAGATGAGCCCCGCCGTTTCAAAACCCACATTTTGCGGTTTATAAAAACCTGTATTTAAGGTCACCTAAAGAACATTCATGTCAAGTTTCATTAAAATCAGGTCAATGTTTTAGTAGGAGAAGATTTCTAAAGAATTTAAAGTGAAATTTAGCACAAACATTCAACGCCCACATTATAATAAATATTCCTTTAAGATTTTAAGAAGAGTGTCATCCAAGGAATATTTCTACCAAGTTTGATTAAAATCCGCCCCTTAGTGTAGGAGGAGAATATTTTTCAGATTTTCAAGTGATAATAAAGAGAAAATAACCCCGTCCCACCACGCCCACATTTTTGGGCCAATCAAGCTTTCTTTAACAAGTAAGGTAAAGGGTTACCCAAGATACATGCATGCCAATTTAATTGGTCAATAGATTTTGGGGGACAAGATGTTTAAAGAATTTAATTTGAAAACAAGCCCCACCCTGCCACGTCTTTATGTGGGGGTCAATCAAAATTTCCTTAACAACTTTAAGAAAGGGTCACACAAGGAATATTTCTACCAAATTTGGAGGAGAAGATGTTTAAATACAAAGTTAATACCCGAAAGGACGCGTGGCGTACATACACATGCGCGACGGACACATCGCCATGGAAATAGCTCTCTGACCTTCGACCAGTAGAGCCTAAACATGACTGTACAATGTCTGTCTATAACATAGAACTACGTGTGATCAAGAGAAAAATATTGGCCAAATATTCCGCCCACGGGTCCATTGCTACCTTAAATGAGTATATTGATCACTCTTTAACATTATAAGCCCACGTTCGTAAAAATCGATTGTCGAAGTGGTGTTTAAAACAATAAACTTACTTGTATATGATGCAATCGTAAGGTTGCTTTCACCAACTATGTTGTGGGGTTCTTTATTAATGACAGAATATATTTCTACGGTATAAAATGTTCCAGCCGTTAAATCATTTATTGTGTGGTGTTGAACATACACAATATTTTCGTCTTTACCATTCAACTTAAATTTATAGCCATCCCACTTGTCATGCATCGTAAAACTGAGACTATTCATGGTAACTGATGTTAAAGTCACGTTTGGCGCTGGTGGTCCTGGGAATAGAAATAGTACACTTTCGATCAAGTGGCGAAAATTATTCTATCAGATGGTAAAACGATATGAATTCATTAAAGCATTCACACAAACAAATAATTTTCATACGCTTCTTTTATGTTGCAATATTTCATTTAAGAGATGAAGTGAGTATTTGTTGATTTCGAGGAGGTATGAAACCATGAACCTAATCACACTGTATCAAAGTGAATAGATTTTAATTGCAAACCAACATGAAATCAACAGAAAAGTCTCTTCATATCTTATAATTTAATTTCTTGAAGCAGAAATGTAGAGATTTACCCTCAAATACATATAATGTTTATGGGACTACTTTTCGCGTGAGCTTACAAAATAGCTGCGTAATCAAAATTGTTTTCATTGGGTTATGAAACCAATTTTTTAGCCAATCAGAATGCACAAATCTTGTGAACACAGCTGGGTTAAAAATTGTTTTAATTCAGCGTTTTTTGTTTCGTTTTTTTAAGAGAAGCCAATAAATGCAGGTACCCAAACATGTATTACATCTCTGTTAGTCTTACAGAGCTATAGTTTTTTAAATGCGAGACTAAAATGAATTGTAGATATTGTCAAATTATGTCATCATATAATATCAGGTGATGACTGTTTGCCAAGTCAGTACCGTGCCGGCCTCCAATCCTGGGGTAGAGGTTGCGAGTTCGCTCCAAGGCTCGACCAACTTTCTTGCCATTGCGAGTCTTTGCAAAAGGCGTCATTTGTCTCCCCCAAAATTTAGGAATGCTTCGCCTGGGAGTGGTGCCTCGTTTAAAAAGAAATTGTTGTACTGGTTAGAGAAATGAAAGAAGGTCATGGATATATGCACCAGTCACCACAATACGAACGCAATACTTTTTGAAGTGGCGTTAAGTCCCATACAAAGTATCGCAAATAATCAAGCAGTACGTATTGACATTGTTATGCATGTATGAATGTAATATGTATAATGGTTTTTCCTGCGTCTGTTTATAGAATAAGGCAAGGAAATTTTCGATCCCTTGACACTGTTAGGTAGACATGTATGTAGAATACTTTAGATCTTTCTTGAAAGAACTTTTAGAAAGTGATTCAAACTCTAGAATCTTCTAATGTTCTATGCTATTCTAGATTGTTCTATGGTATTATATAATGGGATTCATACAGCATTCTTGGTTCACTTGGTTTAGACCTATGTTGTCATTTAGTAGTACTGTGTTAAACTAAAGGGGGATTTCTCGTTATCTTAAAATTGTGTTTAAAAGTGAGTTTAATTTTAAATTCGGATATTTTTGGACTTATTATTTGAGGACCAGGAACTTAATTCAATTGGAACTGAAATGAAAAACTTTAGGATTAAACATTCAAGGTATTGTCATTTGTTTTTGTATTAATTTCATATTGTCGATAATTCTGGTATTATTGTCAATAAATATTGTTAATTGTAAAGTTTGTTGCTTGCTTCTTTATTCTTGTTACATTTGCGCGTAACAACATATGGAACATTATGAATCTTCTTCTGAAATATTATGAAATACTTACTGTAATAACCTTTTGATTTGATGGCGACAAGAAGGACCTTAAGCAAACGTATTCGGTAAAGCTTATCTTCAGGTAATTCGATTGAATTAGAACTTTGGAATAACATACTTGTAAATGTCGCATTTGTAAAATATTCATAGCTTTGAACATGTCTCCAATATGAATAGATATTCGCCTCATAGAGTGTACCCGGTGTTAAGTTAAGAAACGTGACATCATTGCCTTCGGAGTCGTGAGAAACATTGCGAGATTCGTTGTTTAATTTTATGATGTAATAATCTACGTTTCCCTCGGTAACTGGTTCCCATTGAATCTCCAATGAATTCTCGTGCAACTTATCGTCAGGGAAACTTGCACTTTTAGGTGGCGCCGGACCTGTAAACATAAATTGTGATAATTAAGAGATCACCCGATAAGTTCGTAAAGAGTTGACCCTAGTCAGCCTACGTGCACTGCAAAGGCTTACTAGGAACGACAGTTTTCTCACAAGGCTGCTTTTCTGAATCTAGGATGCACATTCTACCTTCTTATTAAATAATTTTCAAAATATGTCATTTGATTGACCTTCAATTGAATAATGTTTAATATAATAATATACGATTTTCATAAGAGATTGGTGCAAAATTAATGTTTTCTAAACAATCCTAAACGCCAACAAAAAAAACTAATGCATGCAGTCATAAACATGTACAAAACAAATATGTTGCTAATGATGATTGCTCTTTAGCTTATGAATACATTTTCAGTGCATAAACACTGTTCTCATTCTTTCATTTTACACTGAATGTTGAGAGACCGACTTTTAATCTTTTTATCAAAATAATATAGACTTGAAAACAAATCGAAAGGTCGATAATTTACGAAATAGAAATCTAATTTTTCAAAATCTATTAATCTAAACATACATTGCTGCATTAATTATTTTGTTCCTACACAGTACAAACATGTCTGTGAATTGAAGTAATTCGTTCTATCCGACTTACTGTCAGTAGATGGATAATGCCAATTTGACAAGCAAAAAGCTTTAAACATTGTTTGGATGCAAGGTATTTGCTAATTAAACGCATTCGACAGTTATCTAATCGAACTAGCCGCTTATTATTGGGCTAGGTATTCAGACATCAGACATCAACAAAGCTAGTTTTGTAATAAAGTATATTATGTAGGTATCATCTGACTGACCGATACTGCACTACTGCACTACGGCTATGTACCTATTCAGAAAGAGTATACATAATCAAGGGTAGATCATAGCACAATGAGCTGTTTTCTTTGTTAACTTTTACTACTTTTTTATATATTTCAAATATATTTTCTAGGATTCAAATTTTGAACTTCTTCAATTTCAAAGACAGATATTGAAGTTTACGAGGTAATTTGTAAAAAGGCATTTTCCATGACACATCATCATAATGCCAAATACAAAGAATGCTGAAACAGGTATATCTGAAGACCCTTCCTGTCAAAAATTATTCATTTTAAATAATTATGTCCAGATGAGTAACTTATTTCATATTCCACTGCATGGGACCATTTTTTGATACTAGAGTGCCAGGAGGGCCATGGTGAGAGTCATGTCAGAATTCAATGAAGAGATCTGAAAGAGGATGGCCCAATTATCATTTATGTACAGTTTGGTTAGATACTTAACAGAAGTTTCAGAGAAGAGGATTATTTTTTATTTAATCTTACAGGACCATTTTTTAATTACTCGACAACTTGTAGAGCCCATTTAATTAGCACAATGAAAATCAAACGACAAAATCTTAAAGGGCATCCATAAGGCTTCATTCCTGTGAAGTTTGGTTTAATTCTGAACAAAAGTTTCAAATGAGAGGATTATTTAATACTTCATTTTATGGGACCATTTTTCATTGACGCAACAGACCGTGGAACCCAGCTCATCAGCCGATCAAAATTTTATGACCAAATTTGAGCATGTTCTAACCAGCATTCCAATGAAGTTTGAATGAATGCTTATAAGTAGTTTTTGAGAAGACATTTTTTATAAACATTTCATCTAATGGGACCATTAATCAGTGGCGCGACAGCCCAAAGAAGCCCAAACCATCAGTCGATCAAAATTTTACAAACAAATCTGAGAAAGCATGTACTCAGCATCTTTTCAATGAAGTTTAGCTGAATTATGAACAGTAGCTTCAGAGATGACGATTTTCTTATTTCATCTAATGGGACCATTTTTCAGTGACGTCAAAGTCTCTAGAGCGTATTTTTTCAGCCCAATCAGAGTTTTACGAACAAATCTGAGAATGTCCTAAACATCATTCCTGTGAAGTTGTTTGAATTCTGAACAGTAGTTTCAGAGAATATTTTTAATATTTCATCTTATGGGACCAGTTTTCGGTGACGCGAAAGCCTTTAGAGACCATGTCGTCAGCCCGATCAGAATTTTGCGAAAAATCTGATAAAGCATTTCCAAAGGATAATTCCCATGAAGCTTGGCTGAATTCTGTACATTAGTTTAAGAGAGGATGATTAAAGAAAACCGTCATGGACGGACAGACGCACGCACGTAGTCACGACGGACACCAGGCTACGACAATAGCCCCACTGAACTTTGTCCAGTGGAGCTAAAATGGTAAATTGGAGAAGGATTATATTAGCTCATAGCTTTGGTTCTTATCCGTTAAATAAACATTTGTTATTATACATATGAGACCCGCCATGCGAAAACGGACCATCTGGGTAGTGCCTAATAAGTAGACCCAAATGTGAAGACCCAAGTTAGAATGCACTGACTGACTAGGGTCGAAACTTTTCATAGTTTTCCAATTTTCTGAATAAAGAATAATAAGTCTACCTTCCCGTGAAAGAATTTTGAAATACAACCTCTAGTTAGCCTGTGTAAGAACATGTCCCTTTTTCAATTGTTTATTTTACGGAGTTTCCAGTCCATTTTTGTATGACTGGTCACACATATATAAGTACATATACATTAAATTAACATTTATTTGAATAAAATATTTTTAAACCTAAAAGAGCCTCAAAATGCATTCGCCTAAATAAGAATTTAGTTCTCAAACTCACATGTAAAATTCTCAAAAGAAACGTTATGTGAACTTAATGTTGTAGTGTTGACAGCAGTAAACACAGTAAATGTGAAATTCTCTCCAGGAGATAAATCATTTATTTCGATTGTTCCATTGCCTCTGTCATAACCTGTACCATTTACAATATACTCGTCGAACGTTTTATTTTCATCATTTGGAAATGTAACTATTATTGAGACGTTGGTTCTTTCTGAAGTTTCCGGCTGGCTCGGACCAACAGGTTCTGTAACAATAAATTTCATTTTTACGTGTACAACAAAAACAATTCATTTGTACAATTAATAAATACTAGAAAGCATTGTGTATAAAATTTTCAATAATTAACTGATCGCATTTGTCAATCAATTATCGTTAAAATCGTTATGTTTTCTGAGGACAACAAAATTTATTATGAAATGGCTGTTGATCTCCGCCATTTTCCGCAAATTTATTTCAACCATTTTGCCTGAATAGGTGACCTTTAAACACGCCCTTTTATAGATATATATAAAACGATTATGACGCCCCTTACTATATGTTTTTAAGACAAATAGCTCAGATATCTAAAGGATTTTGCATGGCACCACAGCGTTCCATAACAAATATGCCAGTTGAACTCAAATGACCTCAGACATCTTGGGCAATAAAAGTAGTTTTCTTCAAAATTTAATCGATGACATAAGAAAATATTAATCATATCTTTTCCCTGAAATGTGTCAATGTAATTTTTCAAAGTTTGCAGCCCATTGAGATATGCGGGCAAATAAAACCAGAGTCCCAACAGGGCCTGTAACGCTCCACCGACTTTTACATCTCCAGGTTTGAAAAAGAGATATTCAAAATTCAATCAAATGACTGAAGGTCGTTCAAGTCTCAGAGGCAAGTCAGACAATTCGGATTTATCATTGGCCAATTTGGTTTTGAAAAAAAAAATGTTTTTTAAGAAAAATGAAAATAGGCATTGCCCTACCTCACATATTTAGGGTCGATCAAACAGTTTGAAAAGAGGGCATCAATGAAATATCTTGAAATCGACAAATTGCTTTTGAAGAAGAATTTCAAACACTTAAAATTGAAAAAAAGAAAAGCCCATTCCTGCCACACAAATAGATAGGGATCAATCTAATATCTTAAACAATTGAAGGGTCAACCAAGGAACATATATATATATACATTTACATTGACATTGGCAAAGTGGTTTTGGAGGTTGCCAAAAACACCCTTTGGTTAAGGAGAAAAGATGTTTAAAGAAAAAAGTTAACGCACGCTGGGACTGACGGAAGCACCTACGGACACAGGACGGACACATCGCCATAACAAAAGCTCATTGGCATCCGGCCTGTGGAGCCAAAACCATGAAAACGAGCTTAATATTTTTTTCTACACATTGTTAATCTCCAATACATGTGAACAAGAAAGAAAACGTTCGACGGAAAAAATGACACCGCGCTTCCATTGCTACATTAAAAATATATTTAAAAGTATAAACATACTTGTAAAAACTGATTTTTTAGCAGAACTCTCACTCTCGGTTCCATTGATGACAGTAAACAGTTCAAATGTATATAGGGTTCCCGCTTCAAGATTTGTTATGTGAAGAAAAGAAACATCTTTTTCGATACGAGTGCTATTTATAACGTCTGTTCCTATTTCTCTGAATTGTAGAATGAAATAATCGAAAGGACTGGAGTCATCCAAGGTCCAATTTAGGTCCAAAGTATGTTCAAATACGTTGAATGCTTCAAGACTGTTGGGTGGATTTGGTCCTACAAAAAGTGGGGAAAAAATAATACAATGTTGAACATTTTCTTTTGTATTATATACTGTCACCGAATAAAGTGAAATTTAAAATAAAAAAGCATAGTCAATGAAATTTCCGAAAAGTTAAATTCATACAATGAAAATATTTGTCAAACAAAATTCAATGAAGCTGAACATGACAAGTGAGAGTTAATTCATGTGATAGAATAGTACACACGGGCCTAGGACACTTTAATTGTCCTTGGTACAAATAAGGATTATAGGAATTATAATCATAAAGAGGATTGAAACAAGATGGTGTTACGATATCCCCCTTTTTTTATATGCATTGCTTCAAAAATACAGTGCTTGGCACCTGTGTAAGGGCATCCCTTCTTTGGCTCAGTGGTTGACGCATTTAACTTGTAACCAACCATTCCGATTTTACCTGTGGGTGCGACTCCTGACCGCGTTGGTAATTTTCAGCTATTTTATGACTAACACACACCATTTTTAGAATGAAAACAACTTTCGGCCTTATAATCACCCAAATTAAACAAGGTTGAAGGATAATTGCATCTTAAATGGGGTTTAAGGCCGTGTAATATTTCTGTCATATTGCGGTGGATCGAGCACCTACACAAAATACTCCTGGAATTTTTCGCACTAGTATTAACATTAGATCTTTTCTGGGCCCCAGATATAATCCCACAAAGCCTTTCAATTTTCGACCCACAAGTTGTATAAACATTGTCGGAAAGGATGTGTTTCGCCATTGGGAATCGAATTGCGCCAAGACGGCGAACGATTATTTGAAGACCTCATTACACTAGTGACACCAACAAATGACTATAAAAGGCATTTGCGTGCTGGACAGTGACGGGGAATCAATTCGTAAAGGGGCATCATTTGCAAAAAATGCATCGAGTTTTACCACCCTTGATAGTATAGACCTTCCTTTTCATGGTAGATATGCATTTCAAGTATAAAGTGAATACCTTAAATACCAGAAAGATTACAAACTTTAAAGTTTTTGCTCGACAACGACGGCGACGGCCATGGCGGAAGGCAACAGCAATATCTCGGGTTTTCTTGAGCTCAATAACATACTTTTAAAGAGTCTGCTAGTTATATACTCACTAGTATATGCTGTTATTGTAATCCATTTTTCACTGAGCAATTGATTTTTATTGTTGTCTATTAAATAGCTGTATACGTTCACAAAGTATAATGTTCCTGCTTCTAAATTACTGATAGTCGCTGCACTATTCACAATTTTAATATTGTCATTGGAACTAGATAAATTTGTAACATTCACTTTAAAACCGTCAGTTTTCGAGTCATTTGATTTAAATATGTTCAAGGAAATCAAATTCTGGTATACACTTTTCACTATCCGTGTTGGTGGCTTTGGTCCTGCAATTCAATAAATAGACATTCCGTTAATAACTATACTCTATTTTCGCTTCTCCATTTAACGAATAAGTTCTTATTAGAATATTGTAGATTTTCCGTTCATGCACAATGCTTCTGTGACACACACAACATTTTAGGCACCAGTATATCTTGACATTTCGATACACCTTACACGCCTACTAATATAGCTTTTTACTTTTACGGAACTTCCAACTACCTCAGAAAATTTTGTCAAAACTCTTTGTATCATATTATAAAGGGTAGATACGACAATTCTTGGCTAAAAGAATGTCTTGGAGAGAGCCCTCATGTCTAGAAGCATACGTCTTTTCGATAAAGGTTTTGATCGTGACCCTTGTGATATGCATGTGATTATTCTATGTTTCGTAAAAACGATAAGCGCTATGGCCAGTTCTCCAAATCTGAATAATGTTTTCAAGCTTCTTCATTTATGGGCGGTATTTAAAATGCTTGAGGCAATTGACACAACACCTTTCGTAGAAGGTAGAGAAATTCCGATAATTATCTCACGCCGTTGATAAGATAAACATATCAATTATCGTATGACAATTCAATTCCTGATTTCATTTAGATGTTGTTATTTTTTTCTTTAAATCTAGGAACGAATTGAAAACATATCGATTGTTTTCTAAATTCCAAAAGTAGAT
Organism: Fragum whitleyi; assembly: GCA_948146395.1. Classification (NCBI taxonomy): domain Eukaryota; kingdom Metazoa; phylum Mollusca; class Bivalvia; order Cardiida; family Cardiidae; genus Fragum; species Fragum whitleyi. The sequence goes on from OX411546.1 coordinate 71,201,835, forward strand.
GACAATGCATCGCAAATCTTTAATTCGCGTCTTAGAGATTGAAGGATTTCCGTAACTCTAATTGATGCTATTATTTAATATCAGCCTCTGTCGGGATGCCGTCATAGTGAAAAAAAAGGATTATGATGAGATTCCGTCGAAATAAATGTTGACGCTTCGCCACCAGACCCCGACATTATACACTTTTTTTCTCGTGCATATTTTGTTTCAAATAAGAATTTAAATGAATATTTTCATATTGAGATGTTTTTTTATTGTTTATCCATAACATGTTATTTATATTATCTTTTATGTTCATTCATTGATAATAGTAGTACAACATAATTGCAGATTCATTCTCAAGATGAAATTTAAGAAAATTCTCAGTCGAGAATGAGTCTGGGCCCAAACTATATACTTAAATTTATAGCCCAACTAAATTGAATGCTTAAGTCTAACGACAAGGCATAGTTTAAAAAAAATAGGAATGTCCCTATATCGCTCACCTGAATATGCGATCTCCAATGACAAGCCTTGAAATGCAAAGAAAATCATTAGGAATCTTTCTAATGACCATCCAAACATCTAAAGCACATATGAGAAAGAAACTTGAGACCTCCTTTTCCCATGGCATAATTCTGATTGCCACCAAAATCATCAGGGTCCTTCCTAATGACTTGACAAATACCCTGAACACATTACAGAAAGATTGAGCCTAATTTGTAACATCTAAAGTACAGTAAAATCTCAGTCGTTCGCACGCCGGTGGTTCGTAGGCATGTGTTGGTTCGTATACATTCTTTGGTCCCGATTTTCTTCCATCTTAATCTTTGTAAGAAGGCTCCGAGTGAATCGCACGTCGGTGGTTCGTAGTTCGTAGCCCGTGTCAAGTCCAGAGAGTATCCAAATAACACTAATTTATATGTTTAATCCGTAGGGTGAATTGTGCGATCAATAGATGTCCTAGGTGTAACATTAGACATATACCTTGATTTTCACACCTGTTGATTGGTATTCAACGAAGTTATTGTTTTGCGTCAATATTTACAGGCATATTATTTGATTTGTAATTTTTGACGGGTTTAATCGAATAAAGTATCAATTATTGTATTTCATCTGGCTTTCTCATACCGATCATGTATAAATGAATGTGCAAATCTTCGTAGACTTTATTGTTAACATGTCTTCCACACAGATTTATCATAATGCCGAGATTTCATTGTTTACTGAATGAGTACTCAAAGTGATTTGATTCAAAGGGAAAACACTCTGATGTAGTAAATAATTGGCATATAAATAATTGCTGAAGTTACTTTATTTAAGATTTAAATATGGACGAAACGAAAGATTATCATTGTTCAAGTGAGATTTGTTGAGTCCTAACTCTCTACAAAAGGGTCTCGTTAGAACTTGATTAAAAATATATTCCATAGAACCTTAGAATAAAGCCACAAATATAGGGCACCTTAAAACCATGTCCGATCTGAGTCATCAAAAAACTACCGACCACTTGACATTGGTTGGTTCGTACTACGTTTAGTTCGTATAAATTGTCCCGGTCCCTTGAGATACGAACTACCGAGATTTTACTGTAGTAAGAAGAAAATAGTCTGTAAGGTACCCTTCACCTTGCCATGAATTGGATTTAAACAAATATCCAAAGGGATCTTCCTTAAGTCTAGACAAACATCTTGAGCAAATTTGAGCAAGATTGAGCCAAAGTTGACATCTACAGCATAAATAAGATTTGATCCTTTTTCAGACACTAATGTTGACCCAATTTTGACCCCGATTTACAATATTTGAAGTATTCTGAAAAAGCATGACTCATTTACCATTTCTGTGACGTTTGGTCGTATTCTGTCCAGTATTTTCAAAGAAGAATATTATTTAAGTCTTTAAAGTATTTTGAAGAAAACATGATCCAAGGATAATTTCTGTGAAGTTTGATCAAAGTCAAATCAGTAGTATCATGGGACATTTTTTTCAAATGTTGGCGGACGAACGAACGGACGGACAGACAGACCGACGGGCGCTGTACATAGGCGATTATTGTTTCACTTCCCCTAAAAAATTACAGCAAAGTAGTATTGGTTTACATAGATCTTATTATCAATTAAAACTTGGAATATCTTTCTTTCACTTCCTATCAGATACCAGTTTTATATGTTAAAGCATTTTTAAGTGACATAGAGGCCCACGGTACCGGGCGTTATTTATATTGTATTATGTATAAAATTGATTTAAACTGTATTGTTATACCTGTTCCTGTAATAACAAGAAGACCATGGTGGTCCTCAATTACCTCAAATATATACCAAATATCAAAGGCCATATTTTAGAGCAAAAGTCTTTGATTTGAGGCCCCCATATTGTTGAAAAAGAAAATTGTCATTTAGGCCCCTTTTCTTGTAATATCAAATCGATTCTTCCCATTTTTTAAAAAAAAGATTCTTCCTTTTGCCAGCTATATATACTGACCAAGTTTCAAGATTTCAAAGATTGGACCATACTTGTGCCTTCTATAGTATTGATAGGAAATTTAACATTAAGACCCCTTTTCGAATGATGATTTGGATCCTTACCAATTTCAATGTTGCCTCCGGAGTGAAACAAGAAAATTGTCATTAAGGCCCCTTTCCCGTAATATGGCATGTATCCTTCATATTTTCAAATGGGTTCATCTTTGTGTCCTGACAAAAATTCGGACCAAGTTTCAAGTAGATAGGGCCAAAGTCATGGCCTCTAGAATGTAAGTAAGAAAAATGTCATATTTTCCTGTTACCGTATATGGCATGTATCCTGTCTATTTTCAATAGCGTCATCCTTGTGACATGACAAACATTCTTACCAAGTTTAAGGAAGATCGTGCCATATTAAAGGCCCCTAGAGTGTAAGCAAGAAAATTGTCATTAGGGCCCCCTTTTCGCGTTATATGGTATGTATCCTGTCTATTTTCACTAGGGTTCAACTTGTGGCCTGACAGACACTGCCCAAGTTTCATGATACTGTATCACATTTGTTACCTCAAGAATGTAAACGCTAAAATTGTTGAGGCCGGACGGCACACGACGCACAACAGACGACGTACATTCAATGGTCACACAAAGCTCTCCGTGCGCAAAGATGGATAAACGAATGAAGATTTACGAAAAGAATTACGTGTGTAGTGTGGTTCTGATTTAGGTTCACTCTTCCACCCAGGTACTTCAGCAACAATAGACACTTTGTAATTGGTTCCTCCGGTTAAATTTCCGAACGTGTAGGTCAGTAAATTGTCTTCCTCATCTGGTCTGCTAATATCAATTTTGAAAAAGTTATCGTTCAAAGATAAGCTGTACGTTTCACAGCGGGTATTAGGCCAGGTTATGTTTATGGTATTTTCACCGGTATATCCAAAAATGATCACTGAAACTGGTAACGGTTCTGAAAGAAAAAAGTAAGGCATGGTGATCCCATGTAAAACACTTTGATTTAATCCTAAGCATTTTGGATTGACATATAATGACTCCTTTTATCTGAGAATATCTTATATCTTACAAATTGTGAATTATTTTTTCGACTTCAGATAATATACTACTCAAAGATTAGGTAAGAAACCTGGGTTCCTAATTTTACACGAGTGTCGCGAGAAAATTGCTCATCAAATTTGGTAATGTATATATTAGATATCTTGTCAACACATTATGGCACCATTTTGAACACGACCACGAAATATTTTTTTTTTTAAATCAGCTCCTGTATGAAAGCGAAACAGTTTGGTGCTCAGCAAACTTTGAGTAGTATATTAATATAAAAATATATGAAAATTGTATTTAATATGAATACTACATTAATTTAATTCCCCAATTTGCTGTGAAATTTAATGGACTTGTACCGTTCCGATGAAAATATATAAAAAAGAAGTCTGTTTTCATTAGTGGTTTGGGAAATGGTCAAAAGATAGGATGAGTTCTTTCTTAAAACTTAGATTTTGCCAACCTAATGTGTATTACCAGGTGGAATATTTCATGTAACATATCTGACAGAAATGTAATAAATTACAAACATGCAGTTTTTCAAAAAATAATTTGATAAAATGATGAACAATTAGCCGAGCTTTCAGGCCGGTAACAAAATAAGGCGCTATTTTGTAATGGATCTTTGCCTAAGAGACCGCAAAACAAAGTCCTCTTTTTCAAAGGAAGTATTTTTGGGGCAAACCAAATACCTTTTAAAACAAGAGGACCATGATGGTCCTATATTGCTCACCTGAGAAAGTAAACTCATAACTGTTGTCTGCGCATGTCATATTCTCCGAAGATTGATCTGTCTTCGGGACCGTATCACTTATCCAGATTGGGATAAATATTACTACCTCGTACGCATAACTCTGTATTCTACCGCCAAAAAGTAGTAAAATGAGGAATTTCAATTAAAACTTCATTTTTGTGGAAATCAAACCTTTAAATTGCGAAAGTATATTTTTTTTTCAAAAAAAAAAGTTGTTTGCTTGAGATCTATTTATACTGTACACAGCTTCCTAATGTAGATTTTGGGGAAAACCGATAAAATTGAAGCATTTCATGGCCGCTGACATTTTAAAAGTAGTTCGACGGAATCGGCCGAGTTGTCACGAATAACACTACCTAGAATGCTTAAATCAGGTAGGTCAGTATTTGAAAAATGCCACCTATCGGAAGATAACGAACTCATAACTTGTCAACCATGTTATAAATACCAGAGATTGTCTGATGTACCTTTAGGGTGGATTTAAAAGAAACAGACTTTCATTTCCTCCTACTGCAATTTGATTTTCTTTTTAATTGCAAACAAAGTTATTGATGGATTTGAATTCTTTTAACAAGTTTAGTAGACCTTAACCTTAACAATACCCCTGCCAAGTTTAAGATATGCCTAATAGTTTTGGCGAAGATTAACCTCTGTGATTTTTGGAAATATTTTGACATTTCCAATACCATGGAAACCAGAGATTTTGATTGAATTAGATTAATTTAAAAATTTAGGTAGAGCTTCACCCAAAGAACATCCCTACCAAGTTTCAGCTTAATAAGCCCAATGGTTTAGGAAAAGGATAAGTTTTTCTAAGATTTTCAGCAATTTTCGGCCATTTTTTAGCACCCAGAGTTTTTGATAAAATTAAATTCTTTCAACCACTTTAAAAGAACTTTACCAACGGAACATCTCTGCCAAGTTTCAGTTTTATTGGCCTAGTGGTTTAGGTAGAAGATTTTTTTCTAAGATTTTCAGCCATTATGGGCCATTTTCCAACCTTTCCGTTTCCATGGAAACCAGAGTTTTTAATGAATTTAAATTCTTTTTACAACTTTTGAAGAGCTATACCCGAGAAACATCTCTGCCAAGTTTTAGCCAGATTGGCCCATAGGTTTAGGAGGAGAAGGATTTTTTCTGATATTTTCGTGATTTTCAGCCTTTCTGTTACCATGAAAACCATGAGTTATTTATAGAATTAAATTCTTTTAACAACTTTTCAAGAGCTTCACCCAAGGAACATCCCTGCCAATTTTCAGCTTGATTGGTCAAGTGGTTTAGGAGAAGATGTTTAAAGAAATTGTTGACGGACGGACGGACAGACGGACGATGGACTGACGACGGACGGTGAGTGATCACAATAGCTCACCTTGAGCACTTTGTGCTCAGGTGAGCTTATAATTTTCACGATGCTTTGGATGTTTAAGATAAAAGTATGAATAAAAGAGTTATCAAGAGTTATCTGCCCCTTATTTTTTTCAGAAGAAAAAGCAAGATAACTCTAAAGATAAAAATACTTCTTTAAATAAATTGTAATTACAAGGAAAGATTAGTTTTCAGCTCTTGTTTTTCACATGTAAACTGGAGTTTGAATTTGAAATATCTATCTATGAAAAAGATGGTTTAACGAATTATTAAATGCTTGTTTAGTTTCTAAAATATTTTACAAACAGACATATTCATCAAATGGCAACAAAATAACCATAGTCACATGATGAGAAATATTCTGATAGATTTTTATAAAAATACGTGCTTAAAGGAAGCTAGGTTAAGAAAACATCAAGGCTCTCTTTTTCATGACAAGGCATATATCTAAACCACCACAAATGTGCATTGTCATTTGAAAAGGAATATTCTTAGTAAGCCTCGAACGCATCAATTCCTATTATTAAAAGTACTGTTTTAACAAGGAAGTTCACTGAGCAAGTCAAAAAAACAATCCGCTGAAAACTGTCGACTTTAGAGTATTAACGAGGGTTTTGACTAATTTTCCTAAGACGCTGGACGAAAGGAACCATCCGTATGATAAAACAATCATTCTGCGTCAGTGTATAGACAATCGAATGAAAATTGTGAACTCTTGAGTGTTAACGAGCATTTCGGGGACAATCAAATAAAAACTGTCAATTATAGAACTTCATCAAGCAAAAGATAATTGACAGAAGGACAGACGACCATGCTGCCAAAAAGCAATAGACTATAGATTATTTTTATCGCTCCTCCAGAAATTTACAAGTTTAAAATTTATGAACAATAAATATACAAATCTTTTTGACAGAAATAATCTAAGTTATTATTTTTTTATTTTTGTTTTGTTATTAATGCTTCTGTTGTTGTTGTTTTTTTTCTGCTGTTGTTTTTGTAAACAGAATATCGTCGAAGTTTAATGTTAAAATTCCCTGGCCGAAGGCGGCACTCATACTTTCTGACTGTCGTTAACGTATGTAGGAAAGCAGCTGGACAGAGGGAAGGATGTTTTGATAGTTCAGGTGTGAGAAATACCGAGATGTAAGTGCAAGATTGTTTAAATCGCAGTTAAAATCTAAATAAATTGATTCAATTGTTCTAGAATTAGTTTTGAAATCAATATTGAAAATGACTATTCTTGGATATTTGAAAATAACTCTTTTCAACAAACGAATACGTTTTATCTAAAAAAAAAAGTCGTAGTGTAAGGTTTTATTTAAGGTTCAGTACAGAATGCCTTAAACTGAAGTCGAATGATGATCTGCTTACAAATGAGCTGTATACTAGCTTTTCAAGTAATTTAATGTTGATTGGACATTAATTTGCCGGTAAAAGGGAAGTTTCCTACAAACATGCATTTATACCACCGACGTAAAAAAATATGTGTAGAAATAAGGTATAGTAATAAGGTGTATAATCCCTGGTCATCTGAAAAAAATGAACTTTTCTATTTGTCCACAGACGGAATGACAGACAGACATACGGACACACAAAAGGACAGACTGGTTCCAGTATACCCCCGAAAACATTCGTTTTGAGGAGGGGGGGATTATAAATATAAAATTTTTGGTTCCACGTCAAAAGAAAAATATAAACTTGTCAGGGGCATTTCTTCGACATTCGTAGCTGTAGTTCAATGCAATTGCGCACAAATCTCCCAATCATGTGTATATTTGTCTAAACTTTGCTTGTCCTGAGTGCGGAAGTCCAATTCGTAATTACATTGTATAATGAGTATCAACTGCCTTATGTAATATTTCAAATTCACTAACATTAAAAGCTGGTATTGTTTTTTATTTTATTTTATATATAAATTTGAGGACGGAAATAAGGTTATGTGAAATAATTAATTTGAGAACAAAACGAAAATGTGAACAACAAAAACCGATTCTGTCAAAATCAGGCGATTATTTAAAAATTTTAAGATATAATTGTAATCCAATTAAATAAAGAATTCTGATTGGTTTAAATCGCATCACATGGGAAAATCCATTTCACTTTATTTCTGTATAAAATGTCATAGGTCTTTCTGGGAACCCCGAACCTTTAATCTGCAGGTCCTGTGTTGTAGGAACTCAAATTAACCTAGTTCCCGATCATCAACGCAACATTGCTTTTAAATCCATTATAAATTAAGATATTTTCGAAAGAATTTTCGATTACAAACATGCAGTTCTGATTCTAAGCCGACTTAACCTTAGAAAACAGCGAGTCGACGAAGACCATCAAGCAATCTTCTCAACTAAGACTGACCACGCCGTTTTCGTTTAAAAATATAGGCTAACTTGCCAGAAACAAGTTTTTTGTCATAAGGGCCTCTACGAATTTCAAAAGTTGACTTTTATTTGTGTATCATTTTTTATGATATTTTACTTCGAAAACGAGATAAAAAAAAATACACTATCTATAAATAGATTGTGTAATCTATAAGCGCAGAAAGTAGACTTGAAGCTTTAAAGTACTTTAAAGTATTTTAATAGTTTCTTCGATCTACAGGATTGCAATTATAAGGGATGAGTGTCTTTTTCACTGCGTTTATTTGGGTATAAAGTACAATTGCCTTAGCAAATGGCTTAAACGGGCGTCATTTGCCATGTGCTTGACAATTGAACTTTATACCCCATGTAAGATCGATTTTTTCTAGTATAGCCCCCCCCCCCTTGTCCTTTATAACGAGCAACAACCAGAGATATCCTTTTATCAAAGAATGAAGCCTCTATTAACCTGATATCACCTGTCTGGTAACATTTTATATCAGACAGTCTATTTTCAAAAACAATTTGCATACTCTTTCAACCGATTTTTTTTATTTTAAATGCTTTATTGTGATAAATCGCGAAAAAGGATTGCATGATAAAAAGAATAACATGTAAGTGTCTTAAAATATCAATAATTATCTGGTCTCGGCAGCGATAAAATTTTCGTGACTCGACAAAGCCTCGTCATGATAAATTCTCCCAACCTTGACCAGATAACATCGAAAGTTTATGGTACTTACATGTTATACTCTTGTCTTACATGTACAATTTTACTGGATCACACCCTAAAGGACGTCATAATGATATAATCTAACGCACGTTTTCGCGGTATTTCTATCCTCTGGGCGTCCCTAACATGGATTTTAACGCTCAAAGCTGGTTTTTATGAGGGGAAATACCTGTTACTCGATTTTGTTTAAGACAAATTTATCCAACCTGAGTCTGGAATGAAAATATTATTAATCGATCCTTGTTGTTGACAAGTATAGTTTTTGTTTTTCATGTAGAAAAAAAACGATTATTCTTTAATATATTTCTTAATTCTAAAACGGACAAAAATAAATTTAAGGACAAGTTGTCTTAAAATGGGTTGGTTTGCATTTGATAAATAGACAACCTCCTGGTGTCAAAGTTCTTGCTTAGTCAACGCCAAATAGGGTCAGATGAACAAATTCGGAGTATATTCATTGGTAATTTCAATGATTTGGCAGAGAGATAATCAAGTGATTATCTTCTGATGTTATTAAAAAAGTTCAACTAATTACTTTTCTCTTCTACAAACCTATTACAGTAGTACAAAGTTATTGATTATTATGTATATGCACAGTATGTTCGTGGTACTTCCAAAAAGAAATGGAAGCTATAAACCTTAATTGTCAAAACTTACTTGTATAATTACTGGCGCTGCTAACTAGCTTGGTGGTGACATTGTTTCTGACAAAGTACAAGAAAAATGTATATTCGGTTCCAGGTTGAAGGTCTGGAACTTTTGTATCTAGGATTGAATCGTCCCACACTCTGTCTATTGAGTCCGTTTCGTTATTTCGTGAAGATTTCCAAATGAGGCGAATAGAAAAACCATTCGCAAGATCTGAATTAGCCTTCCACCTTGGAGAAAGAGATGTGGTTGTCGTGTAGTCAGTTCTGAATGCCAGCTGCATTTCTTTTGGAATTTCGGGCCCTGTAAGGAGTCAAAGTTGGAGCACACTTATAACAAAGGTCGTTCCTTTAACAGTTAAGTCACAACAGAATATACCATGGATGGATTCTTTCCTTTTCATTCAATTATCATAAATGAGAACAAATATACTGAGCAAAAATGAAAACATTACGCTTAAATCTTAGACAAAATTATACATTCAGTTTCAATAGAATTACTTTCTTAGTTGATTTAAGGCATAAGACCGTCATTTCATAGGTTGAAAACAGAAAATTTCCCACTGGTAATCGGTTTTGACAAATAACTCCGATAGTGTCGACACTCCGTCGAAAACCGTTTACACAAAATTCACAAAAGGATGCACTTTATGTTACCCAACGGTGAATTGGCGGCCCGAATAATCGATTTTCGCACTTGATCGGTCCGATTCTAAAAAGACAATTCTCTACTTTTAAAAGTTGATGTAAACTTCTTTCTCAAAAGTTTCCGTAATGTTACTACAGGATCGTTTCTACGTACCGTCGCTGGCGTCGCGCAAAACTTCTTTTGCAAAGAACTCGCCACATTTTGCTATGAATCGCTGTACCGCCTAAAAATAAATGTCCTTCAAAAGTAATGACATCGAAAACCCGTTTATAGATCTACAAATCAAAAACTTCTCCAAAACAGTTTCCCATTTTCATTTGAAAGTAACGACAAGTTCACAATAATGTCCAGTTTAAAATGTTTATTTTTTTCCAATCTTTTTTTGTTTTCCCTTTTTATTCGGCTAAACCTATGCTAAGAATTTGTGTATAACCCCGTTTATGGTGTACATGAGATGTCAATGTTTTCCGTTTTCGGGGGTTACACGTTGACGTAAAGCACGTAGCCTTAAGATTTAGCAGAATTTTTAAAGTCTCATAGGCTCTTTTTAAAATCACGTGTTTTGAATTTTTGCTGAGTCTATTTTTATGATGAAATGTTATTAGTTTTGATTGCATACAGAAGCGACCTATGACGGCCTTAAACATTATTCGATAGATTAATACAAGATAAGGCATTACAGAACATGTCATCTGTTTACAGTTTGTGAAAGGCGAATGACAATATCATAAAAATAATGATTTAAACCTTAAACCAAAGATCTTTACAAAAATCCTCAACAACCGCCTCGGTTTGTGTTTAGAATCTAGGAATCTTAATTGTTATGAACAAATTGGCTTCAGTAAAGGTAAACGTACAAGTGACCACATGTTTGTATTAAAAACTTTAATTGATAAATACATTCAAAACAATGACAAGCTATATGCTTGTTTTGTTGACTTCCGAAAGGCTTTTGACCTTGTTTGGCACAAGGGTCTTCTCTATAAACTGTGACTACTTGGGATAAGCGATCTGTTTTACAATGTAATTAAAAATGTGTATTTACAAATTAAGCTATGTGTCAAGTGCAACAATAAACTTACTCCATTTTTTGTTTCTACAGTAGGCGTACAACAAGGTTATTGCATTAGCCCAACACTGTTTAAAACATTCTTAAACGATCTACCCTGTACACTGAGAAATGACAACACCAGTGTCACCATAGGTGATGTAAAACTAAATTGCCTTTTGTATGCCGATGACCTTGTTCTCCTATCAAACTCCAAAACTGGCCTCCAAAAATCACTGAATTCATTGTACGAATATTGTGAAATGTGGGGTTTTAAAGTTAATCAAGACACAACTAAGTGCATTGTGTTTAGTAAGTCAAAACAGCGTGATAAGTCAAGATTCTTCTATTATAAATCGGAAGTTGAAAAAATGTTTTATCTACCTTATACCTTGGTATAAAATTCCATGCGTCTGGATCATTTATAGAAGCTAAACGCAACCTTTACACGAGAGTACTAAAAGCATATTTTAAATTCAGTAAAACATTTAATGATATCAAACCAAATATTAAAACGTTTTTCCATGTTTTCGATCATACAGTGAAACCTGTTTTCCTTTATGGTAGTGAGGTTTGGGGCTTTATCGCAAATTATAAAAAAACTACTACGGGGCACTGCTGAGAATTTCTTCTTTAAAGTATGCAATGAGTTAATGTTTGAGAAAATCCACTTTAAAGCCTGTAAAAACTTTCTGATAGTAAATAGGAGATCTACAAATCTGGCAGTGACTGGAGAGACTGGTCGAAACCCTTTTATGATCGAGATTATTATAAATATGCTGAAATATTATAAACGGCTTAGCAGCTCAGATGACATTTTATTAAAAAAAATGCATACAAAGAGTCTTCATTGCTCCACGAACAGGATAAAAATTCATTGGTAGGATGTACCAAAACTATTCTTAGCTTTTTGAATCTCAACATCTCCTCATTGAGCAATACTAAACTTAAAAACGCTCTGATACATAAATTGAAATCTATATATAATATTTGTAATTTGGCATAAACAGTTATTTGATGATAATAGAAAACAGAAAAGCACTGGTAATAAACTGCGAACATACAGAATTCTTAAATCGGCTCGTAATTTAGAAATTGAAAAGAGGCGACATTACAAAACTGAAGTAGAAGAAAGAATATGTAGATTATGCCAATCAGAGGTAGAGGATGAAATTCACTTTCTCCTTAAATGCCCCATTCTTGAAGAAGAAAGGTCTTGTACACTCTCGAAAATATTTTCCAAATACAAAAACCTATCAAACCTTAATACATATGAACTTTTTATTTGGTTGATGAGCTCAGAAGACGTTTTTATATTAAGAAATATTAGTAATTTACTCATTAAACTCGTTGATAGTAATTAAAATAATTCAAGTATAGTTTTATTTATATATTTTTATCCCTCTCTCCAAACCATTGTGTGTAGATATCTGTGAGCCAACGGCAATGTGTACCTAAATGTGTTATTCGTTGACATGTTCATTTGTTTGATGTTTTGTTAAAGTTTAATGTTTGTAAAATTTTCTGCTCATATTTGGGCGCTTTCAATAGGAAATAAAGAATTTGTATTGTATTGTATTGGATTGGATTTGGCGAAGTGATTCAGAAGGGAAGAAGATAAATATTTCAGGGTCAAAAGTAACCTCCGCCATGCTACACCAATATTTGGCCGTCAAACAAAATTTCACGAATAATTTTTAGCTCCAATACACATAGTTGAGCGGGGCCTGGTGTCCGTCGTGAGTGCATCCGTCCGTCCGTCCATCCGTGAATGTTCTTTAAGTATCTTCTGCTTCTAAACATAAACGATCCTTGGGGCATGCTCTTTCAGATTTGTTCGTAAAATGGTCAAATATGCCGATTCATCAGATTGCAACTAAATTTCGCAGGAATGACACTGACAACATACTCTTTCGGGTTTGTTCATTAGGTTCTGATCGATCACATAACATTGGCTTAAATGCTGTCGCATCACTGAAAATTGGCCCAAAATGATTAAATATAGAAATCAAGAGGACCAGAATGACCCTAAACCGCTCACCTGAATTAGTCCTTTAGATCTCATCAAACAAAAACCTTCTTGCAGCGTTTCATTCACCTTTGCCTAATTGTTGAAGAGGAGATGTAATTCAAAGATTTTACAGTGATAATAGACCCTGCCCATCCATTCAATACAGAGAAGACTCAAAATAAGCCCCATTCTGCTTTGTCCGAATTTATTGGCTTATCAAAATTTTAAGAAAGTCACCAAAGAAACATTCCGGTAAATTTCATTGAAATCAACCCAGTGATTCAGGTGGAGATGTCGTTCAAAGATTTTGGGCTCAAAATAAGCCCTGCCCAACCATTCATATATTTATGAACCAATCAAAATTTCGCGGACAATATTAAACAAGAGTTGTCCGCGGACAACGTAGCTCGCCCAAACAGCTGCTTGTCACAAACAGCCCTTGACCGAAGACTGAAGTTCAAAGTGGTTTCTTTCAATGTTAAAGTCCATGATCTAATAAATATCTGTTTAAGTAGTAATTAAGAAATATAAACTTTTTTGTTTTAATGGCATGTATAAGGTTAGGGTAAAGTGAAAGCCTACAAGCAGATGAGGTTACCAGTGGAATTTCTTTGTATCAAACATGAAGTTTTTCTTTAAAAATTTTCTAAGTCCACAAAAGGTCAAGATCGAGGTCAAATTGTGAAGGACCTTGGTCTCTGTAGAAGCCTATCACCTAGTGAGTATGTGTATGAAGTAATAATGTCCCTGAGTAAAGCATTTAGAAAATATAAGCAAGGTTAAATTTTTGGTTAAAGTTTTTCAGTGTAAGCTTTTCCAAGTCCATAAAAGGTCAAGGTCAAGGTCAAATTGTCAAGGCCCTTGGTTTCTGGTGAAAGCCTTTCATCTGGTGACTATGTATATGAAGTAATGATGTCCCTAAATTAAAGCATTCAGAAAATATAAGCAAGGTTAAAGTTTTTGGTAAAAGAATTTCGGTTAAAGTATTTCTAAGTTCATAAAAGGTCAAAGTCAAATTATCAAGGACCTTGATCTCTCACAAAAGTCTATCACCTAATGAGTATGTATATGAAGAAATGATGTCCCTAGGTTAAAGCGTTCAGAAAATATAAGCAAGGTTAATTTTTTGCTTAAAGTTTTCAGTTAAATTTTTTCTTAGTCCACAAATGATAAAGGTCAAGGTCAAATTGTGAAGGACCTTGGTCTCTGGTGAAAGCCTATCACCTGGTGAGTATATATATGAAGCTATGATATCCCTAGGTTAGAGCATTAAAAAAATATATGCAAGGTTAAAGTTTTTGGTTAAAGTTTTTGGGTTAAAGTTTTTCTAAGTCCACAAAGGGTCAAGGTCAATGTCAAATTGTCAAGGACCTTTGTCTATGGTGAAAGCCTATCACCTAATGAGTGTGCATATGAAGTAATGCTGTCTCTAGGTTAAAGCTTACAGAAAATTTAAGCAAGGTTAAAGTTTTTCTGGTTAAAGTTTTTGGTTAAAGTTTTTGGTTAAAGTTTTTTTGAAAGGGTCAAGGTCACAGTCTAAAGGTCATTTGGACATGGATGTTGGTCTCAAATGAAAGCCTCTGCCCTAATGAGTGTTTCTGTAGAAAATAAAGTCTCTAGGATAAATATAGATAGAAATAAAAAAAACTTAAACCTAATGCGGACGCCGACACCGACGCTGACGCTGACGCCGACGCCGACGCTGACGCCGACATCCGAGGGTATGACAATAGCTCTTCCGAGACTTTCGTCCTGGGTGAGCTAAAAAGGGTCACCAAAGCAACATACTGGTAGAGTTTCTTCGAAATCGGCCGAGTGATTCAAGTGGAGATGTCGTTCAAAGATTTTTCCGCTCAAAATAAGCCCTGCCCTGCCACGCCAATATTTATGGGCCAATCAAAATTTCGCGAACAATTTTCGAAAAGGGTCGTTTAAAAAATATTCTGGTAAGGTTCAATTGAAATGGGCTCAGTGATTCAGGTGGAGATGTCGTCCAAAGATTTCGATCCCAAAACAAGCCTCGCCCTGCTACGCCCATACTTTAGGGCCGATCAAAATTTCGCAAAATTTTTTTTTAAAAAGGGGCGCACAATAAGAACATTTTGGTAAAGATCCATTGAAATCGACCCAGGAGTTTAGAAGGAGATGTCGTTCAAAGATTTCGGGCTCAAAATAAGCCCCACCCTGCCACGCCCATATATATTGGCCAATCAGAATTTAGCGAACAGTTTTTTAAATTGCTCACCCAGGGAACATTCTGGCATTTTTTATTGAGATCGGCCCAGTGGTTTAGGAGGCGAAGAAGTTTTAAGAAAGTTGACGACGCACGACACACGACGCACGACAGAGCTAGGGTGGTCCTTAAAGCTCCCGTGATCACGTTGTGCTCAGGTGAGTCAAGAATATTCTTCTTTGAACTACTGTTAGATCTCAACTTAACTTCACATGAATGATGCAAATAACATGGTCTTTCAGATCTGTTCGTTAAATAATGATCGGGCTGATGACATGGTCTCAAAGGGCTGTAGTGGTGTCACATAAAAGTGGTCCCATATCTTAAAATTTAAAAAGAAATCTTCCCCTCTGGAATTTCTATTCAGAATTCAACCAAGCTTTACAGGAATGACTCTGAGAAAATGCTCTTACAGAATGGTTCATAAATTTCAGATTGGGCTGAGGACATGGGCTCTATGGGCTGTCGTGTAAATGGAAACTGGTTAGATAACGTAAAAATATGTAAAGCTTCTATTCTCTAAAACCATTGTTCAGAATCAACTAAATTTCACAGGAATGATGCTGATAACATGCCTTTTCAAAATATGTATAGTAACACCGATTTTAGTGTAGGTTTTATGACCTGATATGGAAAGCCACTTTACATAATATATTTCAGTATTGATTCTAAATAGGAAATGTTCTTTTTTTAAAAGATACATATGTCTTGATAGATCTTGGGATTTACCCAAGGAATATTAACCAACAAAGTTTGGATGATGTTGGTCTAATTGTTTGAGAGAAAAACCTTTTTTAAAGCCCCGCACTGCCACGCCTATATTTGGGGGTCAATTCAATTTTTGAAAAACTTAAAAAAGAGGGTCACCAAAGGATCATTCATGCCAAAAAACGGGCCAATGGTTTGGGATGAGAAGATTTTTAAAAGTAGAATAGTGAAAAAAAGCCTTGACCTTTGACCAATGTGACCCTAAAAGAGTAGGACACTTCCTTGGATCATCAGCAACATTTGGATAAAGTTTCATGATTGTAGGTCACTTGGTTCTCGAGTTAGAGTAAGGAAACGGAAAAGGTCTTCGGGCGGACGGACGAATTGATGGACGGACGGATGGACAGATAGACAGATATGGTGAAACCAATATACCCCTAATTAACCAATATACCTACTTCGTAGGTGGTGGTATAATAAGCTCCACTTGCCACTCCCATAATTGAGGGTCAATCGAAATCTCCTAAACGGCTTTGGAAGAGGGTAGCCAAAGGACCATTCATTCATGCCAAGTTTTCATTGAAATCGAGCCAAATCTTTTGGAGGAGAAGATTTTCAAATACTTATATAGTGAAAATAAGCTGCGCCCTGCGTCAATCCAAATTTCTTGAACAACATTCGGAGAGGGTCACCACAGAATCATTTATTTCAAGTTTCATTGAAATCGGACTCATGGTTTGGAGGGAGAAGATTTTCAAAGATTTATATAGTGAAAATAAGCCGCGCCCTGCGACACCCGTATTTAGGTGTCAATAAAAAAATGAACATTCTATCAAAATGTATGTGTTTATAACTATAATATGGTACTGGGTTTATACTAGACCTAAAACGAATATAACCGTTTTACTGAAAAATGGCCAATAACAACCAAGGGCAGATAACTCTAGCATGAAAACGAGCATGGAAAGGTACCTTCAAATTTTGATATAATGACTATACAATGTTAATCTACAACATATGTGAGCAAGAAAAAAATCTTTGGGTGAAAAAAATTGACGCCTTGTGTCCATTGCTACCTTAAAGCTGCTCTTTCACAGTTCAGATTTGTTCGTTTACATCTAAATTGTGCTCTACAAGCACAAAAGTCAACAGAAATGACCCAATGCCGTGAAAAATAAAACAAATCACTTTTTAGGCCACCTGAGCACGAAGTGCTAAAGGTGAGCTTTTGTGGTCGCATGATGTCCGGCGTCCATCGTCCGTCGTCAGTCGTCCGTCGTGCGGCGTCAACATTCACCTTGTAGACACACTAGAGGCCATGTTTTTTTGCTCAATCATCCTGAAAATTGGTTAGAATGATTATCTTGATAAAATCTCGTCAATTTCAAAATTGGGTCAAGTGGGATCAAAAATGAGGTCACGGGGTCAAATCTAGGAAAAACCTTGTAGACACTGTAGAGGCCATGTTTTTTGTTCAATTATCCTGAAAATTGGTCAGAATGATTATCTTGATAAATTCTCGGTCAAGTCAAAAATTGGGTCAAGTGGGGTCAAAAATGAGGTCAATGTGTCAAATCTTAGAAAAACCTTGTAGACACTCTAGAAGTCATTTTTGCTCTATCTTTCTGAAAACTGGTCAAAATGATTTTCTTGATAAAATCTCGGTCAAGTTCAAAATTGGGTCAAGTGGGGTCAAAATTGAGGTCACAGGGTCAAATCTTAGAAATGCTCTGTAGACACTGTAGAGGCCATATTTTTTACTCAATCATCCTGTAAATTAGTCTGAATTATTATTTTGATAAAATCTCGGTCATATTCGAAATTGGGTCAAGTGGGGTCAAAAATGAGGTCACGGGGTCAAATCTTAGAAATACTTTAAAGACACTCTAGAAGCCATCCCGAAAATTGGTTAGAATTATTATCTTGATAAAATCTCGGTCAAAATTGAAATTGGGTCAAGTGGGGTCAAAAATGAGGTCACGGGGTCAAATCTTGGAAAAACCTTGTAGACACTCTAAAAGCCATATTTTTTTCTTAATCATCTTGAAAATTGGTCAGAATCTCTGCATTAGTGAAATCTAGTTAAAGTTTGAAACTGAGTCAGGTGAGATCAAAAATGAGGTCACAGGGTCAAATCTTAGTAAAACCTTGAAGACCCTCTAGAGGCCACGTCTTTTGCTCTATCATTCTGAAAGTTTGTCAGAATAAATGTCTTGATGAAATCTAGGTTGAGTCTGAAACTGGGTCAAGTAGGGTCAAAAATAAGGTCACAGAGCAGATTTTAGGAAAACCTTGAAGACACTCTAGGGGCCATATTTTTTTCTCAATCAACCTGACAATTCCCCAGAATCAATATCTTGATTTACTCCAGGTCAGGTTCAAAATTGGGTCAAGTAGGGTCAGAAATGAGGTCACAGGGTCAAATTTCAAGAAAAACCTTGTAGACACTCTAGGATCCTTAATTTTGGCTCAATCATCCTGAAAATTGGTCTAAATAAATGTCTTGGTGAAATCTAGGTCAAGTTCAAAAATTGGGTCAATTGGGGTCTAAAATGAGGTCACAGGGTCAAATCTTAGAAAAACTTTGTAGACTCTCAAGAGGCCAAATTTGTTGCTCAATCACCCAAAAAGTTGCTTAGGTTGATTTGTCTTTTTGAAATCTCAATCTGGTTTGAATTCGGTCAAGTTTGGTTAACACTAGGTTGAGAGGTCAGGTCTTAAGACAGTAAACTCAGTTGAGCAATTTCGGGCCACTATGGCCCTCTTGATACATAGAATCAAAGAGCAAAAAGGCATATTTGTCTTGTTCGTCGCTGAGAACGTTCCGTGGTTTTGATCATAGGCAATTAACTTCTTTTTGACATCTGCCTATCTAATTAATGTGATGTCTTAGGGATCAAGAGACTCAGGTGAGCGATCTAGGTCCATCTTGGTCCTCTTGTTTGAGTGATAGTTTCAGAGAAGAAGATTTTTAAAGTAAAAGTTAACGGACGAACTTACGGTAACTTGACGGACACCAGGACATGACAATAGCCACGCTGATATTCGTCAAGTGGAGCTAATAAAAATTTAGTGAAATCGTTAAGTAAAATGGAGACAATGATAGTAGGTACTAGATAGTGGATGCACAATTTCATATGCAGATACTAATTATGTAAAATTTTCTATGCTGTAGCTGCAGTGGTGTCTGAGAAACTTTGGAACTAATAAATCTTCAGACGGTCTGACCAATAAGCGAACTCCTATAACCCCTGACTCGATACATAGCGGGGGTTATATAAATGTGTTTGGTTTTTTTGTTTGTCTATAGAATGGTCTTCAGATTCACCTTTTTCAGTGTGCAAGATTTCACGAATTGAATATTTCTTAATGGCTTTTCCCGAAACTCCTACGTTGAAATTCCTCATCACTTGACCATGGAGACACTATAGCTGTTTGGCAATTTTAATTTGCCGAAGAAGAGACTTCATGTAAAATTCCTAGTACACGCAATTTGGACGCAATCCAACTATTTCATCATCTGTAGCAACCATTCTAAGACATGTAGTCATTTGACCAGTACCGCCGTATGGTAACGACTTAAATATGACGCCACGGCATTGACAACTTCCTTTGAAAGTTAGCACTTTTCAAAGTACTCAACTCAACAATCAAAACAATTTCCTTATCGCTTCACCCATTTGATAAGCACTATTTTAATACCAATATGCTCCTAAATGATGAACTCTAGTGTGCAATTTGTGTTTAAGTATACTGCACAGATGTTGATCTGCGACAGCTACTGATCCAACGTCGAGGATATGTTTCCCATTCTCCGAGTGTTATCATTCAGTAACTCTCACCATTCCCAAACAAAAACTTTTTAAATCATTTCTAAAAAGTTCTGGACAAGGGGAACTTTATTATTGCCCGGTTGTCTATACCTGCGCCGGTGACCTCATTTCGAAGCTGAAAAATAGACGCGTGTCTTTACCTTACTGACTCTAAATTGGAAAATACCGCATGGATTACCATTAAACTTGACACATCCTTACAAATGAAGACAACACGTAAGAAGCTGCAACTTGGAAAGGTTTGGTTCAAATTGGGGCGAAAATTACGGGTAGTTACACTAGGAATTAATGTTACGAAATGGGTTGCGCCGATGGCACCCACTCAGAAACATCAAATTTCGGATAAATTTCATCCAAGCAATAGCAAACTCTTGTAAATTAAGTATTATGTCATCATTAAATGGTTTGAGACGTTTACAAAATTATGTTTTTTACCGTCGGTAAATATCAAAGTTATAGTAAAAGTCCACGTAATTTTGTATCCAACCTCGTACATGTAAAATTCCTTGTATTTAAACTGCCTCCTACATTTGTCAATGCATTTTCCTCGGGCTTTCAAGAGGGTTCCTCACAATTGTACCATGTTTTTATAAAAGCTGCATCCGACAGTGGCACTCATTCTTTTCGACTTTTTTTTTTCAAGCAATGGGTTTTTTATCGTAGGCCTATTCGGAATAGTAGCTAGAGGCTAGAAAAGGCGGTACTGGTGGGAAAAATACCAGAATCGTCAGGTGCTCCTGTCGCCACAAAAGATTGTTGGAAACGGCGTGAAACCCCATTCAAACAAAGAATTAAAATCAAAGCTTCTTGATGGTACGATGCCATATCACAGAAAATGGGGCCTTTATGATGTAACGTTCTATGTTATCGCAACTCCTGGCATGGCGATTTCACAGAATCAATGACCAGCATTATACTGCCTTTTCCTAATTATCTTATCATTAACTTTCACTAAGACCTGTAATGATAATATCCTTACAAATAAACTAGTTCTTAGCCAAAAGCTTTCAAGAGAAATTGAATCAAACTAGTCGGTCTCAGTATAACGATGCAGGCCTTCTTGGGCCTCTTGTCAAGAGGGTAACCAAATGTACATTCCAACCAAACTTCATTGAAATTGGCCTGGCGGTGAGGAGGAGGAGAATTTTAAATATTTCAGGATAAAAATAAGCCACGCCCTGACACACCCATATTTGGGAGCCAATCAATATTTTCTCTAAGCATTTATGAAGATGCTGTTACAATGAAACTCCCGGCAAAATGTCATTAAAATTTGTCCATTATTGCAGGAGGAGAAAATTTTAAGTTTTAGAGTCAAGATAAGCCCCGTCCATGTTAGGGGTCAATCAAAATTTCTCGAACAAATTCTAAAGAGGCTTACCAAAAGATTATTCCGTCATAGTTTCATTTTAAGTGGCCCAGTGGTTCGAGAGAAGGAGGTATTTCAAAATTGTTGATTACATACGTTGCACGACGGGTTCAGTGTGATCCTAAAAGCTCCCTAAATGCTCTCCTTGTACTCAAGTGAAATGAAAAGACGCGCCTATTAATAATTTGATAATAAACAAAAGATGTCTACAATTATAAGCCTATTTGGACAGGTGTCACAATACGGTTTTTCTCCAACTCAAGAACCACGTCTTCAGTGGAAAGGTTGTGCCCAGTATCTATCGTTTCTCTAATACAATTTACTCATGTTAATGCATTAATTCATATAGTAATTTGCCTTAAGTAATTTTATGGTCTCTTTTGAAAATCACAATTCGAAATGAGTGACTTTAAACTTTTAGTATACTCACGTTTGATACAGGCATTTCCAGTCGAATTGAAGTAATCATCCTCTGAGCATAAGCACCTGTTAACTCCTTCTTTATCGTGAAAACATCCGGAATTCGTTGTGATACATTGTTTCGTAATAGAACATTCCTCTTTGTGAGATTTTTCTGTAAAGACGATACTCTTATATGTTTACATTACCACACATATTATAATCCGATTTTGTTACACATGTATGAGCCTATGCATGACATTTCCAACAATTTGAAATGTTTGTTCCGTGTAAACATTAAGATGCATAGACAGCCAGAAATTGTAAATATTAAGTTACCTAATTGTCTACAGAAACTCTGAGACCTTATCCATCTAATAAGCGCATAGTGAAGACTCTTGTCAGACTGTGCAGATGCACAGGCTGGTCAGAGTCTGTGCTTTGCGCATATTTGAAATTGTTGGAAATCTCATGCGCAGACCAATATATATTTTATATATTAACCTATTTGACAACAACGGCTCTGTATTGCTTCACTGGCTATAACACCTACAGATTTTCAAGAGAGATATTCAAAATAGAAGGTGATGAAAGTCGCAAGCATTCAGAAGGATTTCTGACTTGTTCAAAATTGTTTCTTTTTGCAGGAGACCCGAAGTGAACCTATAGGTACATTTATAACTTATATGTTAATTTACATGGAAGAAGACTATTTTGATATCGCTTAAAATCAAAGTACTGAAAGTACTGATAAGTTGGAATGCGTTCGAGAGACGGTGGCCTGAAGCTATTAGCGAAGCTGACGCCTCCCGCCCACCACAGGTGATCACATAATACGTCTCGTCTTTTGACTGGCGTATATAAATCAATGTATTTCAACAACGAGAGACGCTTAAACCCCTTAATCGCTACACAGGCCCGAATCTGATGAAAGAAGAATTATACCAAGAGAGCCAGAATGGCCCTCAACCGCTCACCAGAATTCGATTGGTCCAGTGGATCTTATCCAAGAAACTTTCTGGCAAAGATTCATTCAAACTTGCCTTATTGTTGAGGAGACTCAAAATTAGCCCTACCCTGCCACGCCCATATCTATTGGCTAATGAAAATTTTGCCAACAAAATTTGAAGATTCAAAGATTTTGGGCTCAAAATAAGCCCCGCCCTGCCATACCCATATTTATTGGCCAATTAGAATATAGCGAAAATTTTGAAAAGGGTCACCCAGGGAACATTCTGGCAAAATTTCATTGAAATTTGCCTAGCGGTTTAGGAGAAGAAGAAGTTTTAAGTTTTAAGAAAGGTGACGACACACGACGGACGACGGAGTCAGGGTGACCCTAAAGCTCCCCTAGAGCTCGTTGTGGTAAGATGAGCTAAAAAGGAAAAAATGATACGACCATACAGCCGACTAATGGACGCACAGGCGACCTTATACACTCAAAACAGTTTTTTTATATTATTTTTCAATAAATTTCTGCTCCATTTGAGTTATTAAGTACATTTCAATCAGAAGTGTCGTAAAGTGGACCTCAACAAGTGATTTTCCATGGTGAAAAGCTATTTTCGCAGGGAAGTCTTTTACTTCATGAGTTGGAATCTAAAGACAATTTTTGGACGAAGTTCAATTGTGATTTAGACTTATGTGACTCCAGAATTGGGCACTTTCTCGGGTCATTGACAACATTTGCGTCAAGTTTTATGATTTGGGTCAATTGGTTGTTCAGTTAGAGTGGAAACTGTTAACTGTTAAAATTTACTGATGCCCGTGACATTTATGACCCCGAAATAATAGCGCATTTCTTTGGGTCATGGGCAATATTTATGTAAAGTTTCGTTATTGTAGGTCAATTGCTTCTCCGTTTATCTAGCGGAAAGCTAAAGGTCAATGGAATGAGAGACAGACATGATGAAATCAATATAATTATGCTCCTCTTCTTCTGAGTTGTTGGTAAAGTTAATAACATCGGGAAATTGATAAGGTGAACGATTTTGGAATGATTTAAGCATGATGTTGAATGAGTGAGCGGAGTGAGTTTTGATTGAAATTTAAGGGAGGAAATCCAATGTCGCTTATTTTGTTCAGGATGAAGAAAATTAGCGATATAACCTATATATAAGATATGTATAAAAGTTCAATCAATAGCTTTCTATTTCGCTTAAAATTTCAATTATGTCAGTGAAATCGCGATTTGGTTCTTGCTTAATTCATTTTGAATGTACATGTTGATCTTATTTTTTAATAACTTTGAGTGATTTTGAATGGTTTGAGTGAGTGTTTGGAATGAATGAATGGAGTGCTGAGTGAGTGATTAAGAATGTTTTTTATTGAGATGAATGTCAATTTCACAATGTAACTAACCGTTTGATGGTGCTCTTAAACTTGTTGATGTGTAAGAATGCGAAGAAAAGTTGAACTAGTTGGTTTGTTGCAAATGGTAAATTGTCTTGGTGTTGGGATGCAATTGAGCAAAGATATTCATAATTCAATTAAAGATGTGGGGGCAAGGGTTTTATTGGATGAGTATTGGGTTTTTACAATAAAACATTCATATAGATAACTGCAATATGACGGAAAACAAAAAACAATATGTTGCAAAAATATTTATTAACTTTAAAAGTGTATCATCTCTTTAAGAAAAGGTATTTATTTCGTAGCTTAGACAGAAATTTACAATATAACACCTTGTCAAAAGTTAAATGTGTAATAAGGTCGATCAGAAAGAGAAACTAAACCTTTAAAAGAAGCTATAACATAATTCTACGAAAAACAGGTCGCGACCTTACCAAATAAGTAGATCACGTGATTGGCTAGTGCTAATTGTCAATCGCTGACCTTATTGGACTTGACTTATCACATGATTTCCAAATATAGTAATGCAAACATGTGATACTAATATATTCGTACGCAACTTTCAATAAATATCGTTTAAAACATAAATTAGCGTGTTAATAATATACGCGAAGTGGTAGTTGTGTAATTGTACAGTATTATTACTTTTCGATGAAATAAACTGTATGTCTGTCAAGTTGAGATGTACAAAATAGGCCGAAGTGTATTCACATCCTGTTCACGTGATATGTGTTCTCAAAAAACCCGAAATGAAATTATCTTGTGTTCATTTTGCGGTTTTGTTAAATCTAAGTTGGAATTGCTCCGCATTCCAACTTAAAAACTATTACGCTCATTTAACTCAAAATTATTAAATTGATTTCATTTCACCAACAACCTGACATATTTCACTTTGATTGATATGGATTCAAACAAAAATAAGCAGACTATAAAGGAAAGTGAGAAATAATGTAAAAATCATTCACAGAGAATGAGACATTTGCTGATTAAAACCACTTTTGCTACAAAATTTAAATTGAGAAAGGGGGGCAATTTGTTATTTGTATGGAAACTGCCAATAAGTCAGGATAAAATAGTAATAATTTTATAACTTTATAAAACATATCAATCTCCCTTTACTATCGAAACAATCTCGAAAATGTACATATTCAGATATTCCTACACATGAAAACTTACACAATGGTTACATCTCCTTGCATTTACCAGTCCAAAAGTTATATATTGATACTTCCACTAAGCAAAGCTGACTTCAACTATCAACAACAATTAGAAGTTTACTTATTTTTTTCTCTTTTTTATTCGATCAGACCCAAATTCCACCAAAATACTCAATCATCGTTAGCCCGCATTTTCTCTTCACATCTTATTTCCAACATAAAGATAATTGTAATAAGTAGACCATTCAAACTTATTTTCAGGAACAGGGTCTTTCATAGAACATCCAAATCAAGATTCATTGAAATAAGTCCAATTGATGGGGGAGAGAAGGTCTTTTTTGTTTGTTTTGTTTTGTTTTCGAAGTGAAAATTGGCTCCGTCCTGCCACTTCCACATTTATAAGCCCATCAGAGTGTTATGAACAATTTAAGTAGGGGTTACATAAGGAATATTCGTGTCAACTTCATTGGAATAGGCTAAAGTGAGTGGAGAGGGGAAGATTTTAAATTGAAAATAAACCCTGTCCTACCACGTCCATATGTAGGGTACAATCAAAATGTCTTGAATTGTAAAAGCAAAGGGTCACTAAGGAATATTCATGTCAAAATTTGTTCAGATTGGCCCAATTGATTGGGAGGAGAAGATCTTCAAAGATTTGAAAATGAAAATATGCACCGACATGGCAAGTCCATATTTGGGGGTCAATCAAAATTCATTCCTTTAACAATTGTTGAAGAGGGAAACCCAAAGAACATTGATGCCAAATTTTGTTGAGATTAGCCCATTGGTTTGGGAGGAGGAGGTTTTTAAGGCAATTAAGGTTCATGTAAAGTGTTTGAGATCAAATATAAAGGGCACTTCATTTGCCAAGAAAAAACAGTTTTGTCGCGAATAACGCGATATTTCCTGACCGGTAACATTTCTGGCGCCGTTGGGTCAACGGCTGTGACTAACATTTATGTTTGTGCAAGTTATTTACGTGGCACATTTTTTTTGTGAATACATACCGACGCATGCAACGGCACCCATTTGTTGTATATAAACGAGTGTCTTTGCATACGCCGGTAGAGTTCTTTAGTTTGGAGAAATAGTGCTTTGGATTTAATGTGAAAAACATGTCTTTGGATTTACATGAAAATAACCTAATCTGGATTTAAAAGTGAATTTGGATTAAATTAGAATTTTCATTTAAAAGAAATTATTTTGTATTATAAAAAATGTAAAAACCTATAACATCTTATTTATTTCCAAAAAACTCTCAATTGAACGAAATTTCATGTGGTGAAAACTCCGTCACAATGATTGGTCCCGCGAGCCGGATAAACACTGTGACAAGGTATC
The DNA here is from genome assembly GCA_948146395.1 of Fragum whitleyi. Classification (NCBI taxonomy): domain Eukaryota; kingdom Metazoa; phylum Mollusca; class Bivalvia; order Cardiida; family Cardiidae; genus Fragum; species Fragum whitleyi. Next base: position 71,228,288 of record OX411546.1, read on the forward strand.
ATACAACTCAATAAAAAACGTGTTAAAAATAAAGCTTTTGTGTTTGGTGCTTTGTGCTTAGTGTTTATGTTTAAAAAAAATGTCGAGTATTTCTTACGTTAAAGGTGTGCGAACGAGGTATCGCAATACATTGGAATTGGCGGCAAATGCTGCAAGAGATGTTATGAATACGGAAGATAGTTCCGATATAGATATAAAAATTTCGCAAGCTTCGCAATACATTGAAAAGATAAAGTTATATTGTGAAAAAGTGGAAAAACAAAGTGAAAAGTTCGCGTCTACTTTTGAAGAAAGTGATAGTGATCAAATAGAGAAAGTGTTAGCTGATGATTGTAATCTTTGTTCAGTTGCAATGGATATATGTTTTGAATTACAAAGTTATAAAGAAAGCTTATTGCTGTCTAAAAAAGAGGAAAAGGACTATAAACCTGAGGTAAGCTCAGATTCAAATACAGAACAACTGATTTTGTTACATAAGAACATGCAACAGTTAATGGCGAGTCAAATGAAACAAAGTGATAAATACATTAAGCAAGAAAAGACTCATACAGTTAGAATTCCAAAAATTGACATGATAACTTTTAGTGGTGACAAAACATATTGGTCAGAATTTTGGGATTCTTTCCTGTGTTCTGTACATGAAAACAAATCATTATCAGATGTTGAAAAGTTCAACTATCTTAAAAGTAAGTTGTCTTGTGAGGCCAGAGCTGCCATTGTAGGGTTATCACTGTCTAATGAAAATTACGAAATTGCCGTTGAGATTCTACAGAGAAGATTCGGCGATAAACAAGAAATAGTAGACTTACACTATAACAAGATGATAAATCTTAAAGCTGCAAATAACGACACAAAAAGTCTACGCTATTTGTTTGACAATGTGCAGAAGCATCTTCGAAGTCTTCAAGTGTTAGGACAAAATGTGCAACAAGATGTGTTTGTGTCAATGATAAGGTCTAAATTACCTAGTGATGTGTTGGTACAACTTGAGATCCAAAAGGGATCAAGTGAGAAATGGACCGTGAAACTGCTTGAAGATAAGTTACAAGAGTATGTTGAAGCATGTGAAAGAGCTCGTAAGAGTACAAATATCGGAGGGAGTAGGCCAGATGATTCAGGATCAAAGAGTATTGCAAGTTTTAAGAGTGGATTTATGGGGACTGTAAATGATGAAGTGCCGCAGGAAGAAGTTAATGCTCAGGCTCTTGCATCTACAGATACGAAGGACAAGAAAAAGTATAGATCACAATCCAGAAAATGTTGTTATTGCCAAGGTGACCACTGGAGTGATGAATGTGATAAATACAAGACAATAGGTGAGCGGAAGACGAAGATAAAGGGACATTGTTTCCGATGTTTGAAAAAAGGTCATTTGTATAGTGAGTGCCGAACGAGTAAGTCGTGTGTTTACTGTGGTGAAATGAACGTGCATCACCGTAGTTTATGTCCACAGAAATTCAAGTATAAGAATACGATGATGACTTTGGTAAATGAGACCGAGAATATTGAATGTGAAAATGAGGAAAGTGAAAGTGGTTTGATGTCTATGAATGAAATGGTCCTTATGCAAACTGCTTCTACAGAAATAAAGAATCCAGATACGAATCAATCTCAAACAACACGACTGTTGTTTGATTCTGGATCTCAGCGCAGTTATATCAGTGAATCTCTTGTGAAAAAAACTTAAGTTGAAATCAACTGGAGAACAGGATATTCATGTTGTTACGTTTGGAAGCACGAGCTCCAAGAAAATCAAGACAAAGTATGTTACATTAGATGTAAAATTGAAGAGTGGAAATTATATTCGTGTTTCAGCAAACATTGTACCGGTGATTAGTGGTGTATTCCAGAGACGTCCTCTGAAAGATCTCGATATCGATCACATACAAGAGAAAATTAGAAACGTTGACTTAGCAGATAGTGTTCCAAATGAAGTTGAGTCCTCACCGATAGAATTTCTAGTGGGTAATGATTATTACTTGGACTTAATTCTAGGAGATAAAATAGAATTACGGCCCGGACTGTATCTCGGAAGGATATTAAGTGGAAGAACAAGTGATTGGGTTAGAGAAAGGGAAGATCGCCATTCGGCAAAGGAAGCAAATATGCTCATAATGACATATGGTGTACATGCTGATCAGTGTAGTGCAGTAGCGGCTCTTGATAGTTCAGTGTCGTCAGAAATTGAGTTACAAGATTTGTGGAATGTTGAATCTATTGGAATCGTAGATAAGTGCACTAAAACGGATGATAAATTTGCTATGGATCATTTTCGTGATACAATTACTTTCGAGAACAATCGGTATTATGTTACATGGCCGTGGAAAAGTGACAAACCGGAGTTATCTACAAACAAAGAACTCGCAATTGGCCGTTTGAAAACATCCTTAAATAGAATGAGACACAGACCAGACGTGTTCAAAAAGTACAACGAGGTGATAAGTGATCAATTCCAAAAGGGAATAATTGAAAAGGTGAGTGGTCAAGATTCAGATGGGAAGATTCATTATATACGCTGTCATTACGCCACAAAAGACGACAACTAAATTACGTGTGGTATACGATGCCTCCGCTAAAACAAAGAAAGAGAATCTAAGTTTAAATGATTGCTTATACCGGGGACCGGTGATGCTTAATGACTTGACAGGAATGCTTATTCGTTTCCGGATGAATCCGATTGTACTGGTAGCTGATATCGAAAAAGCCTTCTTGCAGATAGGACTTCAGAGATCACAACGTGATGTGACAAGATTTCTTTGGCTAAAGGACGTGAACGATATGAGTATCAATCATGGAAATATTCAAGAATATCGTTTTTGCCGGGTACCGTTTGGTGTTATATCGAGTCCGTTTTTACTCGGAGCGTCAATTGAATATCATCTTGATTCTTATGAAAATCCTGTTGCCAGGAAAATAAAGAATGACATTTATGTGGATAACCTGATAACCGGAACTAAGAGTGTTCATGAAGCTGTGGAGCTATACAGAGATTCCATACAAATATTCAACGAAGGATCGATGAATCTGCGTGAGTGGATTTCTAATAGTGAAAGTGTTGAAGAAAACTTTGCAGAATCTGACAAAGCATCTCATGAAGACGTGGTTAAAGTGTTAGGCCACAACTGGGACAAGAAGAGTGATAGCTTGGGCTATAGATCGCCAACAACTGTAAACAACCTAGAAATGACTAAACGACTGGTTTTGAAGCACATTGCTTCCATATTTGATCCATGTGGTTTAATTTGTCCTATTACACTTCGTGGTAAAATCCTTATTCAAGATTTGTGGTACAAGGAAAAAGATTGGGATGAAAAGTTGAGTGACCAAGATCAAGAAGTTTGGAAGAAAATAGAAAGTGATATCAAAGAAATTAACAAGATCTGTATTCCTAGATATGTGTCCCTCGAACATCAGGATAAAGCTGAATCAAGGTTGTTATGTTTCTGTGATGCTTCTAAGAGAGTATATGCTGCAGCTGTATATTTACATCAAATGTGTGAAGGTGTATCTCAAACAAAACTTATCTTTGCTAAAACCCGTTTAGCACCGGTGAAGACGTTATCAATACCAAGATTAGAACTTCTTGCGGTTTTGATAGGAATGAAGTGTTTAAGTTTTGTAAAAGCCAATTTACACAGAGAAGTAGTCCATTCATATTTGTGGACTGATTCTAAATGTGTTTTACAATGGATTAAGTCAGATAAGCAACTGACAGTGTTTGTGAGAAAATGGGTGAATGCTATAAAGGAACATAAAGAAGTGACAGTGTCGTATGTCCCAACGAAGGAAAATCCTGCCGATATTGCCTCTAGAGGAGCAACGACAGCAAAGTTGGTGGAAAATGAAGCTTGGTGGAATGGTCCAGAGTGGCTTCAGAAATCGCCACAGGATTGGTTGTTTGATTACGATCTGTGTGAAAATAGTAAAGTAGAATGTGATAAATAACTGAGCATGTCCAAGAAGAATGCAGAGGTAGTAATGATACAAAGTGAAAAGGGTGTAAAACTCAGTGAAAGTGAGAACAATGTGCATGAAGATTTAAGTCCATTTGGTATTGACAGCAATAAGTATTCGTCTCTAACAAAGCTTTTGCGGGTCACCGCTCTTGTCGTTCTGTTTGTACGGAAACTAAAAAGAAAGGTTGTTGATAGAATGAAACTCAATAGTGACGATATCGATGAAGCAGAACGAATTTGGATCCGCCATATTCAGAAGAAACATTTTTCAGAAGCTCTGAATTCATTAGCTGGAAAAAAGACGTGTAGTCTAGTGAAACAATTGGGTCTTTTCCTTGATGAGAATGGATTAATACGATGCAGGGGGCGAATGGAAAATGCTTGTCTGAGTGAAAGTGCGAGGCTTCCTATTTTGTTACCAAAAGGAGACAGATTTACACACTTACTCATTGAAAGAGTTCATAAAGAAATTTTACACAGTGGTGTTTCACAGACATTATCGAGAATTAGAATGAGAGTGTGGATTTCACAAGGTCGTCAAACAGTTAAGAGTGTTATCAAATCGTGTTCAGTGTGCCGAAGATTTGAAGGTGGTCCTTATCAGATGCCACCACTATGTTCAATTCCTAAGTCTAGAGTCACAGAGGCAACCGCATTTCAACGAGTAGGAATAGATTATTTGGGGCCTTTTCTTGTGAAACATGAAGCTGAAAGAAAAGTATGGATATGTTTATTCACATGTATAGTGACACGTGCTATTCATCTAGAGTTGGTGTGTGACATGACGACAGCAGAGTTCCTGTTGTGCTTTAGACGATTTATTGCTCACCGAGGCACACCATCCCAAGTGATAAGTGATAATGCAATGCAATTTAGTGCTGCAAGTAATATAATTGATAAATTATGGAATACCATAAGAAGAGATTGTGATTTAATGAGCTATGTGTCAGACGCTGGAATAAAGTGGTCTTTCAATGTAGAACTCGCTCCTTGGATGGGAGGATTCTATGAAAGGTTGGTAGGTTTAGTGAAACGGGCCATGAGAAAAACAATTGGAAGAAAACTTATGACGTTAGTTCAGCTACAGACTCTTGTGAAAGAAATTGAAGCAGTGCTTAATTCAAGACCTCTTGTGTATGTAGGAGATGACATTAGTTCAAATATTCCTCTTGCTCCAGCTCATTTCTTACTCCAAATCCTAAAACTGGAATTCCCAACACTGAAATTTCAAGCGATGGTGACTTTATTCCTTATGAAACACATGCTACAAAACTAGTTTCATTATGGAAGAAGGGTCAAAAGTTGTTAGACGTTTTCTGGCAAATTTGGAAAAATGAATATTTAGCCAGCTTACGTGAACGTACGCAGAATAAACTGAAATCAAAACGAATAATTTCAAATCTTTCACCAAGTAAGAACGACGTAATCATCATTAAAGATGATTCGCCAAGAGGAAATTGGAAATTTGGAAAGGTCATCAGTTTAATAAAAAGTAGAGACGGTTTAGTAAGATCAGTGAAAGTGTTATTACCATCCGGAAGAGTGTTAGGAAGAACAATCAATTTGCTTTATCAATTGGAAGTGTGTAAAAATGAAGCTGAAGATGTTACAAAATATCACAGACAGAGTGAAAAGTCTGAAGAAAAATTGAAAGCTGATAAGCGACAAGCTGCAGTTATAGCTGAAAAAGCAATTAAAAGGATTAGTCAAGAATAAAAGAGATAAAAATGTTCCATAACAAAGCAAGAAACAGTGTGTATAAAGTAAAGAAAACATGTAATAATATGTCATAGTTATATTTTCTTAACTAACGTATAGAATATTTCCTAAGTTAGGATTTCTTTTTGTGTGTAAAATGTTGTTTTTTTTTCTTGCAAGCAAGGACTCGTGTTCTAATTTTGTGTATTGACTACAAAAGTGATTCTATATTTAGAATGTCCCATTTTGTGATGGGATGTATACTAAAGTTTCATACTGTAGATCCTTTGTTTATTTCATAAAAATCTCGTGTAACGGATCCTATTCCCGTGCAACGGATCCTACCCACGTGCCTTTGTTTATTTTTTGTAAAATCTCGTGCAACGGTTCCTACACTCGTGCTCATGTTTATTTTGTGAAATCTCGTGCAACAGCTGCTATGTTTATCCAATCCCGTGCAACGGAGTGTATAACGGTGTATGTTTTTTATAAGTTGGTTATATAAACCAAGGACGCATTTCTACAGTTCATTCAGAAAGTTAAAGATGTATATGTGTGATCACTGTCGTAGAGAATATCATTCAAAGAAAAGTTTATCGAGGCATATTAGAGAGAGGCACTCTGGAACTAAAAGGTTTAAGTGTATAGTGCCTACATGTGATGTTGATTTCGTGAGGAGAAGTTATCTAACTACCCACCTACAAAAAGTTCATGGATATGATAGAACGGTAGCTAAGGACCTTGTGTATAAGTCAGATAGAAGTAAGGAGCAGCCAAAAAGACCAATTTATACTATTGACGGTTTGGAAGATATTAGTGAAGATGAAACCTTTTTCAACCAGCCAGAGCCAGAGCCAGAGGATCTCGACACTCTCGGATCCATTGAATCCATTTCTGTGAGTTTTTCTCCAGTCGAGAACGTTCTAGAACACCTGATAGATGACCAAACACCCGAGGAAAATATCAGTCACACCTGTAAGGAACCGGTTACAACTGTGTCAATCATCAACCCTGAAAACAACCCAACAGATGACCTAACAAACGACCCAACAAACGACAGTACACACGAGCCACAGGAGGAGGACCCCATGGTGAACATAACAACAGTGAACTTGACACTGATAAAAACTGAGAAAACCATAAATGGAAATGTTGTGGATGTTACGAGGACCGCGTCAATTGGATATTCGAACAATCTTTCAGAAGAAGACGTAGTTGATAGTGCCATAAATATCATGGATTACATTCAAACGGAATTCCAGGAATATGCAAATTACATGCATGGTATGAACTCGTAAAAACTGGATATATGTGAAATTGTGCGATTTTCAAGGTTTATTTTGATTTGTTTAATATTTTAAAGGTATAAAATTCATGTAAAAAAAAATAAATGAGCTAGAAATCTTCCCGGTTGGGAATGTCGCGAATATCGCGATATTTCCTGACCGGTAACATTTCTGGCGCCGTTGGGTCAACGGCTGTGACTAACATTTATGTTTGTGCACGTTATTTACGTGGCACAATTTTTTGTGAATACATACCGACGCATGCAACGGCACCCATTCGTTGTATATAAACGAGTGTCTTTGCATACGCCGGTAGAGTTCTTTAAGTTGGAGAAATAGTGCTTTGGATTTATGTGAAAAACATGTCTTATGATTTACATGAAAATAACCTAATCTGGATTTAAAAGTGAATTTGGATTAAATTAGAATTATCATTTAAAAGAAATTATTTTGTATTATTAAAAAATGTAAAAACCTATAACATCTTATTTATTTCCTAAAAAACTCTCAATTGAACGAAATTTCATGTGGTGAAAACTCCGTCACAAGTATGTCCAGGTTTATTATATACTTAGTTCCAAAAGAAAGTGTGCACTTTCACAATTTGGTTTTCCTTATTTTTTGCAAAGTTGAAGGGGCTCTTGCTTGTAAAATCTATTGCATTAGCTAGACATGACCCTTTAGAAACGAGACATAAAATCCGATTTCGAAAAAAAATTGCGAATACTGTGGACACTTGTTCAGCACGTATGGTGTTGAGATTGGCCCTCCTAGAATTTCTTTTCTGGTAAAGAGAAATTTGCTTATATATTACTTCCTAGTTTCACTAGGGACTCTCTATTATTTCCAAACAGAAGATTAAGTTTACGAACAGACGTCAAACCTGAGCAAACGTTAGAAATCGCTACGTTAATTGGTCAATAACGTCAGATAAAACGATGCAATAGCGTTATATAATATTAGTTGATACGTAACAGAGGCAAATCAAACAAATACATACGATTTCTATTGAAGTATGAGTGCTTATCTAATTTTAAGGACAAATTTCTTTGCACGGGATTGATTTTCGCCCACACACGGAATTTGTACGTCAACCAACGTTGTTTTATAGTGTATAATTGTCATTCAGATGTGAATTTATTACAAAGTAGGGCACAGAAATTGAACTGAATGCGATTTCAAAAAAGTTTTTCATCAACGGTAGGGTACAATGCATATCACTCAAAATCAAAGATCCTTTACTAGCCTTAAGTCAATGAGTTCCGCGTGCCTTATTTCTCAAAGTTTCAATGGTCAATAGTGTCGAGGTTTGTCATGCAAAATTTTGTGACAGTACATTGAGTAAGTTTTGAGATATTCGAATTTTAAAAGTGCACACTTTCTTTTGGAACTGAGTGTATATCAAAATAAAGCTATTTATGAGCACAAGCAGTTGATCAACATAAGACTGTTATAGCCATGGCGGAATAACCAAAACATTGTTGAAAAGGGTATCTTTTTAGAGAACAAGCAACTGCATGATTGTTGGATAAAATTTGCTCATATTTTAACAAAGGACTGTCTAAAGTACTACCCAGGTACCACTACAACCATTGGTATAAAACTCGGGCCCAATACGTAGTTATGCAAGAAACTTATTTTGACTTATTTTTTTAACACATATGTCAGATATGTCATTCTAATTTTGTAAACGTGAAGATCTGTGTAGGTATGGTGTGTTATCACAAAATAAACGGATATTAATAGTTTATATACCTGTAAGGTTGTTTAGCAATAAATTAATTTCTATTTCATAGAATGATAAAAAAATATAGCAGTTTATTATACATCATTGAATTAAAAAAACACACTATAATTTGAAATAAATCGCAGAAAATATTTCACAATATTATAGTAAGATGTTCAACCATACCAACCTCTATTTTGAAAAAGGACCAAAACCGGTTTGACATCTATGTTAACAAAATAAACGGAAATTGATTGTTCAAAAAGAGCCTTTTGAGACTCAGTTTTATATCTGAGGTTGTAGTAGTACCTGGGTAGGTTTGTATTTTGTTAAAATATGAGCCAATTTTATCCAACCGTCATGCCGTTGCTTATTCTGTACAAAATTACCCTTTTCCACAATGTTTTGACTAAACCTCTATAGCTTTAGCAGTTTTATGTTGCTTAACTGCTTGTGCTCATAAATAGCTTCATTGTGATATATTTTATGAATTGTAAATTTAATTGGTCACATAAGAATGGTTTCATTTTCGTGAGTTCAGCATTTTCAATTGGTAATTCTAAATACAATATGCTTAATTTTATGTCAAAAGTATATATTTTACTTGTATACGTACCTATAATATTACAATGGGGCGTCTCTTCCCATGTTCCGTTTGGAGTACAAGTTATCTCTTCATTACCTTTCAATTCATAGCCAGTATCGCAAGAGTATTGTGCAGTCGAATACAAATATGTTTGGTTGAATGTAACAGATCCGTTTTCTATATCTTGAGGAGGATGACAGTCTGTAAAAGTGTTTTGGGGAATTAATAAGCTGAGAAAAAGATCGTTTAATGAAAAATATCGATTTTCGAACGAGATTGACTGGAAACGTGTAAATATTACTTCTATGAAAAAAAAAAAAAATAGCTGCATAAAATACTAGAGCAAAAACAATTTATTTCAAGTCTGTATTTCGTTATATATTTTGAGTTTGTGATTAAATACGCTCAACGTTCCAAAATCCCAAAATGAAATTAACGGTCAGCTTGTGAATGTGCCAAATATACTGCCCATCGTGTGACCAATTTTTAAATATAAATACGTCAATAATAAACGCCTCAGCCATATAGAAAAAGCAATCATTTACAAAAGACACATTCTGTGTTAAAAATCATTCCTTCATATTAGATATAAACTCATTGCAGTCAGGCTCACACAAGAAGTGTTTTTGAGTCAAGATTTGTTCAGGATTTATACAACTTCAAAAAATTAAATCCCCCTTTTTTGAGGCAATAACAGGGTTGACCTAATTGACTAAAGATCAAAACACCAAGTCATTGAACCATTTATAGTTGCTTAGTTGTTGTCCATTAGCCCTTATCTGTGCCTATGCAAACATTTGGAGATCAAATACTGATTACGTCAATGACGTAAGATGCGGTTTCTTTATCAAACAGATGTCTCAGGCGTGATACTTTGTCCAAGACTACATATAAGATTATCTGTTGGTAACATTTACAAGACACTTCATTTTAATAATTGTCAGGCCTTACTCTGTTTTAAGCTTTTAAAAAAATATTTCTGGATTAGACCGCTTTTCAAGAGGTCAATATTACGATTACAATAATTGTTTTATCGTATTTTGTCGATATCGTAGCTTTTGCTTGACATCAGTAAAGTGACCAACAAACAAATGAGATTAATATAAATTTACAGATAAGGTCGAATCGGAATACATAGCCGAATACCAAATGCAAATCACGGGGTTGAATCAAAATAGTTTATAAGCTAGAACTATTTAGGGTGCCTTATGTCCGTAGAAATGTATTTGGTTTCAAATAAACCCTTTTGGTTTAAAAGGCCAATAATTGAAGACGTTATTGGCAAAAATAATGGATTACAATATTGACAAATCTTAATCTCTAGATTGTCAATAATATTGGTCATGTTATGACGAGAGTAGATTGAAAAAAAAAGTCATCGTAGGTATATCTGGAAGTTACTGAACTTCTTAAATATTGCTTTTATTATTCTAAAACCAACGCGAAAACAACCGGTTCTATCTTTAGATTGATATTTTTACAGTAAATAACGGCTGAGAAATCTAAATTTTGAGAATGACGAATCATTCTCAAAAATTTAGATTTTTCAGCTATTATTTAAGAATCAAATGATGTTAAAGTAGGATACGATGGTTTCACGTTAGTGACTTAAACGAGTAGTGTTGGCGACGTCGAATGTTTTCACTCACAGTTTCGAAGGCTAACGCCATTTTAACTGACGTCATCGAGTTTTTCCAAGGTTTTCCCGTACTTTTTAAAAATAGTCCGTCTATGTACATCCGAGGTTGATCGTGAGATTGGCCGAGTGGTGTTCCGAATGTTCCTGCGGGGTCTATGTCTCAGATAAGTCACTACACAGACGCTATATGACTAACACATTCGAAAGTTTCCACATTATTTACATTAGGTATTGCGTTGAATTAAGGTATATTTTTTTATTTTCAAAAGTTTTATAACCTCATTTTACGAATGACGAAACTACTGCTAAGATCCGCCATGGTTCTTCAACGTGCTCGATGGAAAGCACAAACTCACGGGACCTCGGTTCAAGGTCTCATCCGAAAGACAATTCTAAAGTTTGTTCACTTGCCAGCCCGGCATTGAACCCACGCGGCCGACTTTCAATTGTCTTGAAGTCCGGTGCTCTACCGACTGAGCTAATCGGACTGACTTAATAATAGTGCGGTGCCTTATGTAATCCCGTAGGATTTTCGTGCTGAAATTGATTTTTTGGCTTTAATTGATTGTTTATGGGTCAAGCAATCGGAAACTATGCGGGTCCAAATTTTTCGGATCTGTTCCCCGATTTTATGGGCTCTAAAAGGAGCCCATATGGGCAAAATTGGTATTTTCCTAATACTAGGTTCAGGAGAGGCGTTTTTTTGTTCTTCTTAAATGTTTTCTTTGGGTTAACAATGTATTTAGTGTTAGAATATTTCAGAAAATACAGTAACCCATATTTCCAAAGCGTTTCCACTATTTTTGGGCTCTCACAGAGCCCAAAATAGCAATTTTGACTGTTTCCTAATAATGGGTTTAGGAAAAACATTTTTTTTGTCTAGAGATGATTTTTTAAGCTCTGTTTGGTATAAAGTGTTGGTTAGTATTGAAATACTTGCAGGTCCATGTTCTCTATAACCATTTTAGGATTTTATGGGCTCTCCGTCATAATAGCCCATGTGAACTGATTTGGATGCTTTTTTGAATAAGTGTCAAAAAAGGTTATTTTCATTGCAGTTGAATCGTTCTCCAATTACTTTCAGCACGTTATTATATTTAAGATAGCTTTGGTATAATAAACAGTAAGCCCGTATTTAAAGTCTAATATTCCTTTTGATTGGCTTGCAAAGGATCCCATAGGAGCCGGACAATGAGTTTCCGAAGTTAGGTTTAAAGAACATCGGCACTTCTTATGTTGTTCAAGGGTACCAACATTGCTGCAAATGATTCTTTAATGGTTGAAACAAAATGTCAATCGAAATTCTCTTAACCAACTACGAGATGTTTAATCAATTTAACTGGATCTTAATGAGCCCATATGAACCAACACGGACACTTTGCCTAATAATGGGTGGGAGAAAATCAATTTCTTTTCTTAAACATTTCTCGAGCCTCATTAAATTAAGAAGGGTTATGATGAGGGTAGAATTAAAAAAAAATGAATCAAATATCAAAAAGCCCACACATGATTATTGGCGCTTGGTGAAGCTCATATGTGCAGGTTTTAATATCCTCCAAATAAATTAAATAACTACTCTATAGTTTGAAGCTTTCTTAAACAAGTCTAAATCATTGTAGTCGTAAACCTAAAATATGTAACCCCGGTCGATTGTATAAAACTCGCTATATTAATCAAAGCTGCTCTTTCACAGATTGGGAAATTCGATTTTTTATTTTTTTTTATTAATCGGAAATTATGACTTTATCGTGTAAAAGACTCTACAATAAAACGATTCGAACTTGTAAGACAAAAAAAAGACAGATATTCCTGAATTTGGCGGAATTCCATTCTGAAAAAATAAAGCGACAACTAACCCTAAAAGATTATTCTTAAATTTTGAGTCAACTATTTACCCATGCAATTCCTTCTGTGTGTCCCATTCTTTCAAAGGCCAAGGTCGAAGTATTTGTGAAATAGGGAACTTCATATCGAAACATGAGAAAAATGCAACATTATACATGAAAATAAACAATTTCGAAATTTATAGCCTGGATATAAAAAGACTGGTTCGTCACTGACCTTGCCGATTCAAACATTCAAACTACATTTTTTTAAATGGGTTGTTGTTAGTGCCATACCTATGTGCGATTTTTAAACATCGAAAATTGCACACGTTTCCGAATCTATGAACCAAATTTGTAATGGTTCTAGATGAAGAACTGTGAAAGAGTAGCTTTAAGCACACAGCCATGGTCACCACACCTTTTATACTGATAGATTTGACTTTACTGTAACAAACAGGATTGTGGAGCGGTGTAATGTCAAGAAGGAATTAATCTTCTTTTCAGTTGCCACAGTTACTGTCTTTATTGTTTCGAGCTGAAATAGTCAAGAGACTCAGTGCAAGGAATAATAATATTTTTCGATGATCACAGAAGCTGCTTCCATGACTTAAAAGTTTCATTAATAAATCGAAGTTTAAAGTTTTCAATGTTATCAAGCCGTTAGTGTGGGTCTTATTTTAAAATGACTGGTAAAAACAATCATTATTATTCTGTATTGGCTTAAAGAAATTTTCCTTGTCACTGTGCATGTTTCACACGTCTTCCAAACCAAAACAATATACTTATCGTTGGTAATTTCTAAGAAGCATTTACCTCTTTGTTTGTGTGACCAATGAAAACTTATTGGTGACACCAAAGTCCGTTTAGATTTGAAGGGGCATAGCTGTTACCGGGACAGTGTTGCACTTGAAGCGGTAATAACAATGTCCGTTCATATATTATCTTATGGTTGTTCCATATTAATTTCCACCTATACACTTAAGAAAACTTGAAGTATATTTTTTATTTCTTTGAAAACATATCTACCATAGAAAAACTTTCCAAGCATTTCCTTCAACTATGTGAATCAAGCAATACTAGAGCAGTCTCGCATTGCCTTAGTCCGATATTTTCTCCGTGGTATTAAAATAAATATCGGTAATCATTATCTTGATATGCATCGCCTTTTTAGTATATACATATAGTCAGCAAGAAAGTCCCTCTTTTAGCCATAACGAACCCTCAATACCTACATGCGTCCATTGAATAGGGACATCTTTTCAAGGGCTTTCGTTTGCACTGGGTAGGTTGCAAAATTAAAACAAGAATCAGATAGCCATGCCCAATGATGCTCTTTACCAAACATGCATTTGCCGAGGCAGCAAGATATAATTCAAATATGCAAGATAACATGTACACAGATTACTGATAAGTCAATGCAATTTAACAAACATCCAATATCGTGCATTTCATTAAAATAACGGGTTCCTATGATTTGGCCTAGTCCATGATGTTTCTTCTATAGACATAAATGCACCTGTATAGAGATTATAACACGACAAAACGAGTTGAAATGATAAAGTTGTTGTAAATGATATGAATTTTTGGTAACTTATTTCTATGCAAAATTAAACAAAATAGATAAAAGATAATATAACACATATGATACAAGAATTTGCTTGTAATAAGCTTTTCAAACCATATGCATGCGTCTCGGTATCATTTCTTTTACTTGATTTTTAGGAAGATTCACTATTTGTTTTTAAAAACAGCAGCAAATTTTACCAGAACAGATGAAAAATATACTAATAGACATTTCCATAAAATTGTAAGTAGGGACATGTAGTTAACTGATGCAGGCATTTTGCCTGCGAATGCTTGAAAATGTTTACAAGAATGGCAATTCGTAAGGACTCAATAATCTGTAAACGTAAACCTTGTATCAACAGCAATTGTGTTTCTTTGATAGAAATTTAAGGGAAGAGAGCTGATGCACACATCTATCACTCTTACTTGATGAACTTGTTGTTTGATACAGTTCTAAATTTATACGCATAAGCGAACTATGCATTATATACATGTATACTTTACTCGAGAAGTTAAAGGCCAGTAACAACAATTTGAAACAGAGAAAAGCGGACAAACTAGCAAAACTAAGACGACGTGATTTTTATTCATGGGAACATATAAATGTCAAAGCAAAAATACAACATTGAATAAAACATATTCATCCATCGTATATTTACAGAATGCCGGAAAATGCTCTTATGGGCTTCATTAAGCGCCAATGAAATAGGTATGGGCTTTGAAATATTGATTGACATATGTTTTACCGAGACAAGGATTCAGAAATACCATTCTTCAGAAATCTTTTCTTGAACCAAACTGTTGGCAAAGTAACCATGTTGACTCATATGGGCTTATTAAGGGTCCATATAATCGATAAAAGTAGGGTAATTAGTTAGGAAATTTTAACAGAATATCTCCAACCCAAAGAGATCATTGATACCATTTGTGGTACGAGCGAGTAACATTGAAAACAAACATATTTTACGAAATATGTCGTTCATTATTTTTATCTGTCGTATATTTGCATTATGCAAAACACACACACCACACACACGCGCACGCACACATACACGCCCTTCTCTTGTGGGCTTCATTTAGCGCCAATACAACGGGTACAAATAAGAACATCGTGAAATTGAAAGATATTCCTAACAAAATCATTCTAAATCATTCATTCATCGCTCCATTCATTCATTCTCAAAACATTTAAAGGGGGGGTAATGGATATTTTGATCGCCATTAGCGATTCCATGTTGCCTCCCTTAAAAGTCATTCAAAACACGCTCCTCCCACTCATTCAATTTCATTTCGATATAATTCAACAATCACTCACTGTGTCAATTTCTATATGTTTTAACTGTATGGGTTTTGAACTTTTGATTTATATACTTTTTGTACCATTTGTGGTACAAGTAGGCATCATAAAGAGGGTTGTATTTATTTCAAAAATCGCGAGTTTGGAAAACTCATACATCTGTTCATATGGGCTCATTTAAAAGCCAATCAAAAAGCATATATGAGAAGTTAAAAAATTAATATTGATATACACCAATACTAACCATCGCTAGGCATTGAACTTAATTTGAAAAGAAAGGTCAAAGGAATTTCTTTTTTTGTGAATCTTTTTTAAGGAAAACACCCAATCGGCTCATATGAGTTATTATGAGAGCCCACACAAATTCCAAAATTACCCTAGAGAACATGGACATGCAAGTATTCCACGCAAACCCATACTTAATACCAAACAGGGCTTAAGAAATCATGTCGAAACAAACAAGGTTTTTCCCCTTAACCCACTACTATAAAAGCAGCAGAATGGCTGTTTTGGGCTCTGTGAGAGCCCATAAAATGGTGAAATAAGCTTTTAAAACATGGATTTTTGTATTTTTTTCTCCAATCCACACTTAATACACAGCGTAACCAAAGAAATCATTTTAGGAAAAAAAATCACATATGAGCCCTCTTTCAGGAAAATACCTATTTTGCTCATAAGGGCTCCTTTGAGAGCCCATAAAATCGGGAAACGGGCTCGGAAAATTTGGACCCGCTTAGTTTGCGATTACTTGACCCCTAAACAATCAATTTAAACCGAAAAATCAATTTCAGCACGAAAATCCTACGGGAGCCCTATTTCGTACATAAGGAACCGCACTATAAGAGCGGCGAAGAGTTGGTGATGTTTATTGCCGAACAGCCGTTCGCCGACAAATTGGCGATCACTTTTCGATAAGGTTCCTTTAAATTTCAAGCATGCTGAGCTTTCTTATTACATATATTTAAGATAAAGGCACTTTTCGAAATAAGACCGATATGTTGAAGACAAAGATTGAAAGGAAAGAAAACCGACTCCAATGAGAATAAAGAAAATCAGAGCCGATCAGATGTTTAGCCGTGTCCACATCTTTTGCCGGTGATTAATCGCTGATGCAATTTCAACATCAAACAATCCACAAGAAGTCGCCGACTATTGTGATAGATTTTTCTTGGAGGTTGAGTTCACAGGCGCGTCGCCAATTTCAGAAAAAAACTGACGTTGAATCAGCTGAAGTACCTATCAGTTGTCGACATGTTGATGGATTGTCGAAAAATTGTATTAGCGATCCCCCAAAAAGACGTTTCGCCGATACACCTGGGCATTTATGTACAGTAGCTCTGGCGATGCTCAAGACAATTTTCTTAGGTTTGACAGAAAGACAGAAAACGCTACCTATAATTCAGAATATACATAAAAATGATTAGAGCATTTTTTCACCGGGAAATTATAACAGTGTTCCTAAAGCTTCTTCAAAATGGGGGTAAAAATGGTTATTTTGCAGCATGCATGTTTTATGAGACTAAGAAGGCTGCTTGCAATAATTAGGGGGTACAAGATTCCATTTGGGGGTAAATCACCCCCATATGGAGGTTTTTGGGAACCCTTGGGAATATAAAAACCCTTGCCAGCGCTATCGATATCTCACATCTTTTTACAAGCTTTTGGCACTCGCTACAATCGGTGAACAGCCTGACAAGGTGACTGTACGTTAAATATCGATTATATGTTTTGGATTATATCAATTGGTACTTTCTTTTTCCATTTTAAATCATCTGGAAAATGGTTCCGGTACCGAAAGCTACAGGCTATATTCGGTGAGCGCTCTCAGTACCTATATCCTTAATTTCGTCCAGAATAACGAAGCGCTTGGGGAACGCTCCTATCTTAAGGCTTTAATACGCGAGATGTTGGTAGTAACTTGGTTGTATTCGTTGTATATGTCATATTGTCGCTATTACAGTACCTACCAAGTAACGCTTCCATAAGCTGTTACAAGGGGTGGTATAAGGGTGAAGGATGAAACTATCACTGAGCTGTGTCTGATTCTTAAATGTGCTCGATGTAACGCATACAACACACGGGTTCTCGGTTTAGCATATCAGATAAACAGCTTTTTGGGTGGTCAGCCTAGGACTGACACCAGGATCTCCATTCCGAACATCATTTGGCCAATCACACGATCAGCCTCGGATGTAGATATACGGACTATTTTTAAAAATTACGGAAAAACTTTAAAAAAAAACTCGATGACGTCAGTTAAAATGACGTTAGCCTTCGGGACTTTGAAAATATTCGTCGTGGCCAACGCTACTCGTTTAAGTCACTGACGTAAAACCATCGTATCCTTATATAAATATCTCAAGGTTCTAAAATAACGGCTGAAAAATCTTAATTTTTGAGAATTATTCGTCACTCTAAAAAAATTAAGATTTTTTTCAGCCATTATTTACTTTAAATATACTAATCTAAAGATAGCACAGGTTGTGTCCGCGCTAGGTTTTCTTACATTGTTTCCGCCTAACAAAACGCACACTTTTGTTACATACCCATCCGCCCTATACACATCCGAGGTCCTTTCCAGTTTACGGAAATGGCCGACTGATGTTCCGAATGCGGAATCTCGGGATGTTTAGTCGAGCGCTTTACCGACTAAGAAAATGGAACTAACACTTGTCGTAAGTGTGTATTTTTTAAGATATTTAAAGTTCATCACTTAGTTTACAAGAAATAACACAGAATTTCGGGGGGGGGGGTGTTACTTAATCATTTCTTTGAGACTTTTTAGAAGAAATGTAAATGTATATTAATATATATCACATAAATGATACTTAATTTACGAAATGATGACTAGTACTTTAACTTGTAAAACTCTTTCGCGTTCCGAAAAAGGCAGCGCTCGCTAGTACTTTCTGGACAAATTATTAGGCGTGGAACTACTTGTTTTAAAAACAATGCGACAAAAGTTTTGATCAAATGCAGTTGTTTAACTTTAATTAATTTTTTTCAGTCGAGTAGACATATGAGCAACGTCACGACTTTCTTGCCTTTAACTATTAGCTCCACTTTACGCGAGCTAATGACATGGCTCTTTGTCCGTTGTGCGTCCGTCCGTACGCAAGTAGCCTTTTTTCTTATCATCTTCTTTCCTGAAACTGCAATTCAACCAAACTTTACAGGAATGATGCTAAGGACATGATTCTTCTTCAGCTTCCTTCTTTTAATTCTGATCAGGCTGATAACTTGGGCGCTACGGGCTGTCGAGTCACCTAAAAAGCCCCCCCCCCCCCCCCCTTATAGTGAAATATATAAAAAAAAATCTTCTTCTCTGAAACTACTGTTCAGAATTAAACCAAACGGAACAGAAATGATGCTTAGGACCTGCTTTTTCAGATTTTTCTTTTAATCCTGATTGGGCTGATAGTTCGGGTTCTATGGGCTATCGATTCACCAAAAAAGGTCCCCTTATGGTGATATATATAAAAAAATCTTCTTCTCTGAAACAACGTTCAGAATTCAACTAAAATTCACAGGGATGGTGCTAAGGACATGCTCTTTCAGATTCTTTTAATTTTTCCGATCGGGTTGATAACTTGGGTCCTAAAGGCTGTTGCGTTATCCAAAAATGGCCGCATTTTGCAAAATATATAAATCTCTTCTTCTCTGAAACGACTGTACGGAAACTCTAGTAGGCTAGTTACCAACGGTATTTTAAAATGGCGGATAGGCGTTCGTGAAAAAGTGAATGTTTTTCTAACTTGGTTAAATCTGTCATCCTTTGTAAAAATCGCAACATGTATAACTCGAATACGGTATTGTGACTTGTGATTACAATACATTTTTATGCAATCGACCAGTCACAATAGCGATTTCTACTTATATACAAATCAACCATCGTACATTGCAAGTGACGTCACTTTTTGTTTACTTTTCAAAGGCAAGGTTGGAATTAAATTGTTATTCAACACACATTAAAACAACTGTGGTAATAAGCGCAGTCGGTAACGCACCCTAGACTAAATCTCGTGATTCAGGGGTTCGTATTGGCACAAATAAAACGATTTTTTCTTTCTTTTCATAAATTCAAGATTCAAAACTTGATGCATTGTATTGTGAAACATTGTTGACCTGTCGCTCATTTAATATTCCTGTTGACCTTCATTCATATTCGTAGCCCACTTCCTTATATAGATTAAAAATACACAGTACATTTAAAAAACAAAATATACCCGGTTTCGATTAATAACCAGACACAGCTATAGGTGTGCGGTCAGGAACTTGCAAAGCAGAGGTCCAAAGATCGGAACTCATTCTCGGCTTATCTTTTTATATTTATTTTTTTTTTATTTTGAAAATACGATGTTACTTTTAACTAGTGAAAGATGTAAGGTCAGGAACTTGCAAAGCAGAGGTCCAAAGATCGAATCTCATTCGTCTTATCTTTTTTTTTTATTTTGAAAATACGATTTTACTTTTAACTGTTGTGATTAAAATCTTTGTACATAAATAAGCACGTCACAGTCTTCTTTATTTTGCTCATCGTTCTGTGTGGGTGATCCGTTTGATATTCTGCATCAAATGATTTTCTAATACTCCGTAGCTTACGCACAACATTCTTTTTTAGAAAAATACAGGATAAATATTTCACACTCCCCAAACAAAATAAAAATGGATGAAGAATTTCGTAAACAGAATTAACAAAAGTAATTTCAAGCAATGATATGTATCGCACAATAAGAAAAATAGTAATAATATCATTTTCATCAAATATCATGAACGAAAGAAGATAATCCGATTCGCTTAGGTGCTGCGTTAGAGAAACAAAAAGGGCTAGGTTGACGATCAAAAGCCTCGTGATCTCAGCTTGAATAGGTGATAATGGCTTATTAATTCCATGAAAATTAAAGTTATGCGAGATTTGATTTAGGAAAAAACTGCGAATATAGAATATTACAAAAATAATGAGTGACAGGTCAACAATGTTTTACAATATTAACGTTAGCTTTTTTACACGAAACTATTTTGAAAAAAAAAAAAACGCTTTCAATTTCCGTGATAATTATGAATGCATCGTATGAGTTGAAAATTGAAAAAAATAATTGAAATACTGACACATCAAAGGGGAAAGAAAAAGGAAATATTTTAAAATGAAAAGTTTTCTTTCACATTTAACGAAAAGTTAGAAAAGAACGAGTCAATTTAAAAATAATGGAATTAATCATTTTCTGTATTGAAAATACAATTTTAATCGTAAAATCACTAATGCCTATATTTAAAATTTCACATTTTAACTTCCTTTGTGGTAATGTCTTCGTTTAAACGTAAACTTTGGCGGAAACAGTATTTTGTATGCATACTACAACAAAAGTCCCATATTAAGGCCATATTGAAGAAACAAGCTAGCCAAACATAAGATTATTATCTTGATACCCTATGCAAATACATCCGTTATCAAGATTATAGTGATTTAGGATACATCTTCATAAAAGATCCGAGAAAAAAATACATGTACGTTTTCTGACTGATGGTGTACATACACAAAACAGATAAACTTACTGCTGAGAGTTATATGGAGAGTTATGTGGGCTTCATAAATATCACATAACTGAACCAAAAACGTAAAAAGACAAAATGTGTTCCGGGTCCTTATACAGGAAACGGGAACTTGAATGTGTCTGTGTTTGCAAACTATTTCATTTCCCTTTAGATGTTGTATCCTAAATCTACTGTAACGCCATGAAAACTTCTTTCTATGTTCTCAAAAGAACCAATATACAGAAAAGGTATTATTCGTTTTTATTTCTTGGACAGCATTGTATTTTTAAGTCTAGATGTAAAACGAATCTTAAATGAACCCATCTCAAAAAATGTTTGAAAGAATTGAGTCGCTGTTTAATTGTTGTCATTGCTTTTGGACGTTTAGAAACCTTTATTATACTGCAAATAAAATTCTAGCATTTTCATTTTTAATGCTGACTAACATTGCTATCTACGGCCGTTCCGGTTTGATTTCTAAAGTTTTTTTTAATGCGCATCGCAGGGGACAAAGACAACAAATATTGCACGTTTGGCATCAGGATGTTTTTAAACGGACCAGAAATTCCTAGAGAAACAATTATATTTGGAGTACTTATTTCCGCTCTCATAAGTATGTCTCGAAGTGACTTTGGTCCACGGTATGCGACAACTGGTTTCTCAACAAACAAATTGCTGAGGTGACTGGATAACTCCATCTTGGACCAACGTTTGTCTATTAATGAGTCTACGTTTGGCAAGTTAGGATGCTGTGTCAAAAAGAAGGGTATTCTATTTGATTACTGTACATCTTTGGTACTTAACAAGAGATCACTTCGATTGGCATCAGCAGCTCTTGCGATCGAGGTAAATATGACCTGCTTCGGGTAACCTCTGTTTTGCAAGTGCTGTGATAACACTTTAAAGCGTTGTCCAAATGCGCTCTCTTGTGTACAAATTCTTCGAATCCAAAGGGCCAGACTGTAAGAGATTTATTTCCAACAATGTCTAGAGTCGCAGCTTGTAGGGAGCGAGCATTGGTGTTTGTCTCTTGGTTTTGAATAAAGATCTACGTGTAGTTCGTTTCCATCCCGACATGGTATAGTGTTTAAAAAGATGCGCTACTCATTTGAAACTCCAAAATCAAAATTCATTGATGGTTCGCGTTCAAGGTTGTTTGTGATAGTTTTAGATTTATAACGTTTTTCCAGATCGTGACAACACTTCGTGTCTATGGCGTCGATAAATCTTACTACCCGATTAAGGGAATTCCTTGACATATTCATAAAACACTAGTTAAGCATGAACCCAGTTTTCTTAAAGATACAATCGAATTTCCCAGATATCTCCCTTCAACAACACCAGTCAACACAATTTTAGACTCATTCGACGTGGAATCACTTTAATCAAATATACTGGCCAAAAGTCCTAACCGGCCACTTTAATAATGACGATAACTTTTTTAAAGGTTATAACATTTAAATGAAATTTGATGGGTGAATTTTTAAGCATAATATACGTGGATTTCCATTATGATTTACCAATAGTTATCAAATTTGGATGTGTAATAAAGGAAAAGCTCAAAAAGCTCTATATCTTAATAGAGCTCGGGATATTACACTTTCAACAAATCAAAGTCCGCAAATCGTTAGCTGCAACCCACACAAAGAAAAAAACATGGAAAACATTGTCTATTTTGTGTGACTTTTGACTTCAGGAGAAACAGAAAGAATAGGAGGCATGGTAAAATGATGTTAAAATTTAACCGGCAAACCATTTTATCTAGCGAATATGCTCAAATATGGTCTGGGCTGAAAAAAACGATGTATCAAACTGATTTTTTTCACAAATCCTACATTTTGTAGCTCAATGGGAATTATCTGTCTATATTTTATGCATTTTTGAAGAAAAACGTGTTTTAGGTGTTGTTTCTAGGAACCGTTTTCTGCATACATAATCCATCACTTTCTTCAATGGCCATATGCCGCGCTCAATTGACGAACATTTTCAGGTTTTTTCCTAGTCTATGTTACAGCTAACGACCCATGAGACAAAAATCGCTACTTTGACAATATTTTGAGCTCTGTGTAAATTAAGAGCTTTTTGAGCTTTTCTCATGTTGCGCTTTAAATTCAATGAAATAACGGTAGCTTTTCTCCAAAATCATCTGGAAAGTTGCTTAAAAAATTCACACAGCAAATTTCACGAAAATCCAAACACCACAGAAAAAATTATCTTTGTTTTTAAAGTGGCCGGTTGGAAGTTTTGACTAGTATATATGCCTCACATTCGGTTTTCAAGATATACAAGAGTGAGTTGAACATTTCAATAAAGGCATTCGAAATTGCTTAACAACTTAATTTATTCTTGATTGAATCATTTTGAATTAAGAGACAAATATTATTTGCAGACAAGGGAACCGCAATAGCGACAAACACCTACGCCACACTGATTAGATAAAAAGTTGTGCGATACGGTAAATGAACTATACCCTACATACAAAATGGGAAAAGGTAGTAAATCACGAAAGAAAGGATGATTATCAAACTCTAAAAAATAAACTTACTCCTTATGACATAATTAGAGTGACGTCCCTTTAATTTTATGCCAAAATGGCAATTAATGCCAAATCTTGTGTCAAAACTTACGAGTACATCAGGGTAGAATTGGATTTTGATTACCTCACATATTTCAGAACAACGTTGTAAGATTAAAGTAAGGTATTCGTCATGATATTCGGCGTCATTTATTTTGAAAATTAAACAACCATTTTCTACCACTTAGATATAATAACAGAAAACATTTGTCAACGGAATGTGGGTAAAAAAAACAGTACAAGGTAGTTAACATCAATGAGTTAACGTGGCCATTACGACATATGGTATCTCTCCCTGTTGCCTAGCAACAAGTTTTCCTACTATGTATGAAGGTGGGGGTCTGCCAAACATTGAAAGAGATGTTACACTAATCAATAGTCGAGCAATAATCTCAAATATATGAAGTAATTAGGTCATATAGCACAAGCCTCACATTTTATTGGATGACCCACGTATATAACGTTAATGTAGATGACATTAAAATCAACGGTTTAGGGTCAAAAAGGCCCAATGACAAAAAGGCCCACTGTACCAAAAGGCCCAGGGACAAAAAGGCCCGGGTCAAAAAGGCCCACTTTGAAAAATGACCAAAAAGGCCCACTGTCAGAATTGAATAAAAGAGGGTTAAAAGTTATATTGTACTATTTATTATACTTTTTATTCAACTTTTGGTTATTGCTTGAAACGAAAAAGAAACACCGGTGTCAGAGCCTGAGAGATATTATTTTGTTAAATGACAATGTATATATTGCATGTCTTCTGCTTCGTAGCTTTAATCCCAATCCACACACCTGTTAAACTTTATTTCAAGCTAAAACATTTTCACTTATGGATGATACATGTACCTGACTAACAGTTTAACATGAAACCATTATTTCATAATTGACATTTGTAAGATATTTGTTATCCATTTAGTGTTCAAAGTGAAACCAAAAGGATAAATTATAGGATGTTTATAGTGTCAAATTATTTCAGATGATTTAAAAATACGGTGTTATAATTATCAACATATAATTAACTAACAGGTATTTGAAGCATCGCAGGTCAGTATTTGTGGGCATATTTGTCGCATTCATGAGTGGGCCTTTTTGGACAGGGCCTTTTTGGTCATCTCTGATAGTGGGCCTTTTTGACCCGGGCCTTTCTGACCCGGGCCTTTTTGTCACTGGGCATTTTTGACCCGACACCAAATCAACGACATCTTTTTATCCTCCTATATATAACTATTACATCACATTTTTTGTTGATCAAATATCACACGCCATAGAAAATTTGACATTAACTTTGAGCGTTTGTATAAATTGCACGCGATAATGTTAACATTTACACCGTTGTATCGATATTTTCTATAGGTAGTGTAGGTTACTTATCGAATATGTAAACTCCCTGTACAGAACATGATATAATAGAATTAAAATACCGTGACGTATGTAAATGACTGCGATAGTTCAGTGGATACGCATGCTAGACTATTGACTGAATGTCACATGAACGCACCCGTTTTGCATCCTGTCAGCACAAGATTTTGTTTTCGTTGTTATTTTGAGAAAATTAAGTTTTTTAAATCATCAAATATAAGCAGATAAATTTCTTTTATAAGCGTTTCTTTATTTTTTAGATATGTATCATATGATTAGATATACAGGATATTACCGTTCGGAGAAAGCTTTATCGATTCTAAGCGTCAAAATATCGAATTATGAAACAATTACCTTTGGTCTTAAATTGTTTTGGCTATTGCATTCCATTTATAAGCGTAAAATCTTTTCAGTTATGAATCTTCGAAAAGTCATATCGCAGTTTTCATCCCCACGGTGAGGTAAATATAGCACATCTTTTCAATCCAAAGAATGAAAATAGTGATGACCATTGAAGGATTTTTCAAAATAAACACAACATTTAACATAATTTTAAAAACAAATGCCATTGAATGCACAAATTGAAAAATATATCTTTTATGTCGCAATGCAGGATCGAACTCGGTCCGCTTGGTCAATAATCTGTTGTCCTTATCCACTCGACTACGACACTCAGACAAACTACTGCATGTTTTTTCAGTATAATAAAGACAGCCAATTGGCACGAACAATGTTTTCGATAACATGGATTGATCCAGTGTTTATATACACTATTGCGGTTATCGCGTGGGCTTAATACATGCATAGGTAATAATTTTCCAATCAGCTTTTCATGCAGTCAAAAAATAATACTTTTCATTACAGTTGTTTAAAACGGCTTGCTGTCTGATAAATTTCGTTAACGAACTTTTTTTCAAATTAAACTAATAACCATGGCCTGTTTCCACAAGAGAATTATTCAAAGTCATAAACGCGATTTTGCCGAAACTCTCACATTATTAAGCCTCATTCTGATACGTGTATTTATAGTCTTTTGAACTAACAACACGAAAAAATTGGGATGTCTTCAAAACAAATATCATTGTCGGTTTGCAATTGTTACCCCCTAATTCTACTGAATCTAACCGTCACTTTTCTTCAATTCTTCGGATCATTAGTAAGCCATTTATCGAGTATGCTATCAGTAGATCACGCATCTATTCCAATTAATTTGATAGCAACAATGGATACACTGTATTTGAGACACGATTACTACTTTCGGCTTGACTCTCCCAGTAAACGAGTAGAGATTTCTGTCCTCGAAATGTGAATCTATTTTTGAACGTTTTGACTTGTCCAAATTGAGTCTACATATAGACTGGATTTCATAATTGAATTTATACTAGTACCTTTTTCCGTACAGCTGAATGTAGGTTGACTCCAATTTCCATTCGCCTCACAATATGATTTATTGTTTCCATGTTCTGTATAGCCCATATTACATGTGTATGTGGCTGTTGACCCAAAGGTCGTTTTATCACTTATATCTGGCTCCAGGTTGCCATTTTCAACCTTTGAAGAGGGATCCTTGCAATCTATACCCAAAATGAAAAGATTGAATTAAATTACTGCGTAATTATATGATTTGTTTACTATGAATATTTGAGCATCAATTGTAAATGAAAACTTTATATTTTTTTCTGGACCTCAGTGTCATGAATTACCTGAGAGTGAATCAAAACGCTTCAAACTTGCTGAAGGGGACGTACCGTAGTCGATGGACAGAACAGCGAATGCCTCAGATTAAAAAACAGAAATTAGCTCAAAGTTATATAATTAGATAAAACGGGTCCAGTATATTGCTAAAGCATTTTCCGAAACCGCAATTCTTGACCAACAAATCATCAAAACGTACATTCAAACCAAACATCGTTATCCTGATCAGGAGCACTAATTATCCTATTTGCAAGACTCAATATTTTCACATTTCATGTTCGTTTTGAGTAAAAGGTTTTAAATTTCCACTCTCTTTTAGATAATCGTTTAACTACTGGGATTGTGCTAGGAAATATATATATACGCTGCTTCTATAATCTACAAAATTGTGACGAATATGAGAATCGTATTTAAAAAATCTGAGCAAAATATCAAAACATTTCGGGGAGGTTTGATTCAACCTGATATCCTGAAAATTTCACCCCCTGCCTTTAAAACTTACAGGGATATGACCGGAAATAGGTAGAGTCGTCAGGACGAGATGGGATACTTGGGATTGAAAAAGGTGTACTTTGGATTGCATTTTGTCAGCAAGTCGTGGACTGGGTATTTTGAAGCTTTTTATAAGTTTGAATTGACGAAGAATACGTAACAAATGATAAATTCAGTTATCATGGCTTCGCTTTTTGTTTCATTTGTATTTTGAATGTCTCTACTAAGTATGGTAGAAATCTAACGATTGGTTACTGAGGAAAAGATGATGAAGATTTAAGACATAATTTAGTAAAAAAAAATACCACGCCAATATTCATGGGCGAATCAGAATATGAAGAAAAAAATTGAAAAGGGTTACTCAAGGAACAAAGTTTCATTGAAAGTGACCCAGTGGTTTAGGAGATGTTGTTGAAGTTTTCGTAGTGTAAATAAAAATACCACGCCTATATCTATGGGCAAGTTTAATTTCAGGAACATTTTTTTTTTAAAAAAAGGGGGGGGGGGTCACCCAAGCAGTATTCTGGTAATGATTCATTGCAATTGGCCTAGTGGTTTTGAAGAAAATAGCGTTTAAAGATTACATGTTTAAAGAATGTCACGCTTATATCTATGCGTCGATCAATTTTTCATGAACAATTTTTGAAATGGATAACTCAAGGAACATTCTGGAAAAGTTTCATTGAAAATGGCTGTGTGGTTTAGGGAGAGACGTCGTTCAAAGATAACGATGAATATCACGCCCTGTCAATCCCATTTGTATGGGCCAATCAGAACTTCGCGAACTAAAACGTCACCACCTACCGCACCCATATTTATTGGCCAGCCTGAATTTCGCGATCGATTTTGAAAGGGCCACCAAAAGCAATATGGCAATGATTAGTTCAAATTGACGGTGTGGTGTAGAAGGAGATATCATTCAAAGATTTCATAGTGAAAAAATGCCATGCCCTGCCATATTTAGAAGACGATCAGAATTGCGCTAATAATTTATAAAAGGGTCCCCCAAGGAATATCTATTTAAAGGGTATGTCGTTTTAAAAAAAATGACGTCGCGCTGATACACGACACGCCACGCGCAACAGACGACAGGCTGAAGATGAGCCCTAAAAACACTTCGTTCTCAGCCTTCTTTCGCTATCACAATTATTAAATTAGATTTAAGCTAAATTCAATTTCAAATAATTGTACTCTTATCATATATGTGATGCGTGTACCAATAAATTCTATTCAAAATGAATTTATAGCGACAATATATTTTACACTGAAACAATATTACTAAACTTTTATTTGTTCTATTACGAAGCTGTGTTTTAAACTCATGCACTTTAACCAAATCAATGCAATAGAACGACATATATGCGATCACACATGCACTTTGTTCAAGATATTGAATTTGTTGATACTAATAATTTCAGCAAGTCACGTTTGTTTGGATCGCTACATACATACAACAGTGTAACAATATGCCAGACTGAGTTAACATTCTAGTTCAATACGATAGCAACATGAGCAAACGCACTTATGTAAACACTGCCGACATAAATTTATTATTATTTATCTAAAATGAACTGGCAATCATTAACTTCCGTCAGTGTTCGAGTATTCCCGCAGCGAAATTCAATTTCATATCACCGTTTTATTTGTATGACTTCTCTTCACATATAAGAGTCCCTGTAGAACAGTGGGTACAGACGCCTTCCCGTAAGGCGGTTAGTTGTCGGTTCGAGTTCAAATCCCGACAGGGGCGTATTTTAAATAATGTAATTATCATAAATGTTTTTTCTATTATATTTTTTTATATTATAAATTGTCGTAAGTTTTTTGTGAGTTGCAATTTATATTGTATTATTCTATATCATTCAATTTTAGTTGTTTGCACCAACCAAGAATATTGTATTCTGATATGCTAAAAAATGGTTTCATACCTAAATGAAAACATACTTAAGTATTTAGTTAGCTTGCACTAAAAAGTAGTCCCAATACAGAGCTCATTTGCTTCATGATATTTATGAGATATGCAGATATTTTTTATATTGATAACCTTATCACACTTAAACAGGAATTCGATTTACGTATTCAAAGCCTGTATAGGTTTATAATTTCATTCAGTCATAGAATGAAAACACAAAACCTGCCTCTTCATTTCTTAAAATATAGATCTATACTTTCTTATAATTTTCAAAAATTCAGTTGCGCTTGAGATGTGTTTGAACAACAAAAACGAGATTCGGAATTCATTGCGTTTCCAGTACGACCTCGCAATGCACAGCTTTAATTTACAGTGATGAATCGACAACACTTTGCAAATATCAGATTTTAAATCAAACAAATTAAAGATTGGTGGAACGATTTCTGTGCAAAAATACCAATAGCCTAATACAATACTGTTGTATCAAAATAGGTATTTGAACGAAGTTGCATAATAAAAAGAAATAGAAATATATTTGGTTGCGATTCGGCTTGAACTCATGACCTTCCAGTTATGAGACAACAACCTTACTACCACCGCTATTTTCCGTGTGTACGTAGAGATGTGATACATTTAATTAAATCTAAACGTCGCGAGTTTAAGTCTAAATTCAGAAACATATTTTGTGACTATTGATAGGGGTCAAAAGGAATATTTAGTGAGTACAATGTCATTGCAGATAAATTATATACCTTAGAATAAATACAAAGAACTTTGCATTCACAAATCAAGATTTATACACAAGGAAAATCAAAGTCTTGTAGATATCGTTTTGAAAGCTTTGCAAAAGTAAATTATATTGGTACAAAAATGTTAATTTAAGGATACGCTTTAATTCATAGTGATGTGGAAAGATTCGCAAAAAAGATTATATAATTAAAGTGTTAAGGCTCCTAGGAATGTTTGTAAAATACAGCAAAATGTTGAAAACATTTAGACGTTGATGCCCTTTTCAGAGGTTATGTTTATTTTTAACTTCTGCTCAGGGACATTATTTCATTCGTCGATGTTATATCATAAAGAAGACCTTCAACATATTATCATATACTAATAAACCTATGCGTATGATTTTTAAATGAAATAAGCGCGGCGTTGACGATGAGAACGGTCACAAAATAATTGAATGAGAGAACTAAGCTTTGCGTGTGTATTTTTTTGGTATGTGCAGAGGGGTATAATTCTTAAACGTTCGCAAACTTAATTGATTCCTGAACATCTGACTTATTAAATGCACCTTTAAGTTCTCCATGTCAATCATATTTAAAGTAACAAATACCTATTGCAGTGCAGTTTGGTGTGGTTCCATCCCATTCCCCTTTGGTCGTACAAGTTCTTTTTCCTGTACCATTCGACGTGTATCCTTTATTACATAAGAATGTAGCTACTGTACCAACATGGTGTAAGTCTGTATAACCCGAATAGGTTATATTCCCATGAAGCATCGTCGTGTCGTCAAAGGGTGGGCATGCTAAAATAAAATTTATTGTAATAAGCAGCAACAATAAATGTATATAGTTCATGAATATTAACTAGGGACAAAAAATACACGACAATCCCACTTATTTTATTGTCTTATAAAACATCCACGAGGCGAGATCAATGTCCAAAGTAATTTAAGATATACATGTATATTTGACTGTAGCAATGACTTGACTCTTCGGACATTGTAGAATTTATAGGTGTAGATCCGCAAGCTTGAGTGAGTTTCGAAAAAATGTTATCGCCTATCATTTTCAATGTGAAATTTATATTTGCCGCCTCGATCAAATTTGTACATTTACAGTTTGTTCATTTTGATATCATTGCAGCACAAAAATCGAGAGGAACGGTTATTCTGTGTCGATACCGAGCGCCATTATGTCTTTTAAAGTGGTACTCCTTAATAGCCTTTCTCTATAAGCGCGTAAAATTTTGTAGCACGTATAAGAACAAATTCTGTTTAAACGTGCATAAGTTATTCCCCCATAAAGTATTATTACAAATAAATCGATTACTCGGAAAGGGGTGTTATGTTGCCATAGAAACAGGCCCAAGAAAGAAAGTAAGAATTTAGCAAATATACCATATTTCAAATCCAAATTTCAGATTTTTGCAGTGTTTATGGGGAAGACATTGTTTAGAGCAAAACTTAAGATGTTCTAGTTATCAAAATTTTAAAAAATCCCATGGGAATCATATCCTAAGTTTTCATAATTTTCGATCCAAAATAGCATACTCTGAAAAATGGCCGTATTTATTTGAAATATGGCTATTATCCGGGCTCTGATAATTTAATCCAGAAAGGTTCAGATAACATGCCCTTATTAATTGAAAGATGAATTAAAATAGATTTCTTCAATAATCAAAATAAATCGTGTTGATGTGGTATAATTCTGGAATCATCATTTTAAAAATAGTGTATTTTTCTTAAATTTAGTATCGAAGACTTTTTTTAGCTGCTTCCCTTGATCCATAGCAATAATCAAATAACAAATCATGATAATAAACTGTGCAGTAAATATTTCAATTTAAGCTATTTAGCTGAAACAACAGGATAAAGGACGTTCCTTGAGTTAAATAAATTGTAAATCAAATAAGGAAAGAACTTGGTACCATCAAATGTGTTGTCAACCAACTGCATTATAGAATAAATGCTCTGTTTATTCTGGTCTTTTACCAGGATCAAACCATGTTCAAACTAAAAGGAGGGCCAGTGTGTCATCTTAAAAAAGATTTGGACTTGAGGGCAGGGGTCATCAATGATGGATTTGTTGTTTACCTTATCGTTGCAAATACATTCGGGTAGTGTGAAATGGTGAATTATATGTTGGTATTCAATGCATTTAGCAGTTATTGGGTCACAAAAATAAGACAAAATGCGTTTCTCTGATACCTATCTACCTTTTTTGACAGTTGAAAAAAAGCTTACCTTGTCTTGATTTTTTTTGATCCTGTCTGACTTTCACTGTGTTGCATTGTGTTGCACAAAGAATATATTCAGAAAAAAATACAATTTCTTTAACTTTACAGTCACTGTCTGGTTACCATAGTAAGTCCCTTCACAAACAAAATCCTTATGATATGGTAGATGCTTTCTTAAGTAGGCACAACTTATTTCAAACTAGCAGCAAGTTTAAAGTAAATGCTTGAAAAATATGACATTTTCAAAAGATGTCTTACCACACCCACCTTAATATGGTAAAGCATCAAATAAAACAAAGAATTGAAATGAATTTCAAAAGGGACTATGGTAAACGAAGAATGAAACAAATTATAAATGAAAGGGATTTTCGTATACCTTTGATTACGCAAGATAACAATGCTAGAAAAATTGCCTATTTTCATGCTTGAATTTACCATATTATGTTAAAAACAAGATGTGTTTGTGAAACACGAATGCCCCCGTAACAGCGATCTCTCGATAAGGCAAAGGTTAAGTTTGGTTAAGTTTTTGGACAGACGGACGGACGGACGGACAGACAGACAAACAGACAGACGGACATGAGTAAAACAATATGCCCCCGATCTCTCGATACGGGGGCATAAAAACTACAACCTTAAGATTGGTTCCCATGGCAATCGAACAGCAAATTGACAAAAAAATATTTTCTCAAAAGTGCATCAGGTATGATAATCAAACAAGTTTCAAATAAATCCGAGACATGGCGTGCCAGAAATACTATGAAAAGGTGTAAATGCTTACAGAGAATGGCTATGGAAAATGTGGTTCATTTAAAGTCAAGAATCTGAAAAAAGTCTGAACAAGTTTTAAGATGCAAAATTAATAGGTTGGTCTGACTTTTTTTTACTTTTTAAATTTTTAAATTGTGGGCGTGGAATTTTATCACTTTTAAATCTTTAAAATCGTCTTTTCCCACACTTTTAGGCCGGTTTCAATGAAATTTGGCATGAATGTTCCTTGGGTGACCCTTTACAACACCGATTAAAGAAATTTGCATTGAATCCCACATATGGGCGTGGCAGCGCGGGGCATATTTTCCCTTTAAAATCGATGGGCCGATTTCAATGATACTTGGCATGGAAGTTTCATTGAGACCCCTTTATTTTTTGTTCAAGAAATGTGGGTGTGGAAGGGCGGGGCTCATTTTCACTAAAAATCTTTAAAAAAATCCTCTCTTTTCCACTCATTTTGGCTATTTTCAATGAAAATGGCATGAATATTCCTCAGGTGCACCTTTACTTTAATTGGCCAAGTAATTCTGTTTGGTATGGCAGGGCGGACCAAGTTTCACTTAAAAATCTAAACAAATCCTCTAATCGCAATCGGTTGGACTAATTCCATTTATTCGTGGTATGAATGCTCCATGCATGACCCTTAACTTAAATTGTTCCAGAAAATGTGTTTAGAATGGTCTACTTATTTCAATCACCTTTTTGTTGGCAATAAGATTAGGGTAGGTTGCTGTTGAGTGTTTGGTTCAGTTGGAGCGAGACCAAGTATATAATACAAAAAAGTTCTAAAGTTACTTCAACGTGTTGTTATAGTCAAATTTAGCCTTGTTTAAAGAATGTATTAATATATCACTTTTTAAACAAGTTAATGGAAAGCGATGTAAGCATTGTGTAAGTTAACATGACTATGTATATCTGAATAGGCACCTTTTATAGAACATTGATCAAAAGGAGACTAATACATTTTAAAGGGTTATAAAAATTATTACTAATTCTTCCCTTATATAAATTAATCTCCCTAACATTTATTCAAATGTCAAACACTGTAACAAAAGTTGTATTTATTCCAATTTCTCATTTTCTATGAATGTTTTCAACATTATTCGGCATTTTTTCTGTTATGACTTTTTGGAAATCAGATCAATCAAAGTCAAAACTGTTAGGTTATGTGTGAAAGAAAAAATAATTTCTGGTTAAATAAGTGTGTTTGTTTTTATAGTGATACAAAATAGCACTCTTCCATGCTATTCTACATGCAAGTTGTAAATGTTTCTTTTTTGTAAAAAGAATCTCATTTTGAAAAAGCCAGAATTCCTTCTGAATCATTGCGACTTTCATTGCCATCTATTTTGATTATTTTCAATGACGAGTTACTTCTCGTAAAACATCACACTCCCTTCACAATAAGTGTTGTTTATTTGTTTACTTTAATTGTCTACTGGAAGCATGAACACTACTCAGACCTGTGGTGCACAGGTTTGGATATCCGCCTCTGAAACAAGAGAACCCAAGTTCAAACCGAGTAAGACAAAGTATAATTTTCTGCCTCAGTTTTCTTTTCTGTCTTAAAATCACATATGTTATTTTTAGACGGTGGGTGTAATGGGATTTATCCACTTTCTTGTAATTTTGAGAACATGTATTTTTTCATATATTGAGATTGCTTTTGATATATAAAATAAAAACAGCAAAGATGGCTTTGCTGACGCAGGGGACCTTTGTGGTACCTTTGGCAACGTTTTTTTTTTGTTTTTTTTTTTTTCGGGGGGGGGGGGGGGGGGGGCGGTTCGAAACTAGGCTTAATCGGAAAATTCTGCTGTTTCTGAAAATTTGGAAACATCTTTGTTTAAGACATAAGTGCAGTGTATATTTCACCTTTATACAACAATAAAAGATGTTTAGGTGTCGCGATATGAATCTGCAGAAAGTGGTCGTTTAATAATTCAAAAACAATAATATTCCCTTAGTGTGATAGGAACGAAGAAAAGTATGATCAAGAAAAGAAAATAAGCACATCGGAGACTTGAACTCACATACGAAGGATTGAGAGCGATACACCTTAACCGACTGTGTTTATGTAATTAGAATTCGGAGATCTTCCGAAGATATACGGAATACGCACAGAGTCTCAGACGGAATAAGCCAAATAAATAAAGCTATTTAATGCCAAAAAAGTATATGTATGTAAAATGTTCAAATCCGGACATGTTAAAGCCAGTGGAACGATAGAGGCCCTCATTGGACTATTGTTGTTGTTGCTGCTGCTGCTGCTTCTTAATGAAGTCATCAATTTTAGGCATCAAAATAATTTTGAATTAAATACTCGAGCATGGCATACTTTTTATATATTGTCAATAGAATAGTTACTTGCATTTAATATATTTAGAAATTTAGCTTGACCCGCGCTTAATAATAGTCCGATTTAATTTAATGGTGGAAAAAGCGAACATTACCTGACCGTTTAGAAAACTGTCTTGCTTTAGAGATTAAATTAGAAAAATAAATCTTACATAAGATTTCCCTAACAAATGAGGCTGCAAAGATTTGTTATATTTTGCAATAGTTTGACGCACTACTCTTCGACTTGCGGGCTTTGCGCTTTGGTCACTATTTTTCCAACACTAACACTTTAGTAACCAACTAAATACCAAAAGTGGTACTTAATATTTTTTGTGACATTTAATATCTTTTTTTTTTAAGAACAAATAATTACCGATTGGTTTTGTCGTTGGTTTTGTCGTAATTGTTGTTTTGGTTGTTGTTGCTTCCGCCGTTGTTAGTTCATGTTTTAGTTTTGTTGTTTGCTCCGTTGTTTCTGACACTGTTTCTGATGAGGATGGATTCGAAGTCATAGCTAGTGATGACGTTGATGTTTGACCGAATACAACAACTGGTACCATGGTTACTATAGAAAATAAGATTGCCTACCAAAGAGAAAAGGGAGAACATTATCTTAGCTAGAATTTCTCAAAGCTACCTTTCATACAAAATAGAATATTTATAGAAAAAATCGAAATCTTAAAACCCTTCCGCACTTAGACCAGATGGCAGAAATGTTCCAGGGTGACCTTTCTTTAAACTTGTTTCGCCAAATTGACTCCGAAGTATTAGCGTAGCAGGGTGCGGCATGGCGGTGTTTCTTCTTACTTTGAAATCTATGAACAACATCTAATCCTTAACAAACGGAACATTTTCAAGGGATTATACCTTGCCATAATGTTTCCTTGGTGACCCTTTTCAAAATTTCCTTGCGACATTCTGAAATGGCTCGAGATAAGAGCGTTGTAGGGCAGGGCCTATTTTCTCTTTGAATTCTTGGAATAACATCACCTCCTCAAGCACTAGGCAAATTTGAATGAAAGCAAGAATATACTTTCGTGACTTCTTCTGGACCAATATAATTCAGGTGAGCGGGCTGGGGCTATTCTGACCGTCTTGTTATATTTAAGATTGTTAAGGCATAACTTTAGCGATATATTTCAGGTTGAAGGCATACGCGCGCAAATAATTTTGACGACAGAATTTTTTGTTATTTTAAATATTTGTTAATTAAAATAGCTTAAGCAAAAATATGCAAAAAAATGGGGGTCACCGTATCCGTTTTTGAGAAATTGGCCCTTGAAAAAACGCATTTCTATACAATTTTTCACTGATTTTCGAGTGATTTTGTAGATCGATGTATAGTTCGCTTAATCCCCGTTTTCTCTGACATTAAATACTCTTTTGGAATAAAAGTTTCTGGAACATTTAAGTATGAAATTACGGGTTCATTTGATACATTTTTGTAGGTTTTGCTTAAATTTTCGTTCAAGAACCGATGAGATATAACGCGGGTGGGCGTAGCAAAAAATAAGTATCTTTTCCAGAATTTCGCGTAAATTTTTGTACTTTACCTTAAAAATAATGAAAACTGCTCGACAGTTTTCTTTTAAATTTAGCATACTTATAGTGCATTCAAATCGAATCTAGTTCGTACCAAAACAATAATATGTCACCGTGCTTTTTTAAGAGCATTACGCTTTTTTTCCGAGGCAACCGTAGGGATTCTTAACATCGACGTCGGAAATCAACGTTGACGGCGTCGTTCTGTGTTTATCCGCAAAAAAACGCATCGCGCTTATCTTGAACGTCGGTCATATTTTTGCAGAATTATGTTGCTTAATTAAAATGATTTTACAGACCTAGGCAACATATTAAAGCAAAAAAAAAATTGCCTAAAGATATAGGCGCTTTGAACTAAATATAAAATTGAAAAAAAACATAAAAAGACAGTCGTAGACCTAAATTTAACCAAGCAAAACAGGGGAAACATGGATTAGTTTGTCATTGGGTGACCTAAGCATTGAAAATACAGCTAAACATTGCTGTAGTAACGAGTTTTTGACACCATGAGATGGTGAAGCAATAATGCTTATAATACTGCTGATTTCAGTAAAACCAAAAACGCAAGCATTTGCCACATAATTTTCTTAGTTGGTGGCTTCGAAAATTTAAAATGATGATTATACGAAAATAATGAAATGAATAAACAAATAAAGTCTGTCCTGTCTACAGTCTTTATACATTTTAGTTGAACATGGGCCTACCTTTCTATTCTAGCTAACATTTTTCTTGCGGAGTCCGTACAGCGTCTGTTTACCCTAATATCGCGGCGTCCTACAGCTAAGCTTCGTGATATCGACAAAAGGAATGGTGCTTCTAAATTTGGAGCCACTGCGATCAATTCCGGAGCGTGATGAATGAATTTGGAGCGTTTTGATTGAGCCGGTTTGGATATCCACGAATGAAGCCCTGCGCTAGTGATTCAGAATGACTGAGTGGGTTCTATTTCAGATGGCCTTAATAACACCACGATGCGATCACCGTACGGTTTTACGAGTAGTGGAAACCTTGCGACTCGTCGAACAAAAGATTCAGGGTGAGGCTAGCCTATAGACCCAAGTCTCAAATGATAAAAAATTACTACTACTTCTACTACTACTACTACTACTACTACCTCTACTACTACTACCAATACTACTAATAATAATAATAAAATATGAAAAAAAAAAAAAAAAAAAAAAGTAAATAGATCTTCAATTATACGTGTAGGCATGAAAATTGTCTAGGATAAAGAGTGACGGTTTTTATTTCAAATTTAATAAGCATTACTTTTACCCGCTTACTCATTGATGAATGGATTTGATGTATATTTCAGAAAAGAAACGGCATATAGGTCAAATTTCAGCAGCATTTACCCCCAAAAAACGCTATCAATGTTCGCATAAAGCTGTAACGACGCGCCTTTTTGAGACGACGTCGTGTAGCAACTATAATGACGTCAAGCTGGCCGGAAATTATCGGTTTCGTTGCACAACCATTTCCATCAATTTTAGAATAAACAGAGGAGTTATGTTCCTTGATTTTGAAATGTATCGCCGCTATGCGGTGCATCATTTACGCGCGTATGCCTTTAAAAGAACGTGTTTATCATTAACTAGAGGATAAGCTACCTGGTACGAATCAACCCTGGGCCAAGGGTAACTAAACGTTGACGAATTCAAAGTCAAACGCCGGGCATATGTGTATCATTGTCGTAGAGCAACTAGATTCCGGCGTTTAACAAATGTGATCGCCGTCATTGCGCAGTGGTATCACGTCGGACAATCATTCAAAAGGTCTCGGATTCCATCCCGGCGACAGCAATCATCCTTTCCGACAATTTGTCCCCTACCTCTGGGTTGATAATCGTAGACCTATGTTGGACAGTAGCTCGGGGCTAGGAAAGGATTTGGGGGTTGTACTGGTGTAAGAGATACCAGGAATCCATTGTTAGGTACTCCAGCCGCTGCTATTTAAGTGAAAAATGGTTAAAAGCGGTGTTAAATCCGATTGAAACAAATTAACAAGTGTATACTTTAGGTAGTGGACCAGTAATAGTTTTGCAACATTTTGGAACTCATGATCTTTCACGATGTTGACCGAGGTTCCCAAATGAATATCATTAGGAAACCTCTGTTAACACTGTAAAAGATCATTACTTCCGAAAAGTTGTGGAACTATTACGGATCCACTAACTTAGCTAACATGAAAAATATCGCCAAGACTTTGTGTCTATCTCATAGCTCATTTTTGAAAGTAAACAGTAGTTTAGATGTGCAAGTTTAAGTGAGTAATTAAATGTCAATTTAACTCTTGACCTGTAAAGAAGAATTGACCCTGATCACTCACGTAAACTTGTACATCTATAGGTACCGAGTGTCTATGTGTAAAACAAACCCAAATATGTAGAATAAAGTTGTCCTATTGATATTATTGAATAACCTACCCATAGTATTTTCTGTTTCGCAGTTGGCTGCATTGTGTGATAATATGCTATTATTGAGATGAACCGCTGTCTCCAGTGGCCTAACCTCAGGAAACGACAATCTCGTCGGTTAAAAGTTTAATTCCTTCCTGAAAAAAAGAGATATTTACGACTGGATTCAAAGGATTAAGGATTTAAGATAGATACATTTTATGCCCCCCGCATCGATAGATTGGGGGCATTTTGTTTTTCCCCTGTTTGTTTGTCCATTACTCTGTTAGTCTGAAAAAAAAACATTGGTCATAACTCTTGAATTGTAAGTAATAGAGCCTTCACAGGATGATTGCTTTGGACAAAGCCTTTCTATTGGTAACAAGTTCAAGGTCATCAATAAAGGTCAAGGTCATTTTTCATGCTCAAATTTTTGAAATATCAAAAGTTATGTTGGTAAGTGATAGGGCCTTCATATGTCACATGATGATTGCTTGGGATAAGATCTTTCTGTTAATGCCAAGTTTATGGTCATCAGCCAATGATTTTTTTAAAGGCCAAATGAGCCTTTATACTTCACAAATGCATTGTTTTCAGTATGTACTAAGGTCAAGGATATCAGTCAAGATTAAGGAAAGCCACTGATTTTCAGCATAAAACTTAAGCATTGGCCATATTTTTTATAGGTAAGTGATGGGGTCTTCTTATCTTACATGGCGAATGCTTTGTACAAGACCTTTCACATGGTACCATCCTCAAGCTCAAAGTCATTTTCCAATGTCAATTCTTTTGTAAAATTAAAACTAACATAAGCCATAACTATTGATTGGTAATCCAAATAGCCTTGATATTTCACATGACATTGACATGTATAACAATGTCACTCATTTATGACATAAAAACTTCACAATTTGTTTAAACTTTTGATTGGTAAAGACACTTATTATTTAAATGTGGTATAAATCTGCAGTTTTAGTCAGTCAAACGACTTAAGATCTACATATTTATGTATCAAATCCCTGTTCCTAAAAAATGGTAGTCGCGGGGCATTTGTGTTTAACAAGTACATCTTGTTTAATTTTGTGATAATCTTTATACTTTCTTTTGTTTTTTTCTTATGTTTGTATACCTCGAATGGCTATCACTACTTTCGCTACTTGTTCTCAATGAATTAATTTTCGCCGCTGTAGTTACGCTATAGAAAGATTTTATAAAGGATACACGCATTTATGACCTTAAATTAATGAGTCAACCATTAATCATACGTTTAATAGTTCTTAATGTTCTTTCAAGAAATTAATTGTTCATACAATCATTGTTTTCATTTGGACATTTAAACAGATCATTGTACGAGGAAAAATTTGTTACTAGCTTGTTAAAAATGTAATAAAATTCCTTCATCGCACCAAACCCGTCAGCTTATTCATTAGTGTATGTATGTTTCAAATCTATTCGAATCTAACTCGTTTGATATTTTAAGACTTTAAACAACTCGTATTTCTATTTTCATTCATATCACATAGATCTTGCTGAATGGAAACGTTAGAAATGTCTGTATCCTATATTTACATTCATTTAAGATAAACGGAGTATATTTGTGACTCGCCACGCGAAATGTGTACATCTGGGAATTCTTTAAAAATAAATTTGAAAATGAAATTGGGTCCAGAATAGATCAACCAGAGGTCGCATTTCAAAAAATCTGTGCAGTCTGACGAGGGTTGGTACTTTACGCACTAACCAGATGGTCCCTTTTTGCGTGACGGGTCATATTTTTGTACGTCGAAAGATGGACGGGATCATCAGTGGAGTCCGGCGGTGTAGCCTGCACTTTTTTGACCGGAGGATAACTCACCTTTTGTCCGATTTACTTGAAAATTGGCAGTTATGTCCCTCTCAGGATTTTTTAGTGACGCACAACAACCGTAACTCTACCTTGCTATTTTTTAGTTATTTCTTGTTTTGTTTTTCATACTCCTTGTATATTTAAGTACTCTCTTCATAGCTTATGATTAATGTCATAAAGTAAATATGTTAAGGTTTCTGATTATGACAGATAACTTATTGGACTACTTTGTGCACAAGCTAAGAAAAAC
The DNA here is from genome assembly GCA_948146395.1 of Fragum whitleyi. NCBI lineage: Eukaryota > Metazoa > Mollusca > Bivalvia > Cardiida > Cardiidae > Fragum > Fragum whitleyi. The sequence goes on from OX411546.1 coordinate 71,269,538, forward strand.
TGCGCGTGCTCAAAATTATTATTATTATTTTTTTTTTTTTTCATTATAATAGAACTCATTTTTCGGCCTATCAGAATGCACGAATCTTGGTGAACGCATTGGTTATTAATGAACAATTATTCTAAAAAGAGGATTATTACAAACTAGCCATTTACAGGTTGTATCGCATTTTATATGTTACATGTAACCAGCCTTTAATAAGGAAGTAATTTATCTTGACAGTAAAAAAATCCGATAATGTGAGTCCGTCCATATTTCATGCGGCTTATCAGTGTCAGATAATAAATGCTTGTCAAAACACGAATATCACGAAATCTTTCGTAAAATAAAACGATAAAATATTGATGGGTAAAATAGTCTTCCATAGCTTATTTTTCAGTCTAAAGGTGACGATAAAGTATTCATAATATTGATAATAATTACTTGAGCGCCAAATGACAAAACAATCCCGAATTTACTTGAATTTACTTAAGTTCTTCGCAGTGAGATTGAATAAAAAAATTAAGAAAATTGTTCATTATAGAGGTTCTTGTTTTCTTTGAAAGTTACCCCATTAACAAAACAATCGATAGAAGAAACGTTTAAAAGAGAATGACGCAATCAAATAAGCACTTATTTTCTCACTTTAATTAATTCATCGTCTACCTGAAATAAGCCCCTTACATGTAACAATCAACGCACTGAAAGTACTGAGGGTAGACGTTTCTGGTGGCATTGTGGTAAAAAGAACGAGACGAAAAGGGAAACTATGCATGTAAATATATGATGAACGTAAAATGGTTCGACCAAGGTTCAGCACGTTTCAATGTTAATGCAAACTTTAAAAGGATTGCATTTTTTTTATTTTTTTTTATCTATGGTTAAGATTTTAAAAATGAGTAATTCGAGGTTTTTTCTTGCGCGTGGCAATTGGTATATAGCGATTACTCCGTGTTTCTCAACACCGTGCGCGACGTCACTGTGCTCATATTTTGCAGTTTTCGCAACAAAATAATTTGAATGATATAATATAGAGTTGATTTTGTCAAGGCACTTAAGGTCTTATAACCAAGGAAGGATTAATTATTTTGAAAAATGAACACTACCTTTCAATGATTCTTCTGAAGATGAATTAAGAATTTTAATCAAGCATCAAACAGTGGAACAGTTTAAACGTTAAACTCGTCCTAAAAAATTTTTTTAAGTTCAAATTGAAAACGATATTTATATCGTTTGAATAACAAATACTGTTTAAATACAACATTTTGTCCCTTTTCTTAATTTTCATCATCGCCATGTTTCAGAGAAATCTGCTATTTTATGTGTAAACCCTTGTTATCCTGAATAAAAACTTTGATGAAAATTGCCGAATGTACTGTAAAGACTAATTGGTAAGAGGTTTTATTTACGAACACATTTATATATATATATATATATTTTAGGTTGAAAATAAACTTACTTGGTTTAGACTTAGACATGACTCAACACATGTGACAGAGCAGTTATATTCAGGGTTTGGCATGACAAGGGTAAATGAAAAATTCGAAACTAACAGGTACAAATCCACAATCAGTACCAAAAATCTACCTGTTTATTGATTAAGGAAATGATCAAATCACGCATATACATCTGCAGTTTCAATATTCACGTGATTCATTGAAACTCTATATCTGATTACACATAAGTTTGTATTTTCTGTAACTTCTATTTTATGAATAACAGAGAGAGAGAGAAAGAGAGAGAGAGAGAGAGAGATAGAGAGAGAGAGAGAGAGAGAGAGAGAGAGAGAGAGAGAGAGAGAGAGAGAGAGAGACAGACAGACAGACAGACAGAGAGACAGAGAGAGAGAGAGAGAGAGAGAGAGAGAGAGAGAGAGAGAGAGAGAGAGAGAGAGAGAGAGAGAGAGAGAGAGAGAGAGAGAGAGAGAGAGAGAGAGAGAGAGAGAGAGAGAGAGAGAGGTGGCAGTGTTTGGTCACTAAGATGTTGTAACAAAAACTATATCATTGAGCGTCATTACAAGATTCTTAGCGTTGCATACATTTGAATTGCAATGCGCTGTTTTGCTTATTGTGATTCTTCTAATATTTTCCATGAAGATTACTTTAAAATATTAATGATTCCAAGTAAGAACACGAATCTTTCACTCAAAATTCCAAAAATCGTTATCTAAGACGTTTTGAAATCTTATTGAGTGGGATTTTTCATCCTATTTAACGAACACACCTCAGGTTTAATTGGAATCATTGTCCTTCAGCATCGAACAACAGTTTAAAACGTCATCTCCTCCACCTAGGGACAATAGTTTGACACCATGGAATAACTGAATCCTATATACGATGGAAGAACTAATCTTATTGGACAATGCAAATATCTCGTCTGCTTCTATTCGTCTCTACAGATTACATCATTAAATTAGGTCACAGATTATGTATTTACAGTACCCGTTGTCTCCTAGACAGCGCGTTACCAGGTAAGCCAATTAGTTACATGTATTGTCCCCCCAAGACCACGGGAACAGCCAACAGACGAATCGTCGCCTTGTCGTTAATCAACATTCTTGCGCATATGTTGGATCCGCGTGGTTATGAATCATGACTGATTTCACCATTAAACAAGAGCTGTCACTGTAAGATGACAATGCCCCCGACACCGCTTTGATTTTAAATTATGGCCAATCTATGTTGAAGGTCAAGGTCATCCAGGGGTCAAGGTCACCAAAGTATGTGCCTACAGAAAGGTAATGTACCAAGGAATGTTGTGGTAAAGTATGATGCGAATATGTTAAGTAATAAGGAAGTTATGGCCAATGTTAAAGTTTTTGGACGGAATGACGGACGGACAGACGGACAGACGGACAGACGGACAGACGGACGGACGGACAAGTCAAATTTATGATGCCTCCCTATCGGGGGCATAAAAATCTTTGAATAATCTAAAAAATGTGAAGAATTCTTGTAAAATGCCATTTTTAAAATGCACAGCACAAGTCTTGAAAAAAGAAAAATGAACTTAAGTAGGCACTTCTTTTTTGAAAAGGAATTAGATTCTGACAGGATTATTCACACGATATTATCATTTATGGAATAAACAATACCTATAAAGCCACATTTTTCATCTGAAAATTTTATCGCATTAAACAGAGTATGGTTTTCAAAATATATATAGGTTGTTTTTAAGGAGAATCTCAAAAAATGTAGATCATTCAAAACTTCTGCTTATGAGGTATTCAAAACGAAGAACATGTAATAAAAATTGATGTTGCTGTGCTATGTAAATGCATTTGTTTCAGCTGCTTCCTATATTAGTATAATGAAAATTACTCTATTTCCAGGCATGATTTTATTTTAAAAAGTGTTTTTGCGAGTGAATAACAGCTATTAACATCGTGAAATTGACAATGTGATTGATTTTGGAATGATTTCGGAATAATGTTGAATTGAGAGGTGCGAGATTTGAGTGAAATTAAAGGGAGGTAATCTCATTTTGCTAATTTTATTCAGGATATATGTATGACCTCCCTTTAATAAAAATGCATTCTATGAATAGCTTCCAATTTTTTCAAGAACCAATCAGACGCTTAAAATTTCAATGATGTCAGTGATCTTGCGATTTGGTTCTTGCTTTATTCATTTTGAAGGTGATTCGTGGTCATATATTTTTTTAGTATCTTTTAGCGTTTTTTAAATGGTTTGAGTGAGTGTTTGAAATGACTGAATGAAGCGCTGAGCGAGTGATTTAGAATGGTTTTGATTGAGTTAAATGTCAACTAACGATATAACTAATTGTAACTCTTTTCAACCTTGCACTTTCCTTTTGATCTTAGATATCTGGAGCGTATCAAGTACTTATATAATCGCGGAAATATCGAATGTTTTCTTTCTTTGATAGATGCATGATCCATTTTAATCGGGACACAATTTTGTCACAAAAACAGTAATTTGGAATTAAGTGCCGAATTTCTATATTGTTAATGTAAAAAGCATGATTGCTATCAAGTGTGTTTGTGGTTGTTTTTTTTTTCTTTTTTTTTTTTTTTGTTGTTGTTGTTGTTTATTATTATTATTATTTTTATTATTATAGTATAACAACGGTGTATCTCTATTCCAATTACTCGATTTATGTACTCGATAAATGTAAACGATAAGGGAGCATTTCTGATTAGTGAACGTTTAATCAATTTATTATCATCAACATTGGGTGGACATTTCAAAGGGGAATGAATTCGAATTATCAATGCATTTTTACTCTTTCTATTTGACAATATTCTAGCCAAACAATAGAGATATCTGTTAACGTAATTCAGCGCAAGAATCCTGTCACGGTTAATGTGATTATTTAAGAATGATAATTTAAGTGCATTTCTGTTAAGTCACGCAACAAAAACCGTCCTAAAGGACGAAATGTATCGTACCTTGTCAGACCGTGCAATGCGCAGGCCAGGTTCGATTTGTTTTATTTTAAGACGATTGTCTTAAGGTTGTGAAACCGTCATAGTTCCGCAACATTACGGACTACATGTTCTTTCACAATATTAACCGAGGTTTCCTAATGCAAACCATAAGAAACCTCTGTTAACACTGTTAAAGTTCATCACTCCCGAAACATTGCTGAGTTACTACGGGTCCACTACCTTAATCTAGAATAGTCAATCTACAATACTACATGTTTAAATTTGAGAACTTAATTTGACTTCTGCTTAATCTTTTATGAAAATAAACTCTATACGGGATTCCCGGTGGTGCTTCTTAGCGTGACAAATCACATTTCAGGTCCTAAACATGGACTACATGATTTGGTAACATATGAATCGTTTTATTTTTATCATGTTTCCACCACACTAATTTATTGATGCCTGTACATTTTGGTAAAGCGAATGCTTCCCGTATGCTACAAGTATTGATTGAATGGAGTTAACATTTTTTCAGTTATATCGCGGCAGCTGCAGCACCTAACAATGGATTCCTGGTATTTCTCTCACCAGTACAACCATTACGTCCTTTCCTAGCCTCCAGCTGCTATCTCACATAGGTCTACGATTATCAACCCATTGGTGAGAGACTAATAGTAGGAAAGATTGAGTGCTGCCGTCGGCGATCGAACCCGGGACCTCTACATTGACAGTCCGACGCGCTACTAACTGCGCTATGACGACGGCTTATATTTTCACGCGTGTGTGAGCCACAATTGGCAATATAGCTTTTGTTGTTCACGAAATAAAATATCAATCGATGTTACACGGAAAACAAACGATTATTCTCTTTCTTTAATGCAAAAATGAGACAAAATGGCAAATTTTCGGGACAAATTTTCTTAAGCGCGTCATTTTGCATTTACATTTATCTAATTGCTGTGCAACGTTCAAGGTGATGTAACTTATTGGGGACTGCTTTGATGATGTCAGTCCGGGTGAAATGATCGATTGTGGGGTATAAGTTTTTGATGATTTCACTGCTTTGGTTGTTAGTTTATCACATAATATTCTACCATTAATTCTCGAAAATCTCCCGAAAAGCATTAAAGAAGATTGTTTTAACTGTTTTTAAGAAAGAATATAACTATTTTCAGTAAGCATACTCGTAATACATATGTCGGTTCACTATATGCCCATATAGTCTACTTTTAAATAATATCTCACTGACATTTACGGAATAAAAAGCTATGAAGTAACACATTAAAAATGCCATGGATTGAAATTAGTAAAGACAATTTTCTCAGATAGGGAAAATATCTTAACAACATGACATGAATTATACATCACCATGGTTTATCAAACAAGTGCATTCAAAGATAGCAACATCTTAATTTTATAGTAGCACTGCAGTCAAGACGTTTATCCTACACTGGTGAATATTTTGTTACCTTTTTAGTCACTATTCCAGTCGAGCCATATCCGTATACGAACGTTTTTCAAACTGTCCAGCCAAATTAAATGATCACAATTATTTATTCCGATCCTACACCTAGGACCCACGTCCCAAAGAGGAAGATATTTATCCCCAGCCCTTTCCAATTGTACTTCCGGAATCAAAGCATACACCACGTGACTTGCAGATAAAAATGACGGTCAAACGTAATCTCGAGTTTTATTTTAATCGCTCGATATCATCGCAATCATATCTAAACCTTTATCTACTATCAATCCTCTAAATGTCCCTTCTCCATAACTCCATAACCAAAATCGTTTTGACGGTGACATTTCGAGCATTTTTGTATTTTCTAATAGTCATTTATCCTAAACTGTATAAGTCCTTGCGACATCAATATGGTAATCTAGAGATTTTCAATAAAAAAAACAACCTTTATTTTTCGATTTTTCATGAAATGATTATTTGCCTTCTCATCATAAGAGGATTTATTTTTTCATTTTGTTAACTAAATTCATATAATGAGAGCAAATAACCAACAATATCGGGGCATCTATACATGTTGCATCACATTTAAAACATTTGAGCCTGCGTTGAAAATTTACAAACATTTGGCTTGTACGCAAAGCAACGACCTTTGCTAGCCTGTGCTTCCGTGGAATCTGACCAGAGTCTTCACTTTGGGCTTTCTACCGAGATGATATCTTAGCCCCTCTTCAAGCGGTAAGAGAATATTGTTATTGTATTGAGTGTCTTTCCTGGTCATTAAATGTTTTTGCCTCGCGCCATGCGTTAATTTCGGAAATGTCATGCAAAGACTCATTTAATTCATAGAACAAATATGTGGACTTCTTCGGTACCTCCACTGTCATAGATGTGCAAGTTTAAGTGAGTGATCAAATGTCAATTTTGTCTATACCTGTATAGACAAAATTGACCTTTGATTATTTATTTAAACCTAAAAATCTATAATGTTCCCTGGATAGGTTGATTGGGCTAAAATACTAAGATACAGCTCTCGTTTACAAATCGTGTTTTTAGCTTGGTGTCCGTGGTCTAGAGGTAGAGCGTCGGCCTCTTGACCCAAAGGTCCTGAGTTCGATTCCCGTGAACGGTTATCGATCTTGGTTCTTTCATTGGCCCACACATTCGGCGCGAGTACTGGTGAATTTTCCAGGAAGCAGAATCGAGAGGGATTAATCTAAGTTGTAAGAACTTGTTTCCCAATCGATGTAAAACGAATAGGTTTAAAACAAAAAAAGCTTGGTAAATCACGATAAATACAGTAGATGGTTTAAAACTCCTATTTTGGCAGCAAATCTGTCCATTCATAAATTTGTCCCCATCCTACGAGTGTTGAGAGATAAACATTAGAGGGCGGCATCTGAAATGCAGCTTTTTTCAAGTTTGGCTGATAACGATTTCGATAAAATCATTTGCTTAGAGTTATAATATCATAAACTGTAAATTCGACAGCACAAACTTTACATTGGTACTCTAAGAAGTGTCACTATCCCCTTTGCAAATGCATGTTCATGAAAAGCGAATAAGAGCACGCTATTGTTGAGTGATACAGTTAACAAACATCGTGAGAGACGAGGTGGATGATTTCGGAATTATTTTGGAATTAAATCAAATGAGTGTTATGATTGAGTTTTAAGTAAACTCCAAGGGAGTAATGTGACATTGCTATTTTCGTCCAAATTTGGCGAAATTATTGGGCCAACTTATTTCTCGCCCGCTTTCGGGTCGGGTGTAGACTGGTCTCACTATCGAATATCAGAATAACCTATTCTAGGCTATTCTGATAGTCGATATGTGGACCAGTCTAGAGCTGGTAGTCCGCTTTCTGAGAGATACTATGATGCTGCGGGCAACAGTACCCGCCCAGGGTCAGAAATAAGTTGGCCCATTGACATTTACCCGCTTTTAATGTGATATGCGTAATTTCTGTTTTCATGTTTTCAAGGACCAATCAGACGCTTTTTAGGTAATTGTGGACTCATAACACAGTCGAATTTTATTGGCTGATGTATATTTTAAAGTGTCTGATTGAAACACGAAGACACACAAGCAGAAAAGTACGTATTTTTTTATTTAAGGGGCGTAATTGATATCTCTAATTTTGTTCATTTTATAAGTTATCGATTTGAGTTAGTGTTTGGAATGAATGAATGGTTTAGAATGAGTTTTATCGGAATAAGAATCAATTTCACGATGTTTTAAATGTACATTATATCGTCATAAATCCAAAATATTGTACTTCGGTTGAAATATACATAGGCTCTCACAACCCATTTCATTTAAGTCAGTACATCTAAACTGAAACCAATTCCCAATCGGTCACTGTACGCCTGTTTATTTTCAACATATTTACAAGAAAAGAATTGATTAGACCATTACTCTCTTCAAAGTTACATCAATCTAAAGGATTTTTGTAAAATAATTGTGTATAAATTACCTACAGAACGACTGTGGTAGACAAAAGAAGACACCAGCCCTACTTTGAAAAAGTCAACAAAACTCGCAAAGTGCAAGAATTTTCAAAATTCAAGTCGAGGAAATACCAATATTTTGTTGAAAAATTAATGTCCTTTCCATGCCTTAAAGTTAGCTGATGAGAAATAAGTAAAAAGAACATTTTTAAGACGTTCATTTACGTAAATGATGCGGAATTGTTAAATTTCCCCACCCTCCATTTTAATTTTGAAATCGGGGGGTACCGATAATCTCATGCAAGTAAATTGCTTTTCACGATGAATTTTTTGTTTCGATGTCTACCAAGTGAACGGGCTATAAGACCTCAAAAAACACCCGCATCTTTAACATTATTAAGCAATAATGTTCGTGCTTTATTTAAGTGACATATTAGAAGTTGGTTTAGATTTATATCCATACGTTGTTCCGTCAAACTTGACTATAATACAATGATTGACTTCTATGGGTAACGCAAGAAAAGATGAAAAAAAAAATAGTCAAAAGAAGTAAATACAAGATATATACAAGATCATCGATGCGAGACTCAGAAACAAAAAATATAGAACAAAAAATTGGTACAATAAAATTCAAATAAAAGAGAGGAAGGACAGAAGTTTGTCAAGATCCTTTGGCTCACAAGACGAAGATCAGCCTGCCTTCCTTGGGGGTTCCAGGACCCTTACTTCCCCGACAGGTATCCGCATTGGCAAGTTAGTCAGCTCTTGGCCCTTATACTTCTTAGAATTGAATTTTAGATAGCACCTACTTAAAGGATACCAGGGAAGGGGCCTCAGCTACAGAAGCTGGAAGACAGTTCCACAATGGGACAGTGCCAGGGTTTTAAGGAACGAGGGTTTTACTAGTCTGAGACCCTAAAATAAGTAGCCAGGACCCTCAAAACTACGCGCAGTAAGTCCCTTGGTCCCCTTGGTGGATCAACTTCAGAATATAATTGGAGACTGTTTTAAACTGGCTTCAATTCTTTCCTGAAGTTGAGACCTAAATAAATTTATTCATTTATATCCAACACATTCTAAACCTTTAACCAGGGGATAGCTCTAAATCTGCACAAAAACAAAATTATTGCTTAAAAGAAATAGTGTATATCTAAATCAGGGAATCGCAAACATTAAGATAGGTTCATATTGTTGAGTCCTTTGGACCCCATTTCGTTGAAGTCGGACTAAAACACCTTATACCTGTTTTGTTGAAAAGTAATGTTCGTGTGAAAAACAAACGATTCCTTTACTCTTTTGTACCTTTGTACTCTTTAGTTACTGACCTTATGTTCTCTCATCGGCCAGTGAATGTGTTTAATACATAGTGCAAATTTCAAGTGTGCCTTATGCCCGTGCTTCACACACTTTTGAAATTGTTGAAAATATCACACAGCCGCTCATTTCTATTTTTGGCTCGGTTAAGATAAGATTCTCTCAAATCAAGTCGAGTAGTATTTCTTATTTATCTTTAGCCAATCGCCAGAGTACCTTTCAACAGCCAAACGCTTAAAGATATGCTTACAACTAGGTAAGTGTCTGCATATATATGTGACCCGTCACGCAAAAAGGGACCATCTAGGTAGTGCGTAAAATGTTGACCCTAGTCAGTCCAGCAAACTTTTCGCACTTTGCTTATTTTCTGAATCTAGAATGATCAATTTACCTTTCTGTAAAAGAAGTTTTGAAATGCCACCTCTGGTTGACCTATGCTGGATCAAATCTCTTTTTTAAATATGTATTTCATACAGCTCTTACATGGTCCGTTTTGCGTGAAGGGTCAAACATATTGTTACTTGAAGAAACTTCAAGCTAGGTTATCATAATAGCTTTTTCCAAATGAAAAAAATAATAATATAAAACCGGATCAAAAATTTCCGATTTTGATAAAATGTCCTTTGTTACGGGGATCGAATAAACTTGAATTTTGTTTAACTGATAAGCTTGCTAGACAGGAAGTATTTGCAAAGTGAACATCATTTATTATATAGAGTAGTAAAAGAGTGTCCGATGTAAAAGCATATAAGATGGCGGACTTAAACCAGGTATACAATTGTGGAAATAACCCTTCTTATTGTGTTGTACAGAATTAAAAACCATAACGTATAACAGAATGCAAGGGGTTGAGAGAATATTATTTTAACTATTGCGGCTGTAAATTTTTAAACCACTGAATGAATAAACGAATGGTTTATATATGTTTTACCTTGAGGTCCTTAATATACAATTATGCCATGTATACATGAAATTAAGCATATTTTCTGCTTTCATAACCGAGAACCAGCTGTTGCGAATCGTGGAGGACAATGTACAACAAGAGCGAGAATTCTGAATTTAACGACGCGTTATACTCACAAAAATCTTGTGCCAAAAATGCGTAAAGGTCATACGTATTATTGAATGACTCCATTGAATATTGAATGGAAGTTGAAAGGTATAATGGATTTAAGTCAAAATACATTATGAAGATATTTTCAAAGTGATAATTAGTGTTCTCAATAGATATCCCCTTAGCTGACCTTAGAACAAAATGCAGCTAAAGTTTAGATATATATGAGCAGTTTGTTGTTGGTTTTTTTTGTTTGGTTTTTTTTTATTCCCCTTCTTCTTCTTTTATTGGTTTCACATATTTCATTGAAATTTCTAAATTAGGTACGCTTAACTAAAAGCCAATGGGACTTTTCGTTGTTAAAGACATAAGGAAAAAATATTAAAAGAAAACGTAGCTCGCTGTTTCGAATGGATGCGTGTTAGCACCACATTAAGCAGAGCCACATGCGATTGTATACTTGGAATTATCCTTTTCATATGTATGCTATAATATAAGACATTTTAGTATCCAACAACTGCGTGCCTCAAACATTAGGTTGACATTTTCTATACAGCTATTCTATTAAGATGTGCTATCTAAACTGTTTTCGCGGATTTACAAAAACAATTACTTTATTCAAGATCGAACATTATGACGTCACGCACGGTATTGCTTAACATTTGAAATTGCGCGCCCCCCGTTAAGTTCAATCTGCCATTTTTTCCAAACCTGTTGGTCAATTTCTATGTTCTTCATACCAAATGAACCACAATAAAGCATACTTTTTAAAGTATATTTGATAGATAAATTGATGACAATCAAATTCCCGTTTTATTAAGTTTCCTGGACACTAAAACTCTTAAATTACGTCTGTAAAATGTAACAAATTGTGTGTGAGTAGATTTCTTTAAAATCCAAATAATGTGTTAAATAATTCACGAAAAATGTTGAGAATCTTAAGATTTGCGCGAGAGGTGACATCAGTTTAGTAGGTGAACCAAATTGACTGTCAGTAAAATAACAAACAATTGATAGAGATTTATTTTACAATTCAAAAGTTGTAAAACGTCAAATTTTAACGAAAAATCGTCATGAAAAATAGTAAAGTTTTCTCAATATCTTTAAAAATAATAAAAGAAATTTTGTGAAATTTAGAATTAAAAATATTTATTCTTTTCTAGTTTTCATTAATGTGGTTAAAAACAATAATTCCTCATATACAAAAAAGATGAAGAAAGAAAATATGTATGGACACAATTTCATACATACGCGAATTTTATAGCCGGTTTTCAAATTGCTTCTCTGCCGCATTTCATAATCAATATTATTATCATTAATCATTCTACATTTTTCAAATATTATTTTTTTGTACAATCACAATGAAAATGTTCGCACAGCTGCGTTTAAAGATATAAAAAATATTCAGATTTGGCTGTGTGGACACACTTTTCAAAAACGTATCATTTTTGAACGTCTAACGTTTTTCATAGTGGGCATTGCTTCTTCAACAATCCAAGATAAAAATGATTTAAGCCGACTGACAGTAAAAATGCTTTTAGCAGAAAATGTATATTCTATCTTGTATGGAATACAATTTAAAAGCAATTCTAAAAAGTTGAATACGCATGACAAAATCTAAATTCGATTAACAAGAAGCGCTTCGGAAAAGTATGATGAAATAATGTCTAAATGGCAAAATCGACGTTACAAATGTTAAGCATAAGCGTGCGCGACGTCTATATGTTTTTAAGGCTCGATGACCACAAACTGTTTTAGCCAAAAGCATTGTTTTCAACATCGTTTAATTGACAATCATTCCGATCAAAATCCTTCTAAATCCTTCACTCGGCGCTCCATTTATGCCATTTAAAATCCTCGCTCTAATCACTCAAAAACGGTCCGAAATATTTCATCAAGGGGGGGGGGGGGTAATAAGATGATATCGTTCTTTTCTTTCAATTGTACGAAATCGATTTATATTACCGCCATTAAATTTCATTTACAACTATAACTTCTCAACCATTCAACTTTATTCCAAAATCGTTTACAATCATTCACCTTATCAATTCACGATTTTCTTAACTGTATGAGCCAAATTACAGCGATTATATATTTTTGCCTGGAGCCTTGTTTCTAAAATATACGCCAATTAAAGTTACTCTCAAGTGCCTATATGGTATATCAACGACACGCCTATCTGTTGTGTGTGTAGATTATCGTTGGATAAACTCACCGCCAAACCAGCAAAATCACCAAAAACTTATAACCCGCTTTCGTTCATTTCACTCTATTTTACGTTCTCTAAGCGGGGCCAAATAAACAAATGACGTTACAACCATTTGGTGCACAAGCGTTCAGTTTTTCCGCGATCAACCGCTGATATATCTATCACTGAAGTATGAATTTTCTAGCCAAACAAAATACTCGTCGCTGGTAGAGAAAAAAAGACTCTTAAATATTCAATCGTTATAAAATATGAAAAGTTTTTGTTAAACAAGATACCATACCATGTGGTAGAAATTGTTTTTATAATTATAAATTTTGTTTAAAAGATACCATTTTCCTGGACACATCCTGCGTCCGGATAACAAATAATAAGCGGGCGTCAAAGAAAAGGTAGCCTACGTTGCATCGCCTTGAACAGCTTGTATGGTCCAGTTACAGTAAACAGCATCGTGAAATTGACCAAGTGAATAATTTTGAAACTATTTCGAAATGAAATTGGATGAGTAGGATGAGCGAGTTCTGAATGAAAATAAATAGAGGTAATAAATTATCGATATTTTCGTCAAACTGGACGAAATTAGCGATATTGAATTGCCTCCCATGAATAAAATATACAATCCTTTCTGTTTGTGTGTCTTCATGGTCCAATCAGACGCTTTAAAATCCAAAGCCGGCTATTTCAATCGTGGAATAATTTGAACGTTTTGAACTATTTCGAAGTATTCTTGAACGATTTCGGAACGTTTTTGAATGGCGTGAGAGAGTGTTTGGAATGAAAAAAATTGAACACTTGGCGTGTGCTTTATAATGAGTTTGATCGGAATCGGTGTCAATATCATGTTTTAGCAATATGTGTTTCAAACTTTGAATGCTCGCTAATAATACTTCTTTTTCTTGAACGAAGGACAGAGGCGCTTTCATAATTCTTCCCCAATTTGATGCTTTACTTTAAAAAATCTTTATGATAATTTATCAATTTTCGAGCTACTAAAACTTAATAGGTTTACATGAATATTCGAGAGAGTGGTCAAATTCTATGTTACATTTAGAAAGATATGCGTCCATGTGGACTTACGTAATTCCTTTTCTGCCACCTACTTCGATCAACAAGGAACATAAAATCATGTTACATACATAATACCTTGAAAACTATATTAAGAAACCCTGATTTTGTGGAGTTATTGGGCTAGTTTATTTAAGTTCGATTCTTCCTTCACACGCACCACATAGTCTCTATTCAGGGCCCAAGGTTAAAAAACTTTTCTCAGACTCAACATAAAATTTTCTCAAATTTTAAATTTAAATAAATGTATAAAAATAAAAGATAATATTAGTAAGCTGTTATTTATAGCTACTTATTAATATCATCTATTATGTTAATTCATTAAAATGTGTATTAAAACAGAATTACGGCTTAAATCTTAAATTGAAATTTGAGAAAATTTTGTATTGACCCCGAGAAAAGTTTTATAACCTCGGGCCCAGACTGGGGTACAGCCTCAGTCGTTGATAAAAAAAAGAAATGTTCTGGTCGGCTATAAAATAATCTTCATAGCTCCATGAAATCAATGAAGAGTACATATTTTTTTGTATGCTTGCGAACAAAATGGTTCAATACTTGTCATTTTTATCGTAAGATAATATTATATGGAAAAAATATTTTGATTTTCATCGAGATATGAATAGGAAAACAACATAATCACACGTTGTAAGATTCACACATTGTGATTAAATTTTGCTTTTCATTCCTCAGCGAGGAAAAACATGTATTCTTATTATGTCTAAAAACTTAGCTCGCAAAAATCGGAGACATACTGTTTTAGCATCCCTGATGCTGGCCCAACAAAATATCAATAAAATGAACAACAAAAACTTAATTTTCACGAGGGACGGAGCCACGAGTGAAAAAATATAATTTTAGTTGTTCACCAAATGAAAGATATGTCGATTGAATTGAATTTATACAAAAATAAGACAAATGTGAAAATTTTAAGACAAATTTTCCTAAAGGGCATCATCTTGCACCTGATTGTTATGCAGTGCTCATTATGACGTCACTTGTTCTAGGCTCTGCTACGATTCCGTCAGATATAAGGCGAAATAAACGAAAGCGGGTTACATAAGTTTTTGATAATTTCACTGATAACATGTAAGCCGGTGGGTTTATCAAACGATCATCTACCTTTATTTCCCGATAATCTACCGAAAGGCGTTAAGGTACAAATGTACTTACATGTATCTAAAAATACTATGTTATTGTTCCTAAACGTATCCCAGTGCAAAAACTGTACATCAAAATTGCATCACATGTATACACAATCAGAATCATGAAAATACTAATAGGAAATGGTACTTGACAAACGTAATCTCGAACCCTTCAACTCCGACAAAATCATAAGAAATTCTTGATGACGTTCAGACTGTCTCTCTTCCGTGTTCGTCGTGGACAATTAACACTCCAATCGCAAGCAATTGTAAGTCATGCGTTAAGGATGGCAAATTGGTGCAAAGTGTTTGCAAATTATACACCGCTTTGCACGCAGGTACATGTGCAAAGCAAAGTATAATTTGCAATCAGTTTACAACGTTTTATCAACCCGAACGCTTGGCTGAATCACGTTCATCCCTTTGAGCATGTTCCATCAATGATATTTCATTTCAATATTAAGCCTAATGCAACTTCCATGTTTTGAGTTAACATGAAACGATTGCTTGATATTATATAAAAGTATGTTTTTCAGGTTGTATTTTTTTTAAAGTTTTGTCTATCAAAAACGATCGAGTACCTTGTTTGGTGGAATAACATAGCTACATGAACAAAAATATGCGCAATAAGTTATATTGATAATTGCGTACAGTTTTGTTCCTTAGAAATATCTCAGAGTAATAAAAAATATAAGCTATTTCTCGCTCTTCTCCATCAAATTATGAGAAATGAAATGAATATTTCTGTGCATGTAATTATATAATGGAAAACCTGGTCTCACTCATCTATGTATTAGCTTCAAATTTTCATATAGTTTTATTACTTTTTTGACATCTCTTATTCTTAAATAAGACATTTAAAGAATACATAACTAGAAACAGAAAAAATGCCCTAACCTATCTGTTTATTTACATTCGGAAATATGCTGAAGACTAATTTCTAAGAGTTAAAGACTGTGGGTCTTTAAATACTCGCTAATATAAAGGTTTGCTTAAAGATGGTGGAACCGTAATGGTTCCGCAACATTTTAAACAATGTTGACCGAGTTTTCCTAATGAAAATCATAAGGAAACCTCGGTTATTCCTTGGCTAATTTCGCATGAGAATGTTTATTTTCCGTGAGTGAAATCGGAAAATCCCGATGGTCGACGATTTCCGCTAATTTGATTTACGAATTAAGCATTTACTAGCGGCTGAGAGACTAATCAAACCGGTGGTGTAGAGGTTAAAAGATCTTCCCGTCGTTCGAGAGACCACGAGTTCAAACCGAGTAGTAGAAATTATATTTTTTTTATCTCAAATTTCTATTTTTTTTTGTCTTACAATCACTTATGACTTTTTTATCGGAAGGTGTGGCGTGTTTTTTTTTTTTTTTTTTTTTTTGGTTTTTTTTTTTTTTTTTTTTTTTTTTTTTTTTTACTTTTTTGGCCTATCAAATTAAGAAGACATTTTTTCTTAAGAAATTTCTAATAAAGCTATCATTTTAACCTACTAACACTTATCAAATTCATTCAAAAATTGAATGCAATAATCATTTCCATTTGGATATAACCTACTAGGCTTTTCAGCTTTTTCTAGCACAAACACGTAAAAATACGACTTCTACTAATACTTCCAAAGATAACAATAATGATGATAAGACAACAACAACAAATAAAGCTTTACTGATATCGAGTTACTATGTGGTAACTTTGGCAGTGTTTTCATTCTTCTTCGTGGTTTCGGGGACGAGCTCGAAACAAGGCTTAGCAGGGAAATTATGTTCTTTTCTCCAAAAACGTGAAACATAATTTCATCGCGATTTAAGATACATAAGCTCGTTTAGTAATTCACTTTTATACAATGATAAAGACTTCTTACTACCTGAGATGTCGCAAAAGGGTTTAACTGGAAGTGGTCGTTTTCTGATATCAAAGAGAAGAAATATTCCCTTAGCGTAAGGGACGAAAAAAATATGATAAAAAAGATGCATTTGGAGGTATGAACTCATAGATGAATGATTGTGAGTGCGCGCCTTATTCGACTGGTTTATCGTTTCTTGCTCTACTTCACTGGTTACATTGTGTATATATCAATTAGTTACTAACGGTCATTGCAATAAGAACTCGGAAATCTTCGGAAGATATACGGAATATGCACTGATTCTCAGGCGAAATTAGCCAAATAATAACACTATCAAAGTTCATTATATCCAAAACGTTGCGGAACTATTACGGGTCCAGTACTTTTAACGGAAAGAGTTTTGTCCGTTTACCTGCTTTATGTAAAAATCAAACTTAATAAGGTAATGAATAATGTTAATAGGTACTTATAAATATTGCATTTTTTTTAAATAAGGGAAACAGGAAATAAACTAACGACGTCTCGAGTAGAATTGGCATCATAAGGAAATAGCTTAACAAACCCTTTCTAAAATAAGTGCATTAAATTTCTTGTCTATATCTCACTTGGCATGTTCGAGTTGTGTGTGCCCACCTAGAGTCGAGATTCCTAACTGGCTGAAAAATTGGTTTTATTCCTCTGTGAGCGCTTCCTGAATCCAGCCCTGAGCTCAGGATGCCAAAACGGTGAAAACTGTTAGCAAATTACAAACCGCATGAAAATTTGATTTTATTCCTCAATGAAAACAATTTTGAGTACGCAGCTATTTTGTAGGCTTCCATACAAAGTAGTCCTACACGAAATATGTGACAAATCTTTACACTTTTGCTCATGATATTTAATAATACGATATAAAGAGAATATTCGATGATTTATAGAGGTATGAAACAAAAATCTAATCAAACTTCGCGGATTCATACTGCGTGATTAGGCATTTAGTTTCATATCTCCATGAAACCATCAAATATTCTCTTCATATATTCAGAGTTTTGGGTACACCTTGAGGCTAGACAGGTTGGAATGGCACGCATACTGGCAAAATGTCTGAAAAAAAAACAACTTAGAAATGGATAACTTTGAATATCAAAGTCAAAATAATTTGTGCAAAACTCCATTCACAGGGTCAAAAATCATTAACAATCAGTACATAAGCCCCTTTAGAGAATGTAAGAGTTATTTCCGCTTGTCCTTGCGTTAATGAGTTAGTTCATCAGAAAATGTCCTTATTTATACTCCCACAAAAACCAGTGTGGCGATGTAATTTGTCAAATTTGCAACCCTTTGGAAGGTGCGTGGAAATACAGAAATTCTCCACTTGTCCCTGGACAAGTGGAATCTAACATCTTACTTGTCCAGGATCAAAATGAACTTGTCTACAAAAAAGAAGGTGGATAAATATTCAGAAAATATTGCGTTTAATGAAGAACATGCTGAAACCTAACATTTTCTTAATTAAAGACAATGTTTTCTTTTCTTTGATACAAACAAAATGATGACTTTCCTCAAAGATCTTTTTAGTACTGTATCAGATTTGCTCTTGTATTTACATGTCCGCGGACCAGTGGTCTAGAAAAATGCACTTACCCGCAAGTAGAAAAGCCCGTGTCGGACAAGTCGGGCATGGGAATTCCGAACACCTGGGTCTTATAGGACCAACTTATTTCTGACCCTGGGAGGGAATTATTGCCCGCCATCTCAGAGTATCTCTCAGAATGCGGGCTACCAGCTCTAGACTGGTCTAATTATCGACTATTAGAATAGTCTAGAAAAGGCTATTCTGATAGTTGAAAGTGGGACCAGTCTACACCCGGGTAGGATTCAGGTCAGAAATAAGTTGGCCCTATATAGATTAACACCAAAATTTTCTGTTGGCCATAGGATAACCAAGATAGGATTATCGCTTCGATCAGACCTAATGACGGAAAGTTTTTAAAATTATTACATCCCTCGTAAACGGGAGAGGGGGGGGACAGAGAGAGATAAAGGGTCTTATTCATTAAAATTTGAAATAGCATAACTTCACACATTGCAAAGCGCATAAAGCAACAATTGAGCCTGTGCGTGACATTTACAACAATTTGACATGTGCGTGAAGTAGAAACATTTAGTAGCGATGGCAGCCACATACTATAAATATGAAGTTACCTGATTGTCTACATATACTTTGAGACCTTATCTATCTTCTATCTAATAAGTGCGTAGTGAAGACTCTGGTCAGACTGTGCGGGTGCACAGGCTGGTCAGAGCCTTTGCTTTGCCCACATTTAATTTTTTTTAGAAATCTCACGCTCAAATATGAAAGTATGGGTCTTTAGCCAGTATCTGGCGAGCATATATGGGTATCATTTTTGCTTCTCATTGGTAAAGTCAATAATAGCGTTTGCTTCAAAAAGTTTTACTTGCGCTGGTGTCTGTATTGTCTGCGTTTAACCCCTAAGCGAATCTTTACTTTACATTGAGCAAAACAGAAAAGATGACACTCCGAAATATTTGGAGTCAATTTTCATCAAACATTTTATGATAACAAAACCTTTCTAATGATCTAAGGTAGTAGATCCGTAATAGTTCCGCAATGTCTTGGAAGCAATAATCTTTAACAGTGTTAACCGAGGTTTCCTTATGATTTTCATAAGGAAACCTCGGTCATCATTGTGAAAGATCATGCGTTCCGAAATGTTGCAGAACTATAACGGGTCTACTATCTTAAAGCCAATGTCACGCATTAGCATTTTGGATGGAGATCTTAGATTGTTTTGATCATTTACAGCTCAAGATTATAAAACTTTTACTGATTCTCAACTGAAAATTTTCTCAAATTTTAATTTGAGATTTAAGCCGTAGGCCTATTGCTCTTGTAAAATCAAAATATTAACGTTGGCGTAATATTTTTTTTTTTAAAAAAAGCTTTGTGTTGGCCAGTTTTAAATGATAGACCGAAAGAGACTCATAAATAAACTCACTCACTGTAACTCACTGTATGTAGGCCAAACGAAAGCCTACGGCTTCTCTGGGCCCATCTGTTTGTGTTCGTCTCTCTTCATAACAAGTTGGGTTGAATTTTTGGGGGTGTTTGCGCCAGTGTTTGTTAAGTCTACTCTTAAAGCAATTTACATTTGGGGAGTTAACTAAATCATTTGGTAGGCTGTTCCAAGTATTGACTATTCTGTTCGCAAATGTGTTTCTGTAGGTTTCGGTTTTTGTGTGTTTTTTGAATAGTTTAAGGTTGTTTCCTCTTGTTCTAGTTTAAAAAATTTCTTTTGAGCATCTCTGGCTTTGATGTTATATCATATTTATTCAGTATCTTGAAGGTTTGTAGCATATCTGCTCGGCATCTACGATATTCCAGTGATGGTAGTCCCAGTTTCAATAATCTTTGGTTATATGGTAGATGTTTTAAACTTGGTATTAGTTTTGTTGCTCTCCTTTGGACATTTTCAATTGATCTTATATGTTTCTTTAGATGGGGTGACCATACAGTGCTGGCATATTCTAGGTGGGGTCGGACTATTGCCTTATATAAATTCATAAAAATATGCTTGTCAAGACAGGTAAATGTTCGCTTGATGATCCCCAGGTTTCGGTTGGCTACTTTGACCTTTTCATTGATGTGTTTATCAAAAGTAAGTTGCTCGTCTATTATTACACCTAGGTCTTTCTCTTCCTTTGCTTGTTCAATTTTCTCATGTTTATTGTTTTCAGTTGTCATGTAGTAATTGTATAGGTGTGTTTTTTTGCCAATGTGTAGGTGTTTGCATTTGCTTGAGTTGAAACGTAAGTTCCATTTTTCTGACCACTTACAGAAATTATCTGTTGTAATTTGTAATTGTTTAGAGTCATTTTCATTTTTAATTATAGAGAAGGTTTTGGTGTCATCAGCAAATAATCGAACTGGTGTTATGGCAACTTCAGGTAAGTCGTTGATAAAGATTAGAAACAATATTGGACCTAGAACGCTTCCTTGTGGCACTCCACTTGTTACTTTTACTGTTTTGGATTTTTTCCCGTTGATGATGACATTTTGTACTCTGTCTGATAGAAAGTCTCTTATCCATTCTAGGACTTTGCCTTTAATTCCATATTTTTCTAATTTCATGATTAATTTTTTGTGGGAGATGGTGTCAAAGGCTTTTTTAAAGTCATAGAAAATGACATCTGTTTCTTCCCCTCTATCTATTGCTGCTGACCAGTCATCAATGGTTTCTAGAAGTTGTAAGGTGCAAGATTTACCTTTTAGAAATCCATATTGGTATGGGGTGAAATGGTTGTTTTTTTCCATGTGGGTCTGAAGACTATTTCTCACTATTTTCTGTAGAATGTTAGAGCATGCTGAACCTATACTAATAGGTCGGTAGTTTTCTGGTTGTGTCTTGTCTCCGGACTTGAAAATTGGGGTGACATTTGATTTTTTCCAATCTTCTGGTAATTTTGATGTACTTAATGACTTTCTAAATATTTCTGTTAATGGGTATGTCAGTGCTTTATAACATTCATTTATAACTCTCGGATGAATACCATCAGGTCCTTGAGATTTGTTTGGCTTTGTTTCTTGGAGTATTTTAGATACTATATTTTCATCTATGTTAATATTT
Source organism: Fragum whitleyi (assembly GCA_948146395.1). NCBI lineage: Eukaryota > Metazoa > Mollusca > Bivalvia > Cardiida > Cardiidae > Fragum > Fragum whitleyi. The sequence goes on from OX411546.1 coordinate 71,291,068, forward strand.
TCTAAAGAACTTTGCTGATTTAGGTCTTGTGATGTGTTTGTTTCTATTGCTGCAGAAAATGGTGTTTCTGTATTTGAGTTTTGTGTGAATACACTGGCAAAATAGTCATTTAATAGGTCAGCTTTACTTTCGTCATCAGAGATTAGATTTCCATCTTTGTCTTTTAAGGCACCTATATTGGTATTGGTTTTACTACTGTCTCGGACATATTTCCAAAAAAGCTTGCTATCTGTGTTGATTTTTGATGATAGGTCCTTCTCATATTCATATTTAGAGTTCCTTATGGATGATGTAGCTTCATTTCTTGCTTTTTTGTATTTTTCTAGATTTTCTGTTGTTGGACAGTGTTTGTATTTCTTCCATTTTTGATGTTTTCTGCTGATTTTCGATTTTGTTTCTTTGCTGATAAAGGGGACCTTGCTGTATTGTTTATTGTTGTCTTTACACACTGGTATGTTTTTTTCTAAAATGTTGTTGAGAGTTTCGGTAAAGGACTTCCAATAATCATCAGCTTCCCCTGTTAGTATGGTTTTCCAATTGATTGCATTCAGTTCTTCATTAATAGATTTATAATTGCCTTTTGAGTAGTTTCTTTTGGCTGTGTGATTTGATGTTCTTGTTGTGTAACATACGAAGTTAAACATTAATATGACATGGTCACTTTTACCAAGTCCTGGTAGATATTCAATATTATCAATCATATTTTCTTCGTTTGTTATGACAAGATCTAATAGTGATGGTGAATCGTGTTCTCTGTATCGTGTAGGTTTTTTGATGTGTTGTGTAAGGAAATTGTCTTTAATACATTCTAAAAACAAATTGGCTGGACTGTCTTCTCTTCCTATGGATTCAAGTACTGACCAGTTTATTTCTCTATAGTTGAAGTCTCCAACAATACAAATATGTGAGTATCCACTACTTGATGCTTTTTCTATCAATTTACATGTATTATACGTGGAATTTATGTTATTTGAGGGGTTCCTATAGATACATCCTAGTAGTAGATTATCTTTATTTTTAAGTTTGATGAGTATCCATAGTGATTCAATTAGCTCGTTGTGAAGATCTACTCTGTTGATGATTAAATTTTTTTGATGATAAATTATAATTCCTCTTCCATTTTCATGTTTTGTTCTAAATAGTTCGTAATCAATCATGTTGAAGTTGCTGTCAATTATTTCAAATACTGAATGTTTAGGGTCTGTTTCTGTAATCGCTATTATGTCTGGTCTTGTATTTTGTGTAACAATTTTCAGTTCTGCCAATTTGTTTGTTAGAGTGTCCGCATTGGTATAGAGAATTTTGAGTTTGTTTTCCTTTAAAATATGGATATTTACATTGTTTTTATTTACATGGTTAAAATTCATGTTAAAACACGCCTCCTATTTTCTGTCCACATCAGGTGATGTTGGCTCATCTGGTTGAGCAGGTATTCCCCCTATACGTGTTCTTTCTTCATCATCCTTGTCATTTTCATCCATTATAGTTTTGTCTAGGAAGACGGACATAGACTCTGTAAGCATGTCTCCTTTGTTTACATATGTCTCTGATTGGCTGCCTTTTTTATGCAGTTGTTTTTTTTCTATGGTTTCTGGTATCGGTATTTCTTCAATTGTCTTGTTAGTTTCTGTATTGATTATTTTTCCGTCCTTAATTTTTGCATTTTTTACAGTACGTCTAGTGATTTCAAGCTTTTTAAGAAGTTCTTTCCGCTCCTCTCGTTGTTGTGGGGTATAGTCTGCTGATAGCACTGCTGTTCTTAGCATCTCTGGAGCTTTAGTCTTTATTTCTTTTGCCTTCAACAACAGTTGATGTTTTTGGTTTTTGTCATCTAGGACTACTTTGAATGGTCTAATATGGTTATCTTTTTTATTTCCTACCCTGAATGCTGTTTTTATTACAACGTCTATGTCTAGTGCATGGCAAATTTCTTGGAACATACTTAGATCTTCGTCTTTTCTTATTTGTGGACTTGTGTTGTCTGATTCTTTCAGGTTGAAAACCATAATATTGCATTGTCTATTCTTTCTATCGGCATGTTCTTTAATACGGGAGTCAATTTTCTTTTCAAGGTCTGAGTTGAGTTCTTCAGCAATTTCCAGTTTCATTTGTTCTTTGCTTTCATATACTTTATTTTCTATTTTTCCATCTATATCCTTAAAGTCTGCTTCCAGTTTGCTTAGACGTGCGTGGTTTTGTTGTTTTATTTCTTTTAGGCTTTCACTTAGACTCAAGAGTGTTGGAAGTGTATATTTACATGTAGGGCAAGTCCATGTTAGGTTTAGCCCGGGACTCTTTATTACCTTGTACTGCTCAATAGACAATTTTATGCATTTTATACAAAAATTGAGTCCACAGTGAACACATTGTAGGTAGTCTATACAGTCCTTAATATTCTTTTCACATTGTGGACATGAGTCTGTGTCGGATCCTGGCCTCATTCTCTTTTTCTTGTGTTCAATAGGTGTACTTGTCACTGGTGTCGAAATTCGTGATCGTATGAAATCTGGGTCAAATCCTTCGGCCATGTTCTATACAGTTTAGCTCGGAAAACCCGTGCTGACTGTCAAATGAGGATACTGTAGATTATTAGAGTTAAAGACTGGTGAAAATTCTTTAAAGCAGTTTAGCTTGGAAAACCCATACTTACTGCAAAAATTTTCAATTACTTGATGTACAAAACGATTATAGTCAGACACACAAAAAAAAAAAAAAAAAAATCTTTAGAGCAGTTTAGCTTGGAAAACCCATGCTTACTGCAGTTTTTAGAAGCTTTGTGTATGAGTCACTTATTTCATTTCTTTAAAGCAAGTATTTTTTATGAGAGTTTTTATTTTCTTTAACCACACATTAGACAGGAGTATGTCGGGATGTATACCGTCTTTGTATAAATCAAATTTATAGTAAGTTCGACGTGTTTGTTCTCTTTTGTCACCTTTTTTGTAGATTGAGGTTGTTTGAATGTCACATGATATTGGTGGTGAGTATGTTGATAGTTCTTTGTTTATCCTTCTTATGTAGTTGTACAGTGTTTTGACTTGGTTTTGCAAGATTTTATCTTGTTCTCTAAATATCTCTGGGTTTTTGTGACCTTTTACTCTATTCCATTCGTAGATTGAGTATATTGGGATTTCAATCAATGATACACGGCAGTTATATTTCTGTAGAAGGTTAACTATTTTCTTATAGTTTTCAATTGTTAAATTTACAGATGAGTCATCTTCTGAAACTAGTGAAATGAATCTTTTGTTTTTGGTAGTCAAATCACATGTCCCTAACCACACATATATCCAAACCGGTTTGAATGATAGATCATTGTAGTTGGACTCGAAATATTCCTCAAACCATTCTATGCATTTCCTTGAATTGAGTCCCCCGTAAGACCACCATATTATTTCTCTTTCAAGCTTATCTGTTTTATTTATTACAGATTTTATGTATGAGCCTTTACTATCACTAAGAACTATAGGCTGATAGCATTTTGTGTCACTATCTTGTAAAGTAAGTGGCTCTCCTTTTTCAAGAAATTTTCTCAGTTTTTGGACCGACATATGATTTTTTGACAGTTTTTCACATTTTGTTTTTGTACTTGTTATGAAATTATAAAATGAAAATACGACCGAAACTAGAATTTAGAGAAAATCCCTACGATATTGGCGCAGAGAAAACTGATCATAAAAGATCAAAATGCAGGGGAAAATTTCATTTCGGTGCTTCGGGGAGATATTTTGATCTGGACGTGTAGAAAAATGTTCTTTCAACTGCTGAGGAGCGAAACTTTGACTTTGCTGCGGAGGAAATAAAAATCGCTGTGTAGAAGGATTTTGAACATGCAGCGGGAAAAAATTTGGATCTCACTGCAGAGAAAAATTCTTGCTACAAATGCAAGTTTTGCCCTTGATGCATGATGGGTTTGTTTATACTCCCCTTTGTGGATCATAATTAAACTGGAAAAAATATCGAGGTCCCGTGAGACAGAGCTTTACGCCGAGCATGTTAAAGAACCATGACGGATATCAGCAGTGGTTTTGTCATGTATACTTGCACTATCCCCTGTAACAACTAACCGTCATCTGGGGAATCGCTACACACATGCAAACTTTTGTCAGTGGTACGATAGGTACGTCAAAACAGATAATTTAACTGGAGCAATAGCGTTTGATACTGTATAAGCACCTCTTAGCACCTTTTTGTCCATTTCGAGCACCATTTTGCACCTTTAAGCAATTTTTTGTACCTTTAATCACCCTTTTGCACCTTTTCGTATTTTAAGGACACCGAAAACAAGATGGTTGACTATAAAACTCGCTCCGAAATTTGATAGATTTTTAGTACTCTTTGTGACAATTGAGTTAGTTTTGATAGAATAATTTATCGTTTCCAATATCTTAGAATGTCAATTAAATTAAATAAGCATCAATTGCGTGGGAATTCATGTTATATCGACTTGTGTTTATGATTGTCATGTGTTTTCGTGTATCAAATTTTTTCTTGGATTCCTTAACTTATTTCGCTCAAATTTACTTTTTTGCCAATCGCTAAAACTAGCGACTACCATAATTTCCAACCCACCAAATATCTTTCTATCTATATATACTGCCTGACTCCCCTTTCGGATATTACTGGCAGGTAAGTACGATCGGCACTTGCAAATTTAATGACGGGTCACAGCCTCACATTGTAGATTTTATTCTTTCTTGTGGCTAGCCGTACAGCTAGTCTGGTAGGCTTTACTTATGGACCCGTACGGCTAGCCAGTCCTCACTGGACAGGCAAGCCGTACGGGAGATTTTCAACCAATCAGAATACAGAACGGGAATGAATAATAAATGTTATCCTCTTTTCTCCTAGATTCGTGCATCTTAATGATAACACCCGTGTGTACATTGATAAAAATGAACATCAAAATATTTACTTGATTTTCTATTGCAGAGTTATGTTATCTTATGTAAAATAAACAAACTTATTCAAAGTTGAAAAATTTATTTCAAACTTTTACTCTAAAGTGCTCTAGTGTGGCCAGTCTAATTCTGATTAGAGTTTCTCATTGGATTCGTGCATCTTATTGAGGGAGGTTATTTCGGGTTATTACAAAAAAATTGTCCCATCCTTTTTTCTCTTTACTATCTTTAACACAATGTTAATGATAATTGTTAACGCTAAGATTTACACAAGTTGCAGACACAAACATTATTTTTAAAGATGGTGTGACGAAGTTAGTCGGCCATTTTAGGAAAGTCGGTAATTTCTTTAAATTCATTTATTAGTTGCTCATACTGGAAAAGAAAGCATAATTCTAAGTTTTTCCTTCATTTTTCACACAAAGTTAAATTCTACACAGTTGGGTTGAACACAAATCCTTATAACATTAGATATTTGACATGCACGAATCCAATGAGAAGGTACGAACTGATGAGAAACAGGGATATGTTTCTTTTCGCGTACTTTGATATTTTCCATTCTGTCTGTATGTGGCATAAAAGTGTATAAAATATATATAGTGCAAAAGTTTAAGTCTATTACTGGACAACTAAAGCATTAAAATATGTCTTCCTTGATAAAGAAATTATTCACTGGGCAATCAAATTGTGGCAAAGTCGCATTGAACACAAACCCTGAGTCCCTGCATTGAATAATTCTTAAATTACTATCTCCTACAAAACTCTTATTACCAGAGATTTACAATGTTATTATTTTTGTGGGAAAAGGCTAGAAAGAAGAAAATTTAAATTTTTGTTGTCGTTGGAACATTACAGAAATTGCACATTTAAAATGACTTTTTGTTTGTAGTTTAAAATCGAAATATGTAAAAATTCAAATTTCCAAAATCTGCAAGTCGGAAAAGCAATTCAGTCCCTGGATGACTGTGTTAATGGGGAAAACAAAACGTCTGAGCATGTTTAAGTGTGAATTTCTTTAATTGAAATTGATACGTCAATCTTCAAATAAGGAAATAGAATGAATGCTTAATTTTTTACCTTAATTTTCTAGCGCCTGTCTCTAGTGAATTTTTGCCACCACGAATATTCTTTTTGTATCGGAAATCTTCCGTAACATGTTGAATTTTTTCCGGGCACGTTTACAGGGTAATGTCTGTTCTATAACATTTAGTGAAATAAGTAAATCCTATTACAAGTTCTCAACACGTTTGCACACAGACAAGATTTTCAACAAAAATGAAAAACCGGTATGTCTAATATTGAGGTGAAAAAAAATCTGCCATTGGCCTCTAATTAATAACAACTAATTGCAGATTGGGCTTTCAAAATGATGAAATAATGTTTGTTTCATTCCAAAACGGTGTGAAGAACAAATGCGGAAAACATGACATAAAATACGGTAGTTGATTGGGTTGATGATTGCTAAAAACTTATATAATGGACCATTATGCCATCATAACTGTTGTATCAAGCACTTACTAATGATTTATGATTATCTTGCTTTTTCTAAACGCCTAATAAAAGATAAATAATCATTGAACAATCAATAGGTGAACCCAAAGATGGTATTTAATCGGAAATCAAATACAGTATTCTGATTGGTTGAAAAACTCCCATATGGCTAGCCTACCCAGTGAGGACACGCTAGCCGTACGGGTCTATATTTTAGCCTACAAGACTAGTCGTACGGACCTGTACGGCTAGCCACTTCCTTTTAAATTGAGAAACTTAATTTAACAAATAAAATTCTCTTTTTTAATATCATTTCATGTTTCCGCAAATATTTTTCTCAAAATAAGTTGTAGCTTTTGACAATTAATTTGTTCTTTTTCTACAATGTTTTCCATTTGGTAATGCAAATTTTACAACTTTAAAAAAATACAATTGGCCATAGCTTGACATTTGCGTTCTCAAATTTGCACTCACATTTTGAAAGTTTGTGAGTGCTGTTTAAAGTCCCTGACATGCAGACAATGGTGTATGTTATTTCTGTATATGTGTGTATACTTTTAAGAACCCAAATTTTGCTTTCACACAACAGGATGATGGTGGTTGTCTGTAAAATCTGTTTTGCACTGAGCCAGGGATATGTAAGATAGCCTCTATTAAAACCCCATCCCTTTCTAATGGAAATGTGATTATTCTAATAGAACCCAAGGTTCTATTAGAGATTTTACCTGTCAAGGCTTTTGTTTTGCTCTTTTCATGCAGTTCACAACATTATTCTTGCTGTACAAAAAACTTTGGCAGACATAATATTTGACAGAGATCAGACTGCACAGATTGCAGTCTGATCTTATCCTACATTGCCTGCTCAGCGTTTTTTCTCCTTCTTTGACTGGTACCCTAAAAAGGATGCATTCCCAATGCCAAAAAGTGACACTTTTTGCTAAAATGATGAAAAAATTCCCAATTTACCTAGGCAGAGGACCTTTCCAAACTCTTAAAGTGAAAAATAAGAATCAAATATGTTGTTTCTCAGTTAAACCTTAATTCTAATGTCGTAACTTTATTCTGGCAGTAAATTGTTCAAAGGGGTACTGAAGTTTTGGTCCAAAACCACTTCAATAAAATTGTTACCAATTTTTGTGAAAATAACACATCTTTCCCAATATACCTGGTTTCGGACCTGTTCCGAAAAGGCTGAGAAAAAACTTTAAAAAAGGCTGCTGCTTTCTACCGAGTCATTTTAATCAATATGGGAAAAACATGAGCCTAGCAGACATGTCTTACAGTGATTAAGTATTGACATTTCTTTTGTTTGGAACGAAATTCAAATTTAGTAGGATAAGTCTTGGTTTTCTACTTTCAGGTCATTAGTATTTTCATAACCAAGTACTACAGAGTTTTATGTCAGCATGATGTTCAGTGGAGAACCAGCTATCAAAAGAATGAAATTCTCACAGAATGGAGGTAATTCACTCTTCTCATGGTGTTAAGGTAGTGGAGCATTTCAGGAGTAATGAACTTTGACAGTTTTAACCCAGGTTTCCTTATGATTTGGACGATCATGAGTTTCGAAATGTTGCGGAACTATTATAGTTGCACTACCTTAAAGGTGTATTTCTGATGTACACAAATCTCTGGCAGGCAGTCTAGACTATGATCAGCCTGCACAGATGTGCAGTCTGATCCTAGTCTATACTGTCTGCTTTGTTCTTATTTATTGATGGAATATTTTTTAAGCTTAACTGGTTGAAATGTCAGAACAATTTGATTAAAGCAATCATGTTTTGATTCCGAAGGACAAGGACAGTGGTTTGAGTCTCACTATAGCCAGAGGGTGTTTATAGGCAAAATACAATAGCAGGCTCCAGTTCACTGAGCTGTAGAATTAGGTAATAGTGGGTTTAAACCATTGCATCTCTCTCAGGGATGTGAAAACACAAGAATTGACTACTCCATAGTGACGCTAAGCTTAAGCTTTGGTTGCAATCCATCTAAATTAGATTAGTATGAACATAGGATAAGGGTGTAAGAGAAGGTCCTAGACTTTGCAAGAAGATACCCCTAGGCTCCTTTGATAGTTTTATATTGGAGGCGTTAATACATGATTAGAGTGAGGGCTACCTTATTACAGCTAAGGAACTAGATACCAAAGGTACATAGAGGGGGTATTCTATATTTTAGATCAAAGTATTTATATATATTTTATATATTTATCGCACAAACCATATACTGTTGGTACTCATTGGAAATGTCTTGTCAAGCCAATTCAAATGAGAACCCACTGCATAGGGTTTCATTGAGAAATAAAGATTATAGACTGACTCCACCCTTTCTTATCTATTTTGTAAGCTTCCGTAAAAAGTAGTCCTGTAAAAAATCTATCAATTATTGACAACTATTTACATTTTTGCTTCATAGTATTAAATTGTACAGTATGAAGAGGGTTTTTTGATTTCATGCAGGAATGAAATTTAAAATCTTATCTCACTCATGTATGAAACTGCTTTGCATATTCATACATAGTGATAAATTTTTAGTGTCATACCTCAATGAAATTAAAAAATACTCTCTTCAAATCTTGATGAGGTATGCGCTCAAAGTCTCTCATTTTCATACCGAAGATATAATCCTAGAATGTTAGTTGATCTTGTAAAAAAATCCCTAATATTTACGATGTAGATAATCACTTCTCAAAGATACGTGAGGAAAGACAACAGTTACCCATCTACCCGGCACGAGGACGTCTATTACAGGAAGTACAGAGACATGATTCTGTCGTGATTATTGGAGAAACCGGCAGTGGAAAAACCACACAGATTCCTCAGGTAGGGGTTTACGTTTTATTTCCAAACAAATTGAGGTAGAAATAGCTTTCAACCTTCGTTATGCTCTATTTCTCTAGTCATTTTACACCAAGACCAAGTCTTAAACCAAGGCCCAATCTCTATTACCTTACTTGTTGAGTCTGAAGTAAAAAAAAAAATTAAATAAGTAAATTTCAACTCAGCAGTTATCAAATTGCTAGTTGGTTGATTACATACATTGCTTCAAGCAATCATAGCAATAATTACTTAAAATCTTTACATTGAGTTATTCCTTGACAACAATGCTAGTTTTCTCAGAACAAAATCCAACCATCTAGTTTGTATTTCACTTACTATATTTATCCTAAATGCATTTTTTTCATGACAATCTGTTGACAATGAAATCTTTTTCTATTCTACTCTACAGTTTTTGTATGAAGCTGGACTTCACAGAAATAGCATAATAGCTGTTACCCAGGTAATTTTGTTTATTTGTTTGAATAGAGTTTTAACACTGCTTTTAACAGGGAATTAAAAAAAAACTAAATTTGTTTTGATCAAAAGTGATCTGTGGTAACTTGATTCAATTTATTCACAAGAAAACATGTTCAGAGGGTCTTTTAATTGATAATTAACTTGAAAAACAAGTCTTTTTTATCCCAAATCTGCTGTTTCATGCTTTTTATGGCTATTATAGGAAGAACAAATCAATTATTTGCAGACAACTATGGCTGCATTGAATGTGCTAGATGGGATTTCAGCTTGTTCATTGTCTCTTATCTAGGAGTGATCCACACACTTACTGTACAGCCAATATCATGTACATGCAAAAGCGACGAAAATCACAGCACCCATGTTGTCCTAATACTCTAGATCAGATGTAGGATATGAACATAATCATTACTATTCTAAAATTTGTGACAACTTAGCAAGAATTTGAAGAGGTAACAGTTCCCATAGTTTGCAACCAAGAATGCCCAATTAAAATTTCGATGGGGTTAATATTCTGCTTTTATTGAACATACTTTCCAATTAACATACATTTAGATGTTGCAATTCTTTTTTCTTTGTGTATATTTATTTTTCCAGCCTAGAAGGGTAGCTGCCATTACAGTGTCTCAAAGAGTGGCCCTTGAGAAAAAATGTGATATGGGAGAATTGGTGAGTGATGGTAGTTTAACCCTGGTCATGCTGAACCCCTGAATATTCCTGATTTAGTAGGAGGGGTAAAAACAAAGATCAAACTGCACTTATGTGCAGTCTGATCGTAGTCAATACTACCCAATTTTCCTTCTATAGCCAGAAAAGTTTAGAATTTATAATTTTATATTAAAAATTGACTCTGAATTAGAGACTCCAGTGTTTTCATCACTTTGATAGTTTTTCAAAGGTTTTAATTCAGAAAGACAAGAGTTAAACATGCAAAGTCAAGATGGAGGCATAGCTTGAAAAAGCTGATAAAGGCAATCTCTTAACCCACACAAATCATTTCTCTAACCACTCAATAAGAAAAAAAGATTGTTTATAACCAGGTATGATTGATATATTTTTCATTTAGTGAACGACAAAAGTTATATTTAGACGAGTGGTTGAGCCTTGAGAAAAGATAGTTTCTGTTGTTTACAAAATGAAAGGTGCATGATAATAAAGGAAAATTCTAATTCTTGAAGGCAAAAATTAAATGAATTGAATGAGATTTCTTTTAGATGAATTATGTGTCAAAAATACTAAGATTTAAAGGGAAAGGTGTGTTTTATATATCAGATTGAAGGAAATCATTTCTTAGGAAAATACTATTTCATAAAAAACTCAGTCATGTTTACATGTTTTCTTGGAACATTGAAACAATCTATGGACAAATTTGTTCTTAAGAGGAATAATTATTTCATAGATTTTCTGTATAAAAGGTCACATTAGTCATATTACCTAAAAGATCTGAATAATCCATATTTTGAGCCAGTGTGTGACAATTCTAACAATTTTACAAATGCACGAGGTACAAACTTTGAGCAGTGTAGACAAAGACACAATGCAATGAGAATACAGTCAAACTTCTGTCTCTCGAACTGGGGTAATTTCGAACACTAGGGAAAATTTGAACAGGGATCTCAGTCCCGACAGATTTTGCTCATAATCCATAGTGTTTGACCTCGGAAAACTCGTACAGCGGGTCGGTCGAACTCTCGAACACATTCTTCAGTACGGAGGTTAAAAATGCTTCATGTTTCACATGGAAAAATTCAAACAAAGAGTCTATGGCTAATAAAAAGATGTCATATTTTGGCGATTTTCACACTTTCAACTCGTAATCCTTTTTTGACACCTTATTGTCAATTACGCACCGTGCGTCATAATTACCCATTCCATGAAAAATACAATGTTATATTTAATTGAATTAAGTTGTTGTTTGGCCATCTGCTGTTTAATTTCATTACTATATATTGTCCCTTATTGATATTTCGGCGACTAATTAACTTAGACATGTCAAAAAAAAAACAGATACGTAATGTCTGCTTGAAAGTATGGCAAGAAGGGTCCGAACGAGTTATTTAATCCTTTATTTCTTTATTTATTTAAATCTCAATCCCGTGGATCAATCTTTAGAAATATAAAATCCAGTGAATTAAAAAAGAGAAATTGAAGAACGAAATAAGTATATGTATAATCGGATACAATGTATTACCGGATGTGGCACATTCCCATCTTCTGGTACCTTTATATTTTTTTTTTCGGATTGGTCGAACAACCAATCTCTCGAACAAATTATCAAGTCCCAAAGGTGTTCGAGCTATTGAAGTTAAACTGTATATGATGACCGCCTTAGGAGGGATGAAGAACTTACCTTTCGATATAGTGCACAGTGAAGACTCTGGTCAGACTGTGCAGCTGCACAGGCTGGCCAGAAGCTTTACTTTGCATGTATGTGAAATTGATGGAAATGTCACACACAGGCTCATTTAATTTTTGTTAATTCTATCAATTTTCATCCTTTCTGATTAGCTGAAAATTAGTTTAATTATGCAATGAAAATTATTATGACTTCGTAGCTTCCACACAGAGTATTTCTGAAAGAACTCTGTCCCATTTGGAGAAATATTTACACTTTTGCTTCATGATATTAAGTTATAAGATATGAAGAGAGCATTTGTTGATTTCATACCACTATGAAATCAATAGATACTCTCTTCATCTCTTAAACTGGGAGTTCAATCCCAAATGGCAGCACTTATTCTTTCTGACTATTTGTCTCTCACGAATGGGTTGATAGTGGTAGACCTTTGTGAGATAGCAGCTGGAAGCTTGGAAAAGATGTGATGTTGTACTGGTGAGAGAAATACCAGGAATCCATTGTTAGGTGCTCCAGTCGCCACGATTTAACTGAAAAAAAGTTGAAAGCGGCGTTAAACCTCCATTCAATCAATCAATCTTAAATTAGGGAGTGAGTCAACAACCTAACAATAAGCTTTAGTGCTCATAATAATAAATAGGGTCAAAAAATATTTATCTCATTAGACAAAAAAAAAAAATGTTTAAGAAATGATTTATTCGTATCACTGTTTGATTTTAGGTTGGTTATTGTGTAAGATTTGATGATGCCACATCAGAGAGGACCAGAATGAAATATATGACAGATGGAATGTTATTGAGAGAAGCCATATTAGATCCTCTTATGAAAAGGTAGAGAAATATTTAGCAAATTTTTAGGGGTTAGCGCAAGCCCATTGTAAGTGCCTATCAGTATATAGGCACTTACAATAATGTTGCACTGGACTCTCCATATGACCTGTCCTGCATATAGGGACTGTCTTGTCTACTCCTCTTTTAGTGTTTGATAAAGATTTATACTAGGCACAATATTTGTAAATGAATATGGGACCTGTCATGCACAAAGGGACCATCTGGGAACTTGGTTACATAATTATTTAAAAAAGAGATTGGTTTTAGTATTGTTCAACCAGAGGTGACATTTTGATAGTGCTTTTGCAGCAAGGTAGATTAATTATTCTAGATCCAGAAAATTGCAAAAAATTTTCGACCCTGGTTAGTCTGTGCAGATTGCGCAGTTTAACCAGGGTAGGCACTTTTTGCACTTTGGAGATGGTCCCATTTTGTGTGACGAGTCACATATAAAAAGAAGTTAATATCTTAGATAATTTCTGATATTTGATAGAAATTATTTCCATTTAGTTTTAAGTGTAGCATTTTCCTTTGTTTTGCAACTATTGATGAACTTTACCTTTGGCATGAAGATACTAATTTTGTTTTTTTTTGAAAAAAAAAATAAGTTCAATTATTTTTTGTATTCTACTCCTGTGTTTTCCTCATAGACAAATCAATATGTGAGATCTGGTTGTCGGATTTTATAGGTACACAATAGTTATTTTAGATGAGGCTCATGAAAGGACCATTCATACAGATGTATTATTTGGTGTGGTGAAAACAGCACAGGCTAAAAGAGAGAAACTGGGAATGAAACCCTTAAAGGTACAATTATGCTCAAACATCAATCGGTATTTTTAGAAATGATTGATAATTTCATATTCAGAAAAAAAAAGACAATAAAAATGGAACACTTGACCCTCAAAATAACTTTCTTCAACACATGTTCATTTTATCTATTTTTTTCTGAGATAACAATAAAGCCTTGATATATTACAGAACATTTTAAAATTTGCAATCACTTCAGTCTCATTTTGAATCTTCAATTTCAGGATGGCATCGGTTTGATCCCCTGGGGCAACACATATCCAACATTTATCTCCTACCGATAGTTGGTTAATGGTAAGCCTCTGTCAGATAGCTGGAGGCTTGACAAGGATGCAGTGGTAATACTTGAGCAAGAAATACCATGAATGCTCTGTAAGGTGCTCCAGCCACTGTGCTATGACTGAAAAATTGTTAAAAGCGTCTGTTTGTCTGTAGACCATTTTTGTTTCCAGACTGTAACTCAAGAACAAAGTTCTCTAGAATTATGAAACTAAATATGATTGTTGCCTATGATCCAAAGAGGTGCCATATTCTTTTTGTGTTTGAAAGGTCAATGTCTTATTTGTATTTTGTCTAGACTGTTTTTGTTACTAGAACCAAGCTCCAGTGGTGGGGTATAAGTCTACCTTGTGATAGATCAAGTTATCTTTTAGATTATAGTGATGTCAGCCACCATGGATGTGGATCATTTCTCACAATATTTCAACAAGGCTCCAGTGCTATATTTAGAAGGAAGGCAGTATCCCATAAAGGTTAGATTTAGAATTTTAATACTAGCCTAATTAGATCTACTTAACTTTAATTTTCATGAGATAATCATAAATGTTAAAAAGTTATTTGTGATCCACCATACGAAAGAAAGGACAATACATTATTTTCTTACAATAAAAAGGAAATAAAAAAAAAACAGTTCAAAAGGGAGTTGAAATTTACTCATTCAATATTATTAACCCTTGTCATGCTTTATTAAAAACCTTGATATAAGTTAAATAAAAATCAAAAGTGCTGATAGCTTTGGATGCAGTCATTGTCATGTGAGTCCGTATTTATTTCAAAAATACATTTTTTAACTTTTCTGGATAAATACAGGAAAATCAGGTAGTATAGACAAAAATCAGACTACACAAATGTGCAGGCTGACTTTTGTCTATACCTCCTTCCTAGACTGTAATATTCCAGGTTCAGCACAACAAGGGTTAAAGTAAACAAAGAAGTTAGGATGAACAGTCTAAGTTGCTTTAAAGGATACATACCTTGTTTCATAATCTCTCTGTGATATGTCTCGCATTTATCATCATATGTGACTTAAACATGCCCTATGTTCAGGATGAGAAAACAGTGCAAACTGTTTGCAATTTATACCCCACTTTGCATGCAAGTGCACATGCAAAGCAGAGTATAATTTGTAAAAAGTTTTCATCATTTTGTGATCATGAAGGCAGACCTGGGCCACGTTTTACAAACGATCTTACGACCAAGATTTTGTGTAAACAGTGTAAGAAGACATCTGATTGGACGAGAAATCAGATTTGGCCTATCAGGGGTGTTGATGCAAGTTATTATGCAAAATTTAATCGTATGTTCGGTAGTAAAACGGGGCCCTGGTAACTACAGCTTGCTTGAATTAAAAAAAAATTACTCAAATAACTTATCACCTTGAATAAGCTGGAGTAATGTTCCTGGCTTTAATAGTCTACTGATGATATTTATACCTAACTCTAGGTGATGTACACTAAAGAAGAACAATCAGACCATGTGTTCTCATCTCTTGTTACACTTTTTCAAATACACAGAATAGAACCACCACAGTAAGTATTGTTTATTCAAGACATTTAGGTCTTTTAAGTTAGTGGAGCTGTCATAGGTTTGCAACATTTTTGGAAGTCATGAACTTTAACATAAGGAAACCTTGGTCAACAATGTCAAAGCTCATGAGTTCTGAAATGTTGTGGAACTTGTAAGGTTTAACTAAGTTAAAAGTTGTTGGGCTTGTTTTTAATAATTCCTTCCGTTTAATTCTCAAGTGAGTTTCAAAATTTGATTAGCCTAGACGATTGCAAAGAGTGTGTGGAATTTTATCTGTTTAATTACATGAACATTTGAGTCAGTATACGTAGTCAATGCCAGGGCACATAGTTAAGCCTCTGTGCAGATACATAGGCTGATTAGAATTATTTATTCAAGTACAAGTACATTTTGAAGGAATTGTCATGCACAGGCTCATTTATAATTGGAGAAAGAAGCATTCATCTTGCAGATTCCCATGAATAGACAGGACATATCATGATCACTGGTGGCGTCCAACTGACAGGCATCCTGTCCGGAGCATAGCTCTGTTACTTTATGTTGGATTGACTTGAAATTGTGCAGTTATGTTCTTCTCATCTAAACAGAGTGCAGTACTGAAAAAATGTAACTCTTTCTAGCTTAATTTGTGAGTTATTTCCCTTAGTTATTTTTCTTACTTAGACATCCAGTGATAAAACATGCATATCTTGTGACAATTTGCCACCTTGTTTATGGCATTTCATCTCTTAAGGCTAAAACATTGCTTTTGTTTTTAAAAAACAACTACAATTACTCTAAAGAATGACTGAGAGTTGTTTTCCTTATAACCATGGATAATTGATTATCTGTGAACTACCACTAATAGGATAGGATGTCCTGCCATTAAACATAGAAGCATATTTTATATGAGTTTGTATTGTTAATAGAAATTTTTTGCCATTTTTAGCACGACTTTTGTAGAATAGTGGGGCTATTCTGCTCTTGTTGGAAGTTAACTAAACCTTTCATCCTTAAGATTGTACTTTTCTCATAATGATACATTCAAATTATTGTAATTTATTGCTATATGTTATTTAAATTGTAATTTCAAACAAGATGTCAATAGTTATTCAAGTAATGATATATGTTATTTTCAGGAAAGATGTGTTGATATTCCTAACAGGCCAAGAAGAGATAGAATCTGCTGTCAAGATGATTCGAGACACGGCTAAAACCCTCTCAGGAAGTGTACCCAATCTAATAGTTTGTCCACTCTACGCAGCCCTGCCATCACAACAACAACTTAAAGTATTTCAACCAACACCATCGGTAATTATAGTTTAACTGTGTTTGATAAGTGTAATCTTGAAATAATTAAAATTCATTTAAGAGATTAATTCATTGAATACACATTTGTGTTTAATTTTGGTAAAGAAAATATTTTTCAGTGCCTATTTACATATCAAAGGTTAAGCATAAGACTATATTAAGTGTCTATACCATGTATAGTATGGGGATGAGTGTATTTTTCACTGCATTGATTAGAGTATAAAGTGTGATTACCTTAGCACATGGAAAATAACATTTGTAGGGTGTTATGTTTAGGCCATGTGCTTAGGCAATTGCACTGTATACTCTAATAAATGCAATGAAAAATACTCTCGGCCCTGAAAATTGCAATCCTTCAGACATAAGAAACTTGTAAATTCCACTTTATGCGCATATGATTAATACATAGAGTAATCTATTTTTAGATTGGTACACTAAACATGTCTTGTTATTTCTCCGCGGAAGTTTGCTGGCTAAATGTTTTACAATTGTGACACAAATAGATGACAATTTTGATATTTCTAGACATGTTATGGTCAGAAAATTATTTTTAAAAGAATGCCTTTATTTTCAATAGATATTGACATGATCAATCAAGATTTAAGGGGTTGCTTGATGGTTTTTAGCTCCACTGGCTGAAAGCCACTGGGGCTATTGTCATGGCGTTGTGTCCGTCGTGCGTCCGTCCGTGCGTGCGTGCGTGCGTGCGTCCGTCCGGTTGTAAACTTTTCTTTAAAAATCTTCTCCTCAGAAACTACTGGATGGATTTCAACCAAACTTCACAGGAATGATCCTTGGGTGACCCTCTTTCAAAGTTGTTCAAGAAATTTTGATCCAATGAAAAACATGGATTTAATGGGCGTGGCTAATTTCCAAATATGGTAAAAAGTGAGTTTTCTCAGATTTTAATCAATGGATACCAATTAAATTTTACATGAATGATCCTTGGGTGACCCTTTATCAGTCTACAAAAAATCATTGTGATCGGATGGAAAATATGCATTTTATGGGCGGAGGTCATTTCTCTATATGTTATATAGTGGAAACTTTGCAAATCATTTTCTCAGAATGTAATTGATGGATATCAACCAAATTTCACTGGAATGATCCTTGTGTGATCCTTTATCGGTCTACAAAAAATCATTGTGATTGGATGAAAAATATGCGTTTTATGGGCAGAGGTCATTTCTCTATATGTTATATAGTGGAAACTTTGAAAATCAATTTCTCTGAATGTAACTGATGGATATCAACCAAATTTCACTGGAATGATCCTTGAGTGATCCTGTATCAGTGTACAAAAAATCATTGTGATTGGATGAAAAATATGCATTTTATGGGCAGAGGTCATTTCTCTATATGTTATATATAGGAAACTTTGAAAATCAATTTCTCTGAATGTAACTGATGGATATCAACCAAATTTCTTTGGAATGATCCTTGAGTGATCCTTTATCAGTGTACCAAAAATTATTTTTATTTAATGAAAAATATGTCTTAATAGCAGAGGTCATTTCTCTATATGTTATATAGTGGAAAATTTGAAAATTATTTTCTCAAAATCTGATTGTTGGATATGTGGAGGTCAATTCTCAATATATTAAATAGTGGAAACTATGAAAAACATTTTCTCAGAATGTAATTGATGGATATCAATCAAACATTTTTGGTATGATCTTTGGGTGACCCATTATCATGCAGCCAAAAATTATTTTTATTTAATGAAAAATATGTCTTTTAATAGCAGAGGTCATTTCTCTATCTGTTATATAGTTGAAACTTTGAAAATCATTTTCATCATCAGTAGAACCCAAAATATCTAAAAAATCTAGTCAAAACCTTTATTTGCTTTTACAAGAATTTCAAGCCTGTGGAGCGCCTCAAGCCATTCATGGCTTTCTAGTTGTTGACTCGATGCTAACGGTGGCTCAGATTCAGAACTGCATGCTTGTAATCTTAAATTCTATTGAAAATATTTTAATTCTTAACCAATCAAATAGCAGAGAAAGTTTATGGAAGAGACTCAAGATTTTCTATTTTCCGCAACACTGGACTTAAAGATTTTCCATGTTCAGGGATTTCCCGAAGTACCTATTGCATTTTATACAGAAATAATGTGCAACAGATTTCCCCATGTGATGTGATTTAAACCAATCTAATTTCTTTATCTTTTTGGATTGCAATTATACACTTAGTACAGTTTTGCACTGAACCCTCGATATACTTTTGATTTCAATTTTAGCAATGGTTCTTAGTCTTTTGTCAAAATCTACTAGGTTTTCTGAAATAACGGGTGATTTCTTTTCTGCAATTAAGTTGGTGCATAACAAATTTATCATGTTTGAAATTATTTTGAAACAATTGCTAGAGATGCCATAAAACTTTTAAGAGAAAGAGAACATCTGTAAATTCTGAGTGTTAAATTTTTCTAATAATAGATTAATGCCACTTGCTTTTGCATAATTATTTCACCATGTCATTTACTGATTTTGCAGTAGGAGCTCCCTAAGTTCAGGCTGTTTTTCATCGTTATGACATGTTTTAGGGTTATAGAAAGGTGATTGTATCCATTTATAAAGTGGAGATATCTAGTCAATGTATTTCAGGGTTGTAGAAAAGTGATAGTATCCACTAATATAGCTGAGACATCTGTTACTATCAGTGGTGTTAGATTTGTTATAGATTCTGGGAAAGTTAAGGCCAAGTAAGCAATGTTAATGAATTCTGAATGTACACTTAACAATTTACATGTTTCATCATAGTTTCATGTTCATCAGCCTGCTTGGTCCACAAGACAAGATTTTTAACCCTAAACATGCTGAGTTTAAATTTTATTTAAAAAAATTGACAATTTTTTTGACATTCCAACAGGGGTAGATCAAGCTATCTTAACAATAACCAAGTAGGAAACAGGCAGAATAGGCTAGGATCAGACTACATGTCTATGCAGTCTGATCTTAGTCCATAATGTCTGTTTAGGTTTTTATAAGACAGGGAAATGTTATGAACAGCATGAGAAATGTCATTTGTGATTTCCCTCTTACAGTTAGAGGTAGTCAAAGGTAAAGGTAGTCACTTGAAACTGAATATACAAAATAGAGACCCAGAGCTACAGGTAGAGGGGGTATTTTTGGATTTCAAATTAGATTATTTCAACTAAAACTGCACAAATCCTATGTTGTGGGTACTAGCTGGAATGGTCTCATCAAGACGATTCAAATGAGTACCCACAACATATGGTTTCAATAGGACATAAAGATTTCACACAGGCATTACCCCCTCTTATCTGTACCTATTATTAAGAGAAGGTACATGTTTTAAACAATTATACTATATAGAGGATAATCGTTTGTTTCAGTGTAAGATCTATTTATATTTCATTGAGTGAACAACAAAAGCTATATTTTCACGAAATTATAGCTTTTGTTGTTCACTCAATGAAATATAAATAGATCATACACGAAAACAAACGATTATTCTATTTCTTTAATGCAAAAATAAGACAAAATGTGACATTTCTAGGACATATTTTTGTAAAGTGCGTCATTTTGCGCGTGATTGCTATGCAACTTTCATTGTGACGTCACTTATTTCGCCCCTCATAGATGACGTCAGATAAGATGAAAAGCACCAAAGCAGGGTATAAGTTTTTGATAATTTCACTGCTTTTGTGGTGAGATTATCAAGTGATAATCTACCGTTATTTCTGGATAAACTACCTAAGAGCATTAAAGAATGTTTGATGTTCTTTTGCTTACATTTGTTTATGTCAATGTTATCTAAGTTTGAGGATAGTTTTCTGTTTTTAAATGTGTTGGAAATTGATCAAAAAAGATTTTAAAAAAACTGAACTTGTACAAATAGTCAAGATATTGTTTTTACAAAGTAAATTATTGATTATTTTATTTATTCTTTGTTGAAATCAAACTTCTTTAACAATGGCAAACTCAGGAAAAAAAATAATAAAAGGATAGAACCAGTCTGAATCTGACAGTACCTGTGAGTGTAAAACCTTGGTATTTTTGTTTTAGAATACACAATTCCCGTGGAGGTTTAGATCTCATGAAAGTAGTCCATGTATCTCAAGCGCAGGCGTTACAGAGATCTGGTAGAGCAGGGAGAGAGGCCCCAGGGACGTGTTATAGACTCTATACAGAGGAACAGTTTTATGCATTCAGGAAAAATACTATGCCAGAAATACAGAGGTACACATCCTTCTTGTCTGTAGAGTTAAAGCCCCAGTCTGCTTAAGGAGTATAAAAATCGCTGTTTCGTGAATATTCTTTGAATATTTTTTCTAAAATTAGTCTTATGAAAGATGAGTTACATAAAAATTCAAATCAATTGACAAACGGTGGCTTTTTCTTGAAATGGATAGTATGCCGTAAAAAAAATTAAATATATAAATGAGATTTAATTGAAATAAGCCCACATGCAGGATCGGTAATGGAGCTGTATTCGAATCAGGCTCATGTTTTCTTCAACAATGATTGGGTATAGGGTAGGCAGTGTAGACTGAGATCACACCGCATAACTGTGCAGACTGATCTTTGTCTATACTGTCTGCCAAAGCTTTGTTTACAGCAGGAATATGTTGCCAATAGTAGGAGAAAATTTAAGTATTGAGAGGGGGTTTGATCAAACCATGATTGCAAAACTATTGATAGTGCCTTTGCATTGATATGTAGACACAATTGTTTTGTAATTACCTCTAAGTTTACCCTTGCTTTGCTTAAAGGAATGAAATAATTTATTTCTGTACTTCTATGTGTAAATTGAATTACTGAATTCTTAATGCCTCTTTACATTTATGATAATCTGTAGGGATAGTAACAAATACAAATTTTACTAAGTGAGTACTTGTGTAACTTTAGCTATTGAGTATAGAGTCTTTGGTATGAATCAATGAGTTTTGATTACTTCAAGTATATTTTGATATAAGGTATTTGCAGCATATCTTTTGGTAGAAATGATACTTGAGATACCTTTTGATTATACAAAAGCCGAGATTGTTGAATACTTTTTGAGATAGTGTCGGCTTTATTCAACATTTTTATACGCCGCCATAGGTGGACGTATATTGGTATCATATTCTCCATCTGTCTGTCCGTCAACGAAATTAATCCTTAAATGGAGATGTGTTTCCTTTATCTGAAATGTACAATTTGAGTAAAGAGAAATTTTTCGATAAGGTCACTTTTTCCATGACTTGGAATAATTCACTAAATCAGGACAATATGCACATGGCCCCTCTTTCCAAGACACAGCTAAATATCTCATGTCTCTAGTGATGAAAAATATTTCGTTAACCAATATCTTATTCTCTGTCTTTTCAGATGTAATTTAGCGAATGTAGTGTTACAGTTGTTAGCTATGGGTATTACAGATATTGTTAACTTTGATTTTATGGATAAGCCAGATGCAGAGGTGAGAGCGTATAGAGATAATCTTTTGTTTCAGAGTAAGATTGATTTATATTTTTCTGAGTGAACAACAAAAGCTATATTTTCATGAGTTATGGAGTCAGGAGTGAAAATATAGTATTGTTGGTCACAAAATGAAAAACCATCAATCTCACTCAAAAAACAATTGATTATTCTTTTATCTAAACCCAAAAATGAGACTAAATATGAAAATTTTAGAACAAATTTGCTAAGAGCATGTCATTCTGTGTGTGATTGCTATGCAAAGTTCATGATGACATTTCTTTTTAGGCTCCGCTTAGATAATGTCCAAAAAGGTGTAATGAACGAAAGCAGTGTAGAAGTTTTTGATAACTTGCTGGTTTGGCGTTGAGTTTATCATGTGAAAATCTACTGTTACTTCTTGATAATCTACCCTAAAGCATTGAAGAAAAACATCCATGTCTTTAGGGGACAATCTTGGAAATATAAAAAGAGTTTTTTTTTTGCCTACAAGGCATTCCATTATTGCAGACTGCTGTCCATTAATATCAAACCAGTTTCATTTAACCAAATGTTTTGAATAAAAAAGTAACAAGATCAAGCTCGTTTATCAAGGTCAGAATTCTTCAGAACCTGACTGAATAACTTATAATATTGAAATCCACCAGGTCCATTGAAGATATAATGCTTGTAGCTGGCCTGATAAAAGATACCATTGATTTACATTGTTAAATACCAAGATCAAAGTTATATTCAGAAAGTCAAGGTCTCTACCTTACTCTATTTCAAATAACTGTAAGCGATAAATTACCTCAAGATAAAATGTTATACATGTATTTCATGTAAAGATATACCTTATAGACTAGCAACTGCTGAAGATCAAATGACGAGGTTACGAGGGTCTATCAAGGTTAAACTCCTGAAGATATACCTTTATGGTAGTAATTCTTATTTTTTCAGGCTGTGGGCAGTGCAATAGAACAGTTAAAACTTTTAGATGCCATAGAAAACCAGGATGAATTAAAGGTATGGAAACTAATTTCTCTTAACCAGCGCAAGACCTAATGGCTCACTGTCATCTGGATGAAAAAATGTCATCATACAGTTTTTCTGATAAAAAAGAAAACTCTGAAGTTTTTCAGGAAAAGACAATTATCATTAATATACACACCCTTCAAAAGATTGGACATATTACGTGATCACCCAGTGGTGTTGGGGGGGGGGGGGGGGGAGGGGTTGGACAGGCGATGTCCACTTCTTTTTTTTTGAGCATTAACTGTCACCTTATGTCTGGTTGACTTTAAACTTTGCTGTTATGTTCCTCTCATGATTCATAGTGCAGTGTGAAAGAAGTGTACCTCTACCTAGCTTAATTTTTTTTAGTTATTTCCCCTTGTTGTTTTAAATACTCTGAGATTCAGCAGTGTAATGGGTGTATCTTGTGACAAATTGCCACCTTGTTATCTTTGCCAATCACATGTATAATCATCTACTTGAAACATTAGAACAATCTCCCAGTTGTGATAAATTAAAATTAGGTTTTACAGAGAAGGGGCCACGGTTTAAAGTCTCATCCGAAAGACTGGAGAAGATATGGATCAAACCAGGGACCCCTGACACTAGGGTCCAGGGTGTTACCACTGAACTAACATTGCCCCTTAAAATTTCGATAGATTTATTTAGGTATAACAGATCATACAATAATCAAGTAGTTCAATAACTTATCTGTGTATCATTGTTTGAAATGTCATGCCCCCCTATTTTATTTTTCAGTTAACCAGTATAGGCAGACAAATGGCAGCATTTCCATTAGATCCAAGAATGGCCAAAGTCATATTGGCAGCTAAAGATCATCATTGCTTGTAAGTTCCAGATTGGACCTTTGTTGTTTGTGAAAGCTTTAAATCTTGTTTATAAACCTTATTCTGCTGAATTTTAATTTTGTTTTTCAACAAATCGCCATATGTGAGACATTTCAACCAGTCTGGATCAAAATTTCCCCAAACAAGAACAAAATTTGTTAATGGTTCAGTGCAAAACAATTGTAACTGCCTATTAGTTTACAGGCAGTTACACCTGTTTCACGCTGAGCCATCAAATTGTGTGAACGGCATGGGAAGACTTCAAATGTATATTATCTTTTTACCTACTATTTTGCTTAAACAACCATATCTTGTTGAGTGAGCAATTATAGGGGGTCAAAATTGTTCTAAATTCTTACAAACATGTAAGCAATAAGCATAGTCTTAGTCTGACCCCTTGATTTGTGTGTATATTCCTTGTGAAGAATGTTAAACTGATGAAAGGATTGTGATTTCTGAAGCCATGTCCTTTTGTAATCATATCTCAGTTTATCTTATAACTGTACAAATATCCGTGTGATAACATCCCTTATGAATTTTTTTATGATATCACATGGATTTTTAAAACAATGACAATTATTTTTAGAATCTTGTATTTTTGTTAGAAACATCGACAAAAACAAGGCAAATAGAGGTTACTAGATACAAGATAAGTATAATACGTACTTTGTGTATTGTATGAAGCCAGATACAAGATAAGTATAATACGTACTTTGTGTATTGTATGAAAAAAAATGCAACTCTGTTGTGGGAATTGATGATTGTCTCTGCAGAGCCTCGACATTTATCAGATCTCCCAACCTCGTTAGATATTTTTTTCATACACAACACGAAGAATGTATTATGTATAGATAGCCAATGACAGGTCACATATATATCTTGTTTGTAATTAAATTGTGTTTATATTTACAGAGAAGAGGTCCTTACCATTGTGTCATTGTTATCAGTTGACTCAGTCCTATTTACACCACAGAGTAGGGTAAGTTACCTTGATTAACAGAGCTGTTTTTATACCCCATCCTACGAAGTAGGGTTTTTTTATTGGTTTCACCATGTCTGTCTGTCTGTCCATCCATCTGTCAATCTGTCCGGCCGTAGACCTTTTCGTTTCCGGACTCTAACTCAAGAGCAAAGTGACCTAGAATCATTAAACTTTATACAAATGTTGCTTATGACTCAAGGAAGTGCCCTATTCTTTTTGGGTCAAAGGTCAAGGTCACAGTGAGCCTTTGTTCAATTTTCTTTCCTGGCTCTAATTCGAGAACCAAGCAACCTACAATTATGAAACTTTATGCAAATGTCGCTTATGACTCAAGGAAGTGCCCTATTGTTTTGGGGTCACATAGGTCAAAGTTCAAGGTCACAGTCAATTTTTGTTCAATTTTCGTTTCTGGACTCTATCTAAAAAATCAAGCGACCTAGAATCATGAAGCTTTATGCAAATACTGCTTATGACCCAAGGAAGTGCCCTATTGATTTTTAGGTCACATGGGTCAAAGGTCAAGGTCACAGTCAACCTTTGTTCAATTTTTGTTTCCGGACTCTAACTAAAAAAACGAAGGACCTAGAATCATGAAACTTTATGCAAATGTTGCTTATGACTCAAGGAAGTGCCCTATTGTTTTGGGGTCACATAGGTCAAAGGTCAAGGTCACAGTCAACTTTTGTTCAATTTTTGTTTCCGGACTCTAACTAAAAAAAACCAAGGACCTAGAATCATGAAACTTTATGCAAATGTCGCTTATGACTCAAGGAAGTGCCCTATTGTTTTGGGGTCACATAGGTCAAAGGTCAAGGTCACAGTCAATTTTTGTTCAATTTTCGTTTCCAGACTCTAACTCAAAAATCAAGCGACCTAGAATCACGTAACTTTTTGCAAATGCTGCATATGACTTCAAAATCTATTTCAAACACATCCTGCACCAATAGCACTTGCATTTTGACAAAGTGCTTGTGGGGGTTATAAGTCTGCTCTGCGACAGTTCTAGTTGAGAAATCCTAGAGGTTCTATTTAGATTTTTCATCAACTATACAGCACTGAAGGTTGTGGATCCTGAAAGTTCCACAATGTTTCAGAGCTCATGATCTTTCACAATATTAACCAATGTTCCCAAATAAAATCATTTGGAAACCTTTGTTAACACTGTTATAGTTAATGACTTCCGAAATGTTGCTGAACTATTACGGATCCACTATCTTGACATACCGCTTGCTGAGATCTTATTAGGTAATTGAACTCTTAAAATTTGCTCTTTAGTCCAGCTGTTTCAAATTTTGACCCTAATAATTTTGAACGCTGCATATTTCTGTTATAGCAGGATAGCAGGTGTAATATTCATTTTTATACCCCCCACCTACGAAGTAGAGGGGGGTAAATTGGTTTCACCATGTCTGTCTGTCTGTCCATCCGTCCGTCAATCCGTCCGTCCGTCCGTCCGTAGACCTTTTCGTTTCCTGACTCTAACTCAAGAACCAAATGACATACAATCATGAAACTTTATACAAATGTTCCTTGTGACCCAAGGAAGTGCCCTATTGTTTTTGGGTCACATAGGTCAAAGGTCAAGGTCACAGTCAGCCTTTGTTCAATTTTTCGTTTCCGGACTCTAACTCAAGAACCAAATGACCTACAATCATGAAACTTTATACAAATGTTCCTTATGACCCAAGGAAGTGCCCTATCGTTTTGGGGTCACATAGGTCAAAGGTCAAGGTCACAGTCAGCTTTTGTTCAATTTTCATTTCCGGACTCTAACTCAAGAACCAAGTGGCCCACAATCATTAAACTTTATAAAAATGTTCCTTATGACCCAAAGAAGTGCCCTATTGTTTTTGGGTTACATAGGTCAAAGGTCAAGGTCACAGTCAGCCTTTGTTCAATTTTCGTTTCCAGACTCTCACTTGAGAACCAAGTGACCTACAAGCATGAAACTTTATGGAAATGTTGCTTATGATCTAAGGATGTGCCCTATTGTTTTTGGGTCATATATGTCAAAGGTCAAGGTCACAGTCAATTTTTGTTTAATTTTCATTTCTGGACACTAAATCAAAAACCAAGCGACCTAGAATCATGAAACTTCAGGCAAACTGTGCATATGACCTCAATATTTGTTACAAACACAACCTGCACTAATAGCACTTGCATTCTGACAAAGTGCTTGTGGGGGGTATTAGTCCGCTCTGCGACAGTTCTAGTTTTACCTAGAAAAATCAGTTTGGTCCTTGTAAACCCACAAAATATTTTGAAGGGCAAGTCTCTTGATAAAATTATTTCAAAATATCTTTTCTCCATACTATATACATATAAGTAAATTTAATGCATGTATGATTGCATCCTCACTTATTAGCTCACCTGAGCACATCATGCTCAAGGTGAGCTTTTGTGATCATTGAATGTCTGTCATGCATCATCTGTTGTCCGGCGTCCAGCATCAACAATTTAAGTGTTTACACTCTAGAGACCACAAATATTGTCCATGAAACTTGGTCAGAATGTTGATCAGGTCACAAGGATAAAGACTATTGAAAATGTGAAGGGTCTGTGCCATATCATGGGAAAGGGGCCTTAATGACAATTTTCTTGTTTACACTCTAGAGTCCACAAATATGGCCAAATCTTCATGAACTCTGTCAGAATGTTTACCAGGTAACAAGGATGAACCCTAATGAAAATGGGAAGGATCCATGCTTTATCACAGGAAAAGTGACCTAAATGACAATTTTCTTGTTTACAGCTTAGTGGCCACAAATATTGTCCAATCTTCATGAAACTTGGTCAGAATGTTGGCCAGGTCACAAGAATGAACCCTATTGAAAATGAGAAGGATCCATGCCATATCACAGGAAAAGGGACCTTAATGACAATTTTCTTGTTCACACTCTAGAGGCCACAAATATTGTCCAATCTTCATGAAACTTGGTCAGAATATTGGCCAGGTCTCAAGGATGAACCTTATTGAAAATGGGAAGGATCCATGCCATATCACAGGAAAAGTGGGCTTAATGACAATTTTCTTGTTTACACTCTAAAAGACACAAATATGGCCAGATCTACACGAAACTTGGTCAGAATGTTGGTCAGGTCACAGGGATGAATCCTATTGAAAATGAGAAAGGTCTGTGGCATATCAGAAGGAAAAGGGGCCTTTATGACAATTTTCTTGTTTACACTCTAAAAGACACAAATATGGCCAGATCTATACGAAACTTGGTCAGAATGTTGGTCAGGTCACAGGGATGAATCCTATTGAAAATGAGAAAGATCTGTGGCATATCACAGGAAAAGGGGCCTTTATGATAATTTTCTTGTTCAGATTTTTTGGCCACAAGTATGGCCCCATATTATTGATCTTATTTATAAATTATCTTCTTGTTGACATCTGCACATTTAATTGATGTGATGTTCCAGGGGTCAAATAGACTCAGGTGAGCATTCTAGGACCATCATGGTCCTCTTGTTTTTATTTTACAGCGTGACGAAGCCATATCAGCCAGACAGAAGTTCATGTCTAGTGAGGGGGACCATATAACACTTCTCAATATTTATAAAGCTTACAGGGGTGTAAGTGGTAATAAGGTAAGCCATAGCAGCCAGACAGAAGTTCATGTCAAGTGAAGGGTGCCATATAACACTTCTAATTATTCATGATTGCACCATCATAAGGATCAATCTGGGTTCATTCTAAACCGCATCATAAGAGCTGAATTTATAAAGTTTTAAATATGATAAGGTTTGTTCTTTTCTACAAATTGGTGAAAATAAAATTAAAAATTAAAGGAGCCTCATAAAGTTATTTATAAAGAATCATTTATTGTCAATTTTGTTAGGTTTATCAATTGTCAGAGGAAAATTAGCAATATAAATGTTTGCTTAAGATATCATAATGATGTGATAATACTTGTTATAAAAAGCAATGTTTTTCTTTAAATTTGTGCCATCTTAAGTGAGTCAGCGCCTCTTTGACTATGTCGTTGTTGAAGATATTTATCACCATATTTCTCCTTATAAACACTCCCAGGAGCTATACATAACTTGGTAAAATAGCTTTAATTTTTTATGCATTTTCTGATTAAAAAAAATCATTAAACTTATTTATGTCTTTTAGACCCTTTTCCCTTTAATTTGAGGTAAATTTCCTCTAAACAATCATAAATATGATTGGAGGAAATTCTCAACAAATTAGAGAAGAGGTCTCAACAAGGTCTTAAAACTTGGGCAGTTAAAGGTTGGTTTTCTTAGTAAAAAATATAGGGGTGCTACTATTATGGAGGGCACTAGTAAGGGAAATGGGTTATTTCTTTTAATAGGGCTGGTGTAATGAAAACTACATAAACAGCAGAAATATGCAATCAGCATTTGATGTGCGGAGACAATTACATGATATTTGTATCAAACAGTCACTTCCGCTACAATCTTGTGGATTAAATACAGCTGCTATCAGGTCAGTAACTTGTTACTTTTCTTATTTCCAAATAATCATTTTTCCCAAAGGAAATGGCTGCAGAAAAAATACCGGAAGGCAAGAAACTTCTTATTTCAAGCAATTCCTTCATATTCCACAATGTTTTATCCCCCAAAGACAACAAGTGTTTTTATTCTATCAACTTTAGTGGTCATCAGTAACTTTTTTCAATATAGACATATACCTAAGATATTTATGCCCCATTTGTAGAAGAGGGGGTATATTGCTTTGCACTGGTCGGTCGGTTGATTGCCCCTCTGTCGGTCGGTCCGTCCACAGACCGTTTTTTTTGTCTGGAACATATCTCAAAAAGGAAGCAAGCTAGAATCATGAAACTTCACAGGTGGATAGATCTTATTGAAGAGAAGTGCAGTTAATAAGAACCATAACTCTACTCATCATTTTTTGTGAGTTATTGCCCTTTATTGATTGACAAAGAGAAGGCTATTGACCTGCTTTTATGGGGGGCATTAATGGTTTACAAACATCTATGGTTTCTAATGGTAACAGTGGCATTTCTTGTGACAATTTGCCACCTTCCTTCACTATGATTCTTTGAATAACATCCCCCTCCTGAACCATAGGGGCAATTTCAATGTTACTTTGCCAGAATGTTTTGGGGGGTGATATTCCACTTGACCAATACAATTAAGGTTAGGGGTTAAGGACTATTCTGGCAATCTTGTCATGTGATAGTTATAAACATGAAAATTTATTACCTGCCCCTTGGACAAGAATTATAGTTCCATAAAGTTCTGTATACATATAGAGGATAACTGTTTGTTTCAGTGTAAGATCGATTTATATTTCATTGAGTGAACCACAAAAGCTATATTTTCACGTGTGGCTGAGCCACAAGTGAAATATAGCTTTTGTGGTTCACTCAATGAAATATTAATCGATCGTACTCGAAATACAAATGAATATTCTTTTTCTTTATTGCAAAAATGTCATATAAAATTGAAATTCCTAGGACATATTTTTGTAAAGTGCGTCATTTTGCACATGTTTGCTATACAACGTTTATTGTGATGTCACTTATTTTGCCCCACATAGATGACATCAGATAGGATGAAATGCACAAAAGTAGGGCATAAGTTTTTGATAATTTCATTACTTTTGCAGTGAGATTATCAAGTGATAATCTACCGTTATTTCTCAATAAACCACCAAAAAGCATTACAGAATTAATTTTTTTTTTCTATGTTATCATTTCAGGAAGTGTATGGCATCAGGTTTCTTTATGAACTCTGCAGAACTTCAGAGAGAAGGAGAGTATATGACAGTAAGTATGTGTGGAATTATGAATACATAATTACTGTTACAAAAGTGCATTTAGTAACATGGGAAATTGACATGCATCTCTATCAAAATATTTCAAATCACTTGCTAAGGGCACAATTCATTCATTTAAAATCTCACACCATTCAAATATTCTCCCATATCTTTCATATCTTTATGATGTTCTTAGCTGAGTATATTTTCAAGGTAAGCAACAGTTCTTACTTGACTTTGATTAAACAATGGCTAACATTTTTGTGAATAGATTTCAATAAGTTATGATATAAAGTGTTATAGAATTGTGTGATGAATTGTATTGAAGAAGCAATCAAAATGACTGGGTAAGTACAAACACCAAACATTAGACCCATGATACCTCTCTCAGTGGTTAAACAATTGATTAACCAATTTCAGGCTCTAAGTTAGCCTAATTTTGTATGTAAATGTAATTAAAGAATGGGTGTAAAAAAATTGTAAAGTCTGTAAGCTAGATCATTGTTTAGATTATTTATTGTTTGCATCATTATTTCTCATTCTAGTTATCTTCAAGGAAAACTGTCACCATTCACCCATCCTCAGCATTATTCCATTGTAAACCTGCGTATGTGATGTATAATGAACTGGTTCAGACCACCAAATGTTATATGAGGTCAGTAACAATTTATAGACATTTGAATTTCTTCTGCCAAGGGATAGTTGTTTGGCTTGTCTTCCAATATGCCCCTGCTAGTAGTGAAAACTTGAAGTAGCATGTTCAGCTAATTTATCTTACTTATCAATAGTTTGATATTTTCTTGTCAAGGGTATTTATACCCACCCTATATGAAGTAAAGGGGGTATTTTTGCTTTCACCATGTCTGTCTGTCTGTCCAATCGCAGGGATTTTCGTTTCCAGACTCAGGAATCAAATGACCTAGAATCATGAAACTTGTACAATTATTGCCAAGGACATAAAAAAAGTCCTTATTGTTTTTGGGTCACAAAAGGCAAGGCTATAATTGAACTTCGTCTAAAAACCATTCCGGCCTGTAACACAAGAGTAAAGAACTTACCTAGAATTATGAAACTTAATAATATGTTTGTCCATTACTCATAGAAATGCCCTTTTGTTTTGGGGTCATGAAGGTCAGTCAAAATCACACTTTGTCTAAAACAATTCACTGAATAAATTTACCTGTAATCCTGCATTTTCAAACCTATCTTAAGCAAGCACCAACGGGACATTCAAAAAGTGCTTGCTTAAGTCAGGTGATTGCTTAATACAGGTCAATTTTAGTGCAATTGGTTCATTTTGTCGCCGCTTGCTTAATACAGGTTGCTTGCTGAATACAGGTGGCTGCTAAGACAGGTTTGACTGCATATGTTGTCCATAAGTCGAAAAAGTGCTCGATTGTTTCTGGGTCATGCAGATCAAAGGTCAAGGTCACATTTCAACTTTGAAAAAACGATTTCTGGACACAAATTCAAGAACAAAGTGACAATCATGAAATTATATACAATTTTTGCCAAAGCCCACAGAAGTCTTCTATCATTTTGAATTTGTACTTTCTGATGGCACTTATACTGGGATAAGTTCTGGTAGGGGG